>JANAVB010004398.1:15095231-15477731 GCA_029216955.1 Iris pallida
AAAATAATGAACGCAAATACATTAAAAACCAATAATAGTATAGTACTGGGAGACACAATTACCCTAATTTTAGTTGGTCTACTGAAAATTGTGCAATTAATCTACAAACCATGTATAATAATAATCATGTATAACAATATTTAGGAAATATTTTTCAGTCCCTAAAATAATACAAAATGCTTGTATACACATAAGGTATGTCTACATGGCACATTTGGTCTCACTACATGCCTACATGGGCTCTGGTTGGGTTCAGGTCAAGTCTGGGCTAAATCAGTCTAACCGGGTCTCCTAGAAGTTAGAATATTCTCAATAATAATAATAAATTATTATAGGGGCCTTCTCACAACTTAGCCTATTTTTTTTAGTTGGGACACACTTATGGCTTGGCCTTCCCTACCATGGCTAATACACAAGTTAAATCACGCAACTGCACTATCTGTACCACAATTCCTAATCATCTTGTACTCCAAAACTTAACCATGACTAAATTCTACCATAATAACTATTTAATTAAATATTTATAAAGTTCTAAAAATTAACATTTAATTCAAATAAATAAAAGTATTTTCAAAATTTCGGGAAGAGGTGTTATAAATCTACCCACTTTAAAAGAATTTCGTCCTCGAAATTTAAGGAAAAGGTCCATCAGTGATGGTAGAAGATGGGGTCCCACTAGCTATCAATTATTCTCATGGTCATTTCATAACCAAAAATCCTCCAGGACTTCTACCCACCTTGGTTCACACTACCCCTTCAACACATAATGTTATAAAATTTTATAACTGTGCACACTAGTTACAAAAATTACTACCAACAGATATCTATGGCATATGGCATCTCTAATCCCCTTCTATTAAGCAACCAAAATTCAATAATCAAACTAACTTACTTAAGAATTTTTGATAAATTTTAGATAGCACGATCATTCGTTACCCCAAAATAGGAAGGGGTGAGAATCAATGGTACGGAAGGCAATAAAGAATAATCGAGAGCAAAAACGAAGTTTTCAAGACGGTAGAGAAATTTCTAAGAGAATTTTTAAGGCAGTATGGATTGAGTTTTCAAATGGTTTAATCATATTTGTGGGCTCGTATCAGTACATGTAACCGATACGATATGCTCTGACCTACATGGGCTACCAAAAAATTTGTCGCGACCCGCACCCGCTTTTCGATGGCAAGTGCATGGGCAAGCCAGCTACGTATCAGGATTCCAGCCCAAGTCAAATACGTATAACCTGTCTAGACTATGATAATAGTTCAAAACTAGATCGCAATCCACTACGAGAGCAACATAATAAGAATGAACAATATGCAATACAGTCGGCCGCCCTGTACCACACATGTTCAATCAAGCTCAAAGATAATAACAGATCTTACAAAACTAGGCTATATCAGCAGAAAGTCATGAAAATAAATATAATTAAGAAAGAATGAATAAGTACCACTATTGATACCTGATTTCTGTAGACAATCATCAACTACCCATCTATCTATGCAGCGCTCAGCAAATACCTGAAGAGTTCATCAGGTCCTTAGAGGACTAGCAAGATACATAAAACATGCTACTAATATGACAGTAAATAGCAGTATAGAGGATAAGAATAGTGTCAGAAGAACATCTAAGAAACGATATGTCAAATGGAAATATAATACTAGACTTGGTTAACAATCAATCGAATAACTCCTATAGACTGTAGTATAATGCAAGATACTCCAATCTATAGTATACCTCAATTGTAGTACAATGCAAGATACTCCCAATCGAATAGCCAATTAGTATCAATCTCCTCTCCTAAAGGAATATGAAGGTCATGTAAAATCCTATAGACTGTAGTACAATACAAGATGCTCCAATATATAGTATATCTAATTGTAGTACAATACAAGATACTTTCAATCGAAAATGGTCAAATCAGGTCAGGTCATACTTAAGACAAGTCCAATTCCATCAATCAATACTAGGTCAAGTCAATCAAGGAAATATGGCATAACTAGAAACTCTAACACAAGACATGGTGAATACTAGGAAGACCAATAAACAATCAATAAAAACAACTAATATTCTATATGTGCACGTAAATCTATAAAACACAAAAGACAGTAGATGATAACCCAAGTAGAATATGAGAAGCATGTACAATATGAAAAGAAATACAATAAGAAGGAAAACATATAAATATTGTATAAGTTCGACAAGGTACACTTGCATGGTGGTAGCACATACAACCAACACTATCTAGTCAATCGACGAGCCACAAAAGTCAAACTCTCACAACAGTCTCCGGGGGCTGAAACAGATATTATCAACGTGTTCAGAATAGTCAAATTAGCTAGGATTGTCACGCCCCGACCTGGAAAATTGCTCGTCCTAGCATCGATTTTGTTCGAATCATCGTCCTCGCTGGAGCGTGATGCCGTACGAGTCTGAGTTGCACTCGTACAAGGTAAGATGACAAGTTCTCAAATGGTTATCTTTGATTTGATATTAGTAACGGAGGCAAACAGAATATACGAAAAAAATCTTTTTATTGATAAATGAACTGAGGTTACAAAGGCTTTCAATAGCCCAACAGAATTTGCCAGATTAGCTACAATACTCAAGTTTCTTGCCCAGAAAGAATTTTACCGTTCCATACATCATGGCTTCTATATCCTGGTTGCATCAATCGTGTTGCAAGATCGAGCGTCAATGCGATCGCACGCTTCAAATGCTACGGCATTCCATGCCTCAGTGTGATCAAGCGAAGCTCCGCCGGGAGCAGACCATTCCTGAACCTGCTAGCAAACTAGTGGGTGATTAGTTCTTTTGTCCTCATTGTACTGATCAAAGACCCACTTAATAAACTGACATTTAGTAACGTATTAATTCATGAAAGCATAGAATTTAGTTCTCTTTCTATGTTCTCCTTAGGATCAGTTTATGGCATATTTAAAGACTGTAAAGCATGTCATCATGGCAAGTACGTTACTGCAATACGTATAAACAAGCAGGCAACCAATAGCAATCTCGTGTTGTTTCGTGACTTTTTACCAACATCGACATACTCGCCCTTGCACCGACGTAAGGAGAATACGCCTACCATCCATCCTTGTCATGTTATAAGTGCTCTCTATGCGAGATCTATATGTGCAGGATATATGTGTACCCTGCACTTTCGACCTAGGATCTATCTGTGCAGGATATATGTTTACCTTGCACTTTTGACCCATCGTTCCTTAACTACATAAGGTCACTAGCTTTCCGGGCTAGAATGGACTTATATTTCTCAAATCGAATATGTAAGACGATGATCACTCTGTGCGGTTGCTAACCTAAACAATCAGAGGACCCCTGAATTACTCGAGTAAGTGGCTTATCACATCAATAGCAGGTCGCAAACCGTCTTAATGAAGTGCATCAACAATACCGATATCCCGCAGTCCCTCTAGGTCGAACGATCCCAGCGCCCTGGCGAACCACGTTCGAGGGAAGAAAACACCATTGCATGGGCAATATATCATTAAGTCTATTTGACCATGCAATGCATCTTATCTTTCATACAACCAAGCAAATTCGTCTATCTCTATTTCAATTGGCACAATGCCCTAACTCAATGTTAATCAACGAACGCCCCGAAGGCCACAAATATTTGAAGGCACCATGCCACATTGGACAGTTCTGCCACGTTCGTGCCATAACTGTTCCCTTCGTAACAAAGCCATCATTTGTAAGTCTCGAGCACGTAAGCACGCTTTGATATAGTTATTTTCCATTCCTTCCGTTGTGCATTCGATGCACGCCTCGATTCAGTATTTCCGTATTCTATGTCTTAGTGTTCAATGCGTTAGACTTATGTTCCTTCCTCCGACTCGTGCAACTGAGGCGCGCCTCGATAGGGTATTCAATGATCTATAGCTCGTACACTGAGCCACTCGTACCGATATAGTCTTACAATGTTCTAGCATACTAATTCTTGAGTGGGGGCACTTAATGACTCGTGCGCTGAGGCACTTGTCGATACAGTTATCCTATGTTTTTATGGTATACGCACCGAGGCGCTCGTCTTTGTGATATTCAATGTTCCATAGCGACTCATACATTTGATGTACGATTTTTTAATTGTTCTATCTAGTGTACGATATGCACTATGTTTCTCTCCTTCGAGCCACGCCTGTGGTCTCAATATGTTAACTTAGCATACAATGATATATTTTACTTAGGCATGAAGGAGTAGGAAAGAGAAGTCAAAGTCCCCCCACCTTAAGCCGATGCGCCTTATTGTTTACCGAGCCGATGCGGCTCGATTTCATAATTATTACAAGGCCAAATCTTCTGACATAGCCATTCGAGCACTTCTTGTTTCATTGAACTACTAGATCGATTTTGGCCTACCGTGCCGAAGTCCCAGCCTGGTACGAGGTGGTGATTTGGGTTTTGTGGACCCGTTGTGAATGAGACAAAATGTCGACCTCTAATATTTCAGCATAAACGGATAGCCTGCATATGAAACCAAAAAATCAATACTTGCATCGATTCGGACTTGCGCCTTGGTTCGATTTGACTTTTTAGAATCTTCGAGCCGATTCAACGCACTTATTGTAGAAGCAAAAAAGAAGAGAAAAATGATCCATGCGGCCAATGAGCCACATGCGGCTCAGGAGTCCCATGCGGCTCAAACACATAGGCAGCTCGAGTGGACTCCATACGGCTCGCAGAGGAAGCCACGTGTCTTTTCAGAACAGCTGTACCCAGCGTCATTCAAACACAATTAATGCTCTGACGGCTGACAGCCGACAGCTGACACCCTGACGTAAAGTAGTCATAATGGCTGACACAAAAGCACTATCTTCCTAGGGAACTGGAGAAAATCTTCACAGCTTCGAGGAAAGTTTATGCGGCCAGACTAGACAAGTTCATGCAGCCAGTGCAGAGAAACCTATGCGGTTCAATCATGAAGGTCCCCCATGCGGCTCGGTCATGAAAGAAATCCATGCGGCTCGGCCATGAAGAATCTCATACAGCTCGGCCATGAAGACCCCCATGCGGCTGGGTCATGAACAAATTCATGCGGCTCGGTCATGACAACCTTCATGCGGTTCGAGTATAGAGACTATTCATGCGGCTCGGTCATGAAATCTTTTATGCGGCTCGGTCATGACGACCTTCATGCGGCCCAAATATGAACGCTCCTCATGCGGCTCAACAATGATGACATGACACGTGTCCTAAAGATAATCAAATTTTGGGTCAGATCCTAATGATTTGGGACACGTGGCAAGAGAATGAATTAAATTGATTCATTTAGATTTGCGGATATCAGCAAATCATCATGATGGGATTTATTACAATCAACATTAATGACTGGCATGATTTGGCATAATCCTCATTAATGGCCCAGATCCTTTACGCTCAAGATTAATGGTCCAGATTGATCATTTACCAGGCCGCCGCCATCTCCAAGAAGCAATCATTTGCAACCCTAATGATCAGACCCCATTCCTATAAATAGCAGGGTGCCATTCCCTTGCAAGAGATACGCACATACAGAGAGACGCTCCCCCAATAATCAGAGAGAAAATATAGAGATCAATCCATAGAGAGAGAAGCCAGAACAGCAATACGAGGAGAGCAAGAAGAGCATTTCTTCGTCAACGCCAACCATCTCGTCACAGGAGCCAAGGCTGCATACCGATCGTCTAAGGAGTAAGGCAGGGCGTCGTCGCCTTCCCGAGCCTCTATCGTCACCCCCCAGAATCAAAAATAAACAATTATACTTAGATTGTTGTACCTAGGTTTTCGTCCCTAGGCTTTCTTGTACAAGCGAATTTGTAATGTGAAGTAAAAGTCCAGTCCTCCCATAAAACTGTTCTGCTCTTTTGTATTTCATGGCAAACACGATGGCGACTCTGCTGGGGAAGTCCCCGCTGATGGAAGGGGGAAGAAGACGAATGTTTCCAGCCCGAAGATCTCAACCACTGCGACTAAAAGACTGTCGTCTAAGCGGATACCCACCACCGGAGTTTTCCAAGGTACTCGCTCTAAGACAAAATCTGCTACAGCGGGAGATTCATCGTCCATAACGCAGGGGTTGCTGGGGCTGGGGGTAGCACCCCTCCGAGCCTCTACAGCAATCCGATGTTCCAAGAAGACGAGCCAGGGGAGACAACTCTCCATCGGATACAGCAAACCTCGACGTCCCTGACGACATCCACAACTCCCAAGACGAGGCGAACTCGGAGGCTGGGGGTACTGTTCCTTCCGAGTCTGAATCAGAAGGGAACATACCCACATACCCCGATGACTTCTCACTACAGGGGTACGATTCGGAGGGCGCTTCCTCTACCGCTCCGTCTATCTCTCCTCTGTGAAGACGGTGTTCATGACAGACAGCAACCAAGGTGGTTCCAGATCGCCAGCGCATCGACAGTCTCGAAGCCATATTGCTTGCTTTGGTCAAGTCTGTAGACGAGATTAAAGCGCCCTTCCAACTCTGCAAGGAGGGACGCCTGGCCAAACAAGTACGGGTCCCGCGGTCAATGCGGACTCGAATTCAGCGGCACCGAACCCGGGAAATAATCCTCCGGAAACAACGGCCCCCACCACCGTGGACGAAGCACGCGAAGCGAGAAGAGAGGTCCAGGAGCTCCGAGCCATGTTCCACGCTCGAGAAAACTCTCAAGACCTCAGAATAAGGCAACCGTACCCTGCTGCAAGGAGGGATGTTCCATTCCCACAAAGATATAAGCCATTCAATATCAATCCTTATGATGGCAAGACCTCAACAAGTGGTACATCACCTACTTCGAAGTCACCACCGACCATCTGCCCCATGACGATGTCATTCTCACACGATTATTCATCGGGCATTGGAAGGAGTCGCCTTCGACTGTATCGCAATCTGCCGGACAACTGCATCCACTCTTTCACCGGCTTCAAGCGCATGTTCTTGGAGAGTTTCTACGAAGTAGGGCAGGACATTACCATGTCCACCCTCATGGACGTCATCCAAGGGGAGAAAGAGCTGACAAGGAACTACATCGAGCGGTTCCGCCGAACCGCCATGAAGTTGCCGTCCGGAAACCCGGATTCCTCCTTAATCAAATTTGCCAAAAGAGACTCCTCCCAACAATCAGTCTCTGGATGGGCGAAAGTCAATTCAAGGACTGGAAGACGTTCATCATCAGTGCCACAAGCGCCGAAGAACGACTAAAAAGGCTCGCCAACTGGATTGCACATCTCAGACGGAGAGAACAAGGGCAAGCGTCCTAACACCAATAATGACAATGGGGGTAGTCCCTCCAACAATCGGGACGGCAGAGGCAAGCAGGCTATGGTGGCCGACACGGCACAGAAACCTGAGCCAAAGCCGGCAGACAAACAATGGCCGCAAATTACTTACTCCTTCGAAGACGGTCACGTCAAGCCCATCTTGGACATGCTCATACAAGGGGACAGAATTCAGCTTCCTCCACCAAGGCGGAACTGCGCCGACAGAGATAGAGAACCCAAAGTACTGCCATTATCATCGCTACGTCCACCAGATACACACGACTGCTACCAGCTGAAACGGTACATCCAAAACCTCATCGATTCGAACGCTTTGGCCATCGATTTCGAAGAGGTAACGGTGGCGGCAATATGGTGTCGTACAATTCGGCAGCTTCCCTCCGACGAAAACTCAAGACGGGATGGTCCCATCCCTCTGGCGACAAGGAGATTACTAATCTTCCACCTCCCCGAGATCAGGCTACTGGTTTAGTGCCCCTCACCACATCACGAAGGAAGGTCATGTGATCCATCCAGACTTGGTATCGAAGTGACTCGGCCCACATCGTCTTCTATCTGCAAGAAAAAGAATAGAAAAATCAGAGCCTGCCGCACAATCTCGGCAGACATCGAGGAAGCTACAGCCGTCGTCACGCGGTCTGGGGCGCAATCCCAATCTGTGGTTGATAATCCAGCTGAAAATCATCAACCCACTACAACTGATGCTCCGGACCGGCTCAGCCTTCGACGACCGACAAGCCTAGCCGAGGGAGACTCCTTAGACAAATCCTTCCGAAAAGAGGCAGCCCAAGGGCTGGAGAGGCCCTACATCTTTGACATCTTAGCACAGTTGGCTAACACACCGGCCAAGTTGTCACTGTACGAACTCTAAGGCTCTCCAAGGACGTTCGTATTGCATTAAGCGAAGCACTCCAAAATCGATGCCTATCTGGCTCGATCCAACCTCACCGGGGAGGACTACCTGGATCTCCAGGATAGTGTCTGCACTGGCGCAATGCCAAACATCGTCTTCACTCCGCAGGACATGCTCATCAAAACTAATCTGCACGATCGCCCACTATACTATACTGGATACATCGGACGTAAAGGTGGATCGAATGCACATTGATCATGGCTCTTCATAAGCATCATCCCGAAGGGTCTGCAACATCATCCCGCATCCCAATGCATCGCCTGACACCTACAAACACCGCCATCAGATTTAATTCGGCAGGAGCTACCCTATTGGGAAGATTCGTCTGAAGTGTCAAATTGGCAACCTCCAATCCGAAGTCACCTGCTATGTCATAGATGCAGACACTTCTTACAACATCCTCTTGGGGCGTCCGTAGATACACGATTATATGATCGTGCCTTCCACGCTGCACCAGTGCTTCAAATATGTCGACAAATACGGCTTCGTGAGGACAGAATTTGCTGATATCGATCCCTTCAAAGGGGTCGAATCTTACTACTCAGACTCCTGCCTGTACGAAAATCGAAAAGCATCTTGGTGAAGAGATGTATAAGCTAGTACCGAGACAGCCACAGGATCAGAAGAGCCTCTGACGATCCACCTCCAAGCTCGCAAACCAGGCAGGTCTGCACCCCTTACCGCCACTCTACGTAAGGACGCAATCAGCCTCTCGGCACAAGAAGAGCAGATGATAATCCGGTTGCCAAGGTCTGGCCAAGTGCCAAGATCACAACGAGGCCACTAACAATCAGACTGTCGAGAGTCGGTCAGTCCCAAACGAGAAGCTCAATCCCTCCGACAAGCCACTGACGATATGCCTTCCCAAGAAGGGTCGTCCCCGATGCAAGTCTGACACTTCTAGCGAACCACCACTCCTCGCCCCATCGAGTACGAAACTGGGGGTCGCTAGTCGGCCAACAACTCCACGCTCAGCTCCATCAACTGAACCGCTGACGATCAAGCTCCCCAGGTCGTCCTCTCAGTCTTCATTCACACAGGGGATAGCCGAAGAGAACCGGAGATAGCCAAGTATGTGGCTTCCACACTGATGTTCCCTCCGCAGATGATGTAATCCCCCTAAAAAGATACCTTACTTATCATAAAGGGTTATCTTTGAACTACCTCGAGCTTAATAAGCTTTGTACAATGTAGCTATGGAACACGGTATAGGCACTCACCTGCACACACAGGTGACAAATGTCTACACCACAATAGCTTACTCCAGCCGAAGACGCTTACCGAATAATCGAGGGAGGGGACCATCCAATCATCTTCGGCCGGAAGGACGATCGCATCCCTTCACCATAGAAGAAGTCAACCTTGGATCGATGCCGGGAGACTACCTCTGTATCTTTATAGCCCCCAATCTAAATATCTCATGCAGAAACGGGGTATAATCTGGAAACGACACCGGGTTTGAACTACGGTACTGGACGACGATTACCTTTGAAGCCCCCGGTCCCGGCTGGCAAACCACGGGACTACTATAGCAAGACTCGATGTGGATTAGGGTATGTGACACCTGAAAGTTCAGATGAAGAATGTGACTGGCATTCACATTCGACCGGGTCACCAACTTCTGACTCAGATACCAGCATCGGAGACGCATTCAGACAAGTCCTGTCAGTCAACATGGCATTCGCTGACGCTTATGAAGAAGATGAAGACATTCCGAAAATCCTTGAGCTAGAGCCGTGGGCCCAACGGCTAGATGAACAATAGAAAAACATTTCGAGCAAAGAGAACTCCCACTGAGGATGAGGTCATACAAGTTAATCTTGGTGATGAAGCCTCCCCGAAACCAATCTTCATCAGCCAGAGTCTGACAGATGAAGAGGAGAGTCGCTGCTCGAACTCGTCAAAGAGTATATCGATGTGTTCGCCTGGAGCTATGAAGATATGCCAGGATTGGACCCGAGATCGCACTCCACAAACTCAATATTCGTCCGGATGCAAAATCTGTCAAGCAACAGCAACGACGGTTTCGTCCGATGTCATGAATGCTATTAAAGCCGAGGTCAAAAACTGATAGCCAGCGGCTTCATTCGCGAAGAGCAGCATCCAGACTGGGTAGCCAAATCATACCAGTTCTCAAGAAGAACGGAAGATCCAAATATGCATTGACTTCCGGAATCTGAATGACATGCCATAAAGATGAATTCCCTCTCCCTATCACAGATCATGATCGACAACACCTGCGGCTTCGAACGTATGTCCTTATGGATGGCTTCTCAGGATACAACCAGATCAAGATGTTCCTGACGACGAGAAGCACACATCATTCCGAACACCGATTGGTACATATTGCTACACCGTTATGCCTTTCGGATTAAGAATGCTGGCGCCACTTACCAGAGAGCTATGAGCATCATCTTTAGAGACCACTTGCAAGACGTGGAATGCTACGTCGACGACATCGCCGTCAAAAGCCGTTCGAAGGAAGATCATCTGCAAGATCTCAGGAAGTGTTCGACCTAATGCGAGCACACAACTTAAAGATGAACCCTAAAATCATTCTTGGGTGTCTCCAGCGGAAATTCCTGGGTTTCGTCATCACTTCTCAGGGCATTCACATCGACCCCGAGAAAAAAGGCAATCATGGAGATGAGTCCCCCGAGAAATCTCGCGAACTCCGAGGCCTCTAAGGCAGGCTAGCTTACATCAGGAGATTCTCTAATCTCTCCGGACGATGTCAACCATTCACCCATCTCATGAAGAAGGGAGTCTCTTTCGTATGGGATGAGGAATGCCAGCGCGCTTTCGACAGCATCAAAGAATATTTGTCGAATCCTCCAGTCCTGGTAGCTCCTGTTGCTGGGAAGCCATTCCTGCTCTATGTGCGGCTAGAACATTCTCTTGGTACCCTATTGGCACAGAACAATGATGCAGGCCACGAACAAGCTATATACTACCTCAGTCGGAAGATGATTGGCTAGAATACCGATACACGGCCGTATAGAAGGAATGCTTTGCTCTCGTATTCGCCATCCAGAAGACGCGACACTACGTCACGGGACAAACCATCCACGTGATATCGCGGATCAACCCCTTAGGGTCCTCATGACCAAACCTGGGGCACTCAGCTCTCGCCTTGCTACCTGGGCGATATTACTATCACCATATCATATGATCTTCGTCCCACAAAAGGCTGTTAAAGGCCAGGCTCTGGCAGACTTTCTAGCAGCCCATCCAGGTTCGAAACGACTAGGGTATATGAAGAAATACCGGACGAGGTCACCAGTTCAAATGCAGTCTCCCATGATGCCATCTGGCGGATGTTCTTCGACGGCGCTTCAAGAAGACCCAAAGGCAACATCGTCGCTGGAGTCAGAGTCGTGCTGATTTCCCTCCGGCTTGGTGATCAATCGGGCCTACTCACTCACAGAGCCCTGTTCAAATAATGTGGCCGAGTACAATGCCTTGGTCATCGGCCTCCGACTTGCAAAGGAGCTGGGGGTAGAGTATCTTGAAGCATACGGTGACTCGTAGTTAATCGTCAATCGGATTCGGGGTCGTACGAGGTCTGCCACAAAGACATGATCCCGTATCATCAAATAGCAATCGACATCATCTCGTCGCTGGGAGGATTCATAGAACATGTTCCCAGACTTAGAACATTGAGGCTGATGCCTTAGCTGGTTTGGCCGCTTCCCTAGCTGTGCCAAATTACGCTCGTCATCAGGTCGACATAATAGGCCGTGAACTGGTCTGTCCTAAGGATAACGTTCAATGCATGGAAAGCTACTCCGCCCTTTTAGTCAACGAAGCACCAGACTGGAGACACCGTTCATCGACTTGTAGTATACGACATCCTGCCAAGAATCCGAAGGAAGCTACTTCTATCAGGACGTTCTCTCAGATTTTTCTATGATACGGAGACGAAAATGTGTATCGCCGATCCTATGATGGGTTACTACTTCGGTGTCTATCAAATACAGAAGCCAAGAAGCCGTACGCGAGGCCCATGATGGTTTGCGGACCCATCAACCTGGTCCAAAACTGCAAGACCGCCTTCGCCGAATGGCTATTACTGGCCCACGATGGTTGCAGATACAATAGATTATGCACGAAAGTGCAGAGCCTGCCAAATCCACGCCGACTTCATCCACCAGCCATCGGAATTCCTACATCCGATTGTGGCCTCCTGGCCATTCGAAGCATGGGGTATGGACATCGTCGGCCCAATCACCCGCCTTCGTCTAGAGGACACCGATTTATACTCGCAATCACCAATTACTTCTCAAAATGGACAGAACCCATCCCATTGGCAGAGGTGAAAACTTCAAACATGATCAGCTTCCTTAAGCATCATGTCATCTACCGCTTTGGACTGCCCCGAAGGATCATTCACAAAATGGGCCACAGTTCGCAAGCCACGCATTTTATCGGTTCTGCGAAGCACCGAATTAGAACATTGCTTCAACGCCCTACAACCCAGCAGCCAATGGGCTAGCAGAAGCATTCAACAAAACCATAATCAAGCTACTCAAGAAATTCGTGTCCTCTAACAAGCGCGACTGGAACGAGAAGCTCGGCGAATGCTTATGGGCGTATCGTACCACAGTTCGAACAGCCACCGGGAATACACCATTTTCCTGGTGTACGGCAGTGAGGCAGTCCTCCCATTAGAGACTCAGATCCCCTCACTCCGCGTCGCCCTCACACATCAGTTGACGACAGACGAAAACTACCATCGCCGACTACAGGAATTGGAGGCCCTAGACGAGAAACGCCTGTTAGCTCAACAGCGAATGAACTATATCAGGCCAGAATCTCGGTGCTTTCAACAAGAAAGTCAAGGTCAGAACATTCAAGTAGGCGATCTCGTTCTGGCAGTCCGGAGACCGATGGTCATGACTCACAAGACCGTCGGCAAGTTCCAGCCAAAATGGGAAGGCCCATTTATCATCGAGGCTGTATTCTCCAACGGTGCTTACCGCCTCGCCAAGCAAAACGGAGACTTACTCATGTTGCCCATCAACGGCAAGTTCCTGAAGAAGTATTATGTCTGAAACAAAATCCTCGAGACATCTCAGAGTGTCGAGTTATGTACCTCCCCGTACCGCTGAACTTATATTTTGGTTCCATACATCGAGTCATGTACCCGCTGGTACCCCTGAACTCATTCCTACATTTTCCAATCATACGAGTCACGTACCCGCTGGTACCGCTGAACTCACCCTCATAATTTTCCAGATTTTTGAGTCACGTACCCGCTGGTACCACTGAACTCACCCTCACAATTCTCCAGATCATTAAGTCATGTACCCGCTAGTACCGTTGAACTTACACTCACCATTCTCCAGATTCCTGAGTCATGCACTCTCTCATGCCGCTGAACTCACATCCACAACATCCCAGATTATCGAGTCATGTACCCGCTGGTGCCACTGAACTCACACTTTCACAATATCGAGTCATGTACCTGATGGAACCACTGAACTCATATCCCGGTTACTCTTTCAGATAGAAAGTCATGTATGATCATACCTCTGAACTTTCTTCCTGGAAGAGATCCCCCCTCATGATCCACTACCCGTACTTCCAGTGCACAAAAAAGGGTAAGCGATCCACAAATTCCCAAAACGGCCATGTCCTCATTACCTCTGAGTCGTTTCACTTTCGCCAAAAACAAATCACCCCCTACATAAAACTTCCATGTCCTCATTACCTCTGAGTCATTTTATGTGCCCCCTCTTCATTGAGCCCACTCCTACCATGTCCTCATTACCTCTGCGTGGGAAGGCTCCGTAGAAGAAACCTTCATACTTGCCATGTCCTTATTACCTCTGAATAAGTATGTCGGTTCCCTTTCAACCTATTATCTGTACCCACAACCGGAGTACGACAAGGATAATAGGTCCACAAATGTCCTCTGTTGACCACAAATGTCCTTTGTTGACCACAAATGTCCACTGATGACCACAAATGTCCTCAGTCGACCGCAGATGCTGTACTGGGTTTCCAGTACACGCCCATCCCTTCCCTATCATGTCTGGAAGCCCAGTTGCTCCCTGGCATTCTCTCGAATGCCAAAAACTTCTATAGATGTCTTATCGCGAAGTTGTTTTAGGTATTCCTCTCCAAACTTCTTATTCGTACCTAAAACTAAGGTACGCCCAGGGTAACAGGTCCACAAATAATCCTCCAGCAGGTCCAATTCCACAAACACCATGAGTACAAGAAAGGGAAGATGAGTTGAAACATGCTCATTTATTCAGAATTCAAAGTACTACATCATTTGGGATCACATCCCTTACAAAATGAAAATAAGAAAAAAGAAAAGAAAAAAAAGGGAGAAGCAAAAGAAAACAGAAACTGATCACTGCTCCGGGGCACATAGCGCCCTGAGATGATTCGTCAGCAAGGCAACCGACCGCTCAAACCTCTGTTTAGCTCGACGTTCCGTCTCTTGGGTCAGCACCATCGCGTCCTCCAGATGAGCGTGAGCTTCCAGTTGTCCTCGAATTTCTTGAAAGCCCGCTCCAGGTTAACAGAAGATCGGGAAACCTTCTCGGCCTCCTGAATGATTGACTCCTGTCCCGCTTGAGCAGCCTTCAACTCCGACTCTAGGAAGGCCAGTTCTCTCTGAAGTACGAGAATCTGCCCCTTCGTGTCAGCTATTCCACGAGAAGCAGTCTCTTCCCGAGCCCTACAAGCTTGACTTCGACGACCCAGCCTGTCATACGAAGCGGAAAGCTCGTCAAGGTCACCCTTCACAACTGGCCCGGCAGTGTCTCGAGCGAGCTTTATCCTATCCCGAGCAGCGATAAGGAAGCTCCGCTCCCGTTCAATCGCAGCAGGCAAGTCAGCCTGCCGTAACACCAGCAATCGGGTCACGAGCTGATCAGCCTCTGCCAACTTGGGCTCCAGGAGCGCAGCCAACCCCATCCCGCCAGGAAGAGTCTTCAAAGTCTCAATTTGACCCCGAGCGCACCGCAGGGACAGAGAAAAAGGGGTCCCCCGTTCTATGGCAGCATCTACGCCCCTCTTTAAATGGTGATAGAAGCTGTCGACCATATCCTACGACACCTCGTCCAGAGCCTCCGAAGAAGCCGACGTCAACAGGAGTGTAGCTGGCAACATTGAAGAACACGTAACAGAATCTGTCGCTCCTGCCACAAGGGAAACAAACTCCGTACGGAAGGACACCTGAACAGCGGCCAACTCTTCTTCAGCAGCCCGCAGAACTTGAATGCTTGGCAGGGCCGAGAAGTCAATCTCCGAAGCCGTATAAGCAGCAGAGGATGAGGCGGAGACCATCGCTCCCGAAACAAGCTCTATTCCCATCTGTCCAGAGCAGGCGGGAGTCCTCTCGTCATGAGTCGGTAAAGGAGAAGAAATGCTCCTTTCCCCCATATCACAGCAGGCCGAGCCTTCCCCAAGAACATTCGCTGTGGGAAGTAAAGGGTCAGGACCTGTAGGGCCAAGACAACCATGAATCGATTTGACCTGGAGGATATGTTGATAGAGCAAATAAGCCCCCTCACTAGTCAATATTTGGCTTATCTTACCAGCGAAAGAGTGTGGAGGCTGAGGTTCGTCTACGGCCACCACAACCTCTCCACCAGCGGCCTCCGAGTCGAATATAATAGACTCCTCCGCCCCGGCACCCTCGGGAGGGGATGCAACGAGATCGGCGTCGCCTTGCTAAAATTCAGCAATCTCGGAGACAGGCCCAAAGAAATCTTCATCACCTCGGGCCGGGGCCTCAGCAACTTGGGAGTCCTCAGCCGCCGCTGAGAGAGCCCCCACAGAAAGGACCGTGGCACACACGTCGCTAATCAAAGCAGCAAGGACCGGATCAACCTCAGGAGCGACAGACGGTTCATGAGAGCCCGGTTCGTCAGACGCCTACAAAGAAAAAATGATTAGGTCATATCTCCAAGAAAAAGAAAACTACAACAAGGAGATAGCTCTAACATAGTCTTACCTCCGGAGCATCGTCAACATCCTCACCCATCTCCGTAATAAGTAGCCTACGAGGTCTGACCGCAGCTCTCTTTACAGAAAAGGCTACTCCTCCGTCAGTAGACTCATGCCTGCCTCGTTTACGCGAGGGACCAGGCACGGCAGGCGGTGGTTCTATCCTCACCACCTCTGATACAGGTGGCAAATGATCTACCACCTCATCTAATACGACCGACGGTTGATCCGTCATCATCTCATCTGCCATGATGGGCGGTTGATCCGCCGCTGCTTAGGTATCAGAAGAGAGAGAGTCCTCGTCGTCCCGTTCGTTGCTTCCCTCAACTTTGTCAAAGGACTCGGAATCAGGCATGGGAACCCTATTCGCCCCTTTCTTCTTTGCCTTCGACACCGTAGCCCTCTCCGCCAAACGAGTGCCCACGATGAAGCTGGTCCTCGGGTCAAAATCAACAGGAGGCTGGTTTACCGTAATATGGTATAAGGCCGCCATATGCAAGATTTCCCCAACACGTTTGCTGCAGGAACTGAGAAACTAGTTCGAGTATGGCAAGTGTCATAGTAGCTCCATGCCCTAATACCATCGAGGATGCTACCCTCAAATCCCAGGCAGGAACTGGGACGCCCAAGGAACAGTTGACTGTACCCAAATTGACGGGTAAACCTATTGGGCAAGTAGGGCTCCAGGTATACAGTGTTGCGGTTATGATAAACTAAATGTGCCGGGCGAATGTAACGCAACCAGAAACGCATCTTCTCAGGTAAGAAATGAGGAGATCCAGCGCCATCAACATGGACACTCCTCACTTCCTGGTCGGTAAAACGGGAAACGGACACGAAAAAATCATATCCGTCCACCCTCGCCATCATCCTCCGATACGCTGTCATGGTAATATATTCCCAAGGCTGATGGCGATGTCTGAAAAGAAAAGCGTCGTCGCTCGTAACGCCGTCTCCCGTCCCAGGCCTCATCAAAGACCGATAATGCAACAACAGCCACCCCAGCAGGTAATGATAAGGCACCTCTATACGTTCGAAGTCCGTCACCACGTCATGAGCGATGACCTTGGACGAGAAGGTGCGGAGACCATGATGAATACTGCACACCATAGCGGGAAGAAGAGCCAGCCTGACCCCAAAGGCCAACTTCACGGCGGGAAGAATAAAGTGACGGTCGATCCTCTCGATGGAACCTGCCCCTCCTGAGACCACATAATTGCGCAGCCATACCATTAAAAAGCCTGCCAAGAGTGCCTTCTCTGACAGCCGTCGAGTACCACAATAAAAATAGCTGAAGGAGTCAATATGGCTTCCAAACTTGTCACCCTTAGACTTCGACCTCCTAGCAGTCGACATCAAGCCTTCTACTTCCCTAGGAGTTTGACGACCTCGGGAAGTAACTCGGCCAGCAGCACTGAATTTAAAAAGATAGGAGACCCAAGAGTTGGTATGGGGAGTGTCCCCTTCCGTACTATCATTTTTCTTGATAGCCGTTTGGTGACAGGTATTATGGTGACATAACAGTTCTTGGTACACAGCGACGAAGCCTGGGAATCGTCGATCTAGATCCTAGAACTCCTCGTTCGTTGGAGTGTACGCTTCGAAGGGCTCGTCTCCCCAGGGAAGCTTGGAGACATCATACATCTCATGGAGAGCGAGCCCCAACTCCCCTACAGGTGTGAAGAAAGTCCATGTTCGATGATTATACATCTCCAGAAGGGCCATGAACAACGGCTTATTAATGGGCAATCCGTGGCTGGTACCCCGGATAGAATCATAAAGATTGACTTCTCGCAAAAATGCCTCGTTGTTCCGCAGAATCCACGAGGTCAGGTTGGCCCATGAGGGAATGGGGTGTAACCAGCTCGGCAGTACCAATCTGCCAACATGATAGAACCCTTTTCAAGCAAGCTGGCTCAGAAATGTATCAGCCTGAGAAAATAAGAAGTTAGGACCGGGTGTGTTGATAAAGGTACCCGGAGCTAACCCCATCACAGATCGGCTCGCCGGATCCTTGATCGCGCGTACTGATCCAGTAGTTTTATTGTAACGGATGTTACCCACAAACATCCCCGGTCTGGTTGGAGTGAGGGAGTCCGTCATCTGCCTGTCCAATAAAATCATGTTGAACCACGTAAGAGGGAAATGACGCTTCATAATGGGAATATGAATCAGCATCCCGTACAGATTAAAATCCCAACTCTCGGAGATATCCAGCACTCAGGAGTTTTTTATGGTCAATGCATCCCCAAAGAGGAAGACCGGCCTCAGATACTTCCCATTTGGCTCCCCGGAGCTCATCATGTCACTAAGGAATTGGAAAGATTGAACTCTGATAATATTCAGTTGCTCCAAAGGCTCATTAACAAGGAGCTGCTCTGACACTTGGCGAACTAAATCGTCCCGTTGCACATCCGAAGCAAGTTGATTTGAGCCAACCAGAAGTTTCCCCGCAGGATTTACTGGCAGATTCACTGAAGAGAGACGAAAGAAATAAGATTAGAAGATAGTCAAAACAAAGGAGCGTTTGAAAGATCACTTGAGTCTATGTGGCTCGGGTCGTCACAGCCTTATGCGGCTCAGAACCAGATGAGTCCATGCGGTTCTGTTCTTCATAGCCTTATGCGGCTCTGAGTCAGACGAGTCCATACAAATCAAGTTCAGATGAGCTTATGAAGCTTCTGCGGTTTAGGTTCGGAAGGGCCTATGCGGTTCAAGGTTCACATGGGCTCAACGGACAAACCTAGGCGCTTATGCGGCTCGGATTTAGGTAAGACTATGCGGTTCAAAGTCTACGCAGACTCATGCAGCTCTGAACAGACAGACTTATGCGGCTACAAGCATATGAGCTTAGGCGGTTCAAAAGTGAACTACGCTCATGTGGCCCAAACCGAAAGTATATATGCAGTTCAGATCGAGTATGACAAGCCCATGCGGCCTCCTGGACAAAGTGCTTATGCGGTCATATCGACGAACCTTGTACATGCGGCTTGTGCATAAATTATGCAGCAGAGCCATGGCAGTTAGGGTTCTAAGGCAACGCCCTTACCAGCAATGGGTGGATGAACGTCGGGATGAACAGAGTGAACAGCTGCCGGTGGAGGAGTGGCCACGTCCGTCGCCACAGTCGCCACAGAAGCGACCGCCTTGCCCTTCGCAGCCTTCGACACAGCAACCTTCTTGGGAGCCATAGGTGCTTGGAAGAGAAAGGAGTTAGAACAGCAAAAGATCGAAGAAAGCAAAGGAGAATCCCTAGAACGAAAGTGTTCCTATTTATAGACAAGGAAGGAACGTCTCGATCCGCGTACAATATGATGACCGACTCTTCAGTCATCGAGGCAAAACGGCTAAATAATAGCCCGACTCTTGGGATCCTGGCCCAAGAAAGCGGCTCTTAAATCTGCAACAAATTAAGAGCATTAAATGCAGAAGATTCACAGAAGATTTGCACACATGGCAGGAAGACGTGGCAAGAAGCTCATGCGGCCAAAACAGCCCATGCGGCTCAGAGAGTTATGCGGTTGAGGTAATCATGCAGCTGGTCAAATCCATACGGCTAGGACAGAATACATCCATGCGGCTCTGGCATAATCATGCTTTTTATTCATAGTATTTCAATTTTGCAAATTGAAAACTTTGAAGGAGGTCTTGTAGAAGCATGAAAAAGAAGAGAAAAATGATCCATGCGGCCAAGGAGCCACATGCGGCTCAGGAGTCCCATGCGGCTCAAACACATAGGCAGCTCGAGTGGACTCCATGCGGCTCGCAGAGGGAAGCCACGTGTCTTTTCAGAACAGCTGTACCCAGCGTCATTTAAACATAATTAATGCTCTGACGGCTGACAGCCGACAGCTGACAGCCCTGACGTAAAGTAGTCATAATGGCTGACACAAAAGCACTATCTTCCTAGGGAACTGGAGAAAATCTTCACAGCTTCGAGGCAAATTTATGCGGCCAGACTAGACGAGTTCATGCGGCCAGTGCAGAGAAACCTATGCGGTTCAATCATGAAGGTCCTCCATGCGGCTCGATCATAAAAGAAATCCATGCGGCTCGGCCATGAAGACTCTCATACAGCTCGGCCATGAAGACCCCCATACGGCTTGGTGAACATATTCATGCGGCTCGGTCATGACAACCTTCATGCGGTTCGAGTATAGAGACTATTCATGCGGCTCGGTCATGAAATCTTTCATGCGGCTCGGTCATGACGACCTTCATGCGGCCCAAATATGAACGCTCCTCATGCGGCTCAACAATGATGACAGGACACGTGTCCTAAAGATAATCAAATTTTGGGTCAGATCCTAATGATTTGGGACACGTGGCAAGAGAATGAATTAAATTGATTCATTTAGATTTGCGGATATCGGCAAATCATCATGATGGGGATTTATTGCAATCAATATTAATGACTGGCATGATTTGGCATAATCCTCATTAATGGCCCAGATCCTTTACGCTCAAAATTAATGGTCCAGATTGATCATTTACCAGGCCGCCGCTATCTCCAAGAAGCAATCATTTATAACCCTAATGATCAGACCCCATTCCTATAAATAGTAGGGTGCCATTCCCTTGCAAGAGATACGCACATACAGAGAGACGCTCCTCCAATAATCAGAGAGAAAATACAAAGAGATCAATCTTGAGAGAGAGAAGCCAGAATAGCAATACGAGGAGAGCAAGAAGGGCATTTCTTCGTCAACGCCAACCATCTCGTCACAGGAGCCAAGGCTGCATACCGATCGTCCAAGGAGTAAGGCAGGGCTGCCGTTGCCTTCCCGAGCCTCTATCGTCACCCCCCAGAATCAAAAATAAACAATTGTACTTAGATTGTTGTACCTAGGTTTTTGTCCCTAGGCTTTCTTTGTACAAGCGAGTTTGTAACGTGAAGTAAAAGTCCAGTCCTCCCATAAAACTGTTCTGCTCTTTTATATTTCATGGCAAACACTTATCCTTCGGGGCAACTCACCACTTCTCATCGATTTAACTCGATGCATTCTTTGGGACAATATAACTCTTCGCATCGACTTAGTTCGATGCATTTCTCGAGACAACGTTACTCTCGTATCGATTCGCATCGATACATTTCATAGGGTCAATGCGACTCTTTGAGTCAACGTTTCAGCGTAATATGTCGTACAGAGCGGAGCATTACAAGGATAGCCTATCCATAGGTTCAATTCTGGACACAGGGGCAAAACAATAATTTTGAGCCAAAACGATGTCCGCCGTTGGATACGCTTTGAACCAAAATACGTGCCAGAGCCTATGTTCTCTAAAGTTGTCAAACTATATGTCTACGGGTCCGATTTTTCGATACAAATATAACCGTATGTCCAAAGTTCGACTCCATGGGCTGTGCACAAATTTGTCTGTTAGATCGGATCGCGGGCCCGCCAAAATAGCGTTCTAGTCGACCTTCTCAGAATCGGACCAAACTTGGCATACAGGACCAAAAAAATGATGCGGTCCTGTTAGCACAAGTTTCATCTTGAGATGAAGAATAGGCACAAAGTAATTGACTAGTTTGCAAAGGGACCGATACGGGATATCTCGATGGATACGCTTCGATTTCGTCGCACACACACAACAAAATTGAGTTTCGTCGACTCCCACAGGTTGACAACGTCAATAAGCGTCTTTTGGTGCTTATGGATTGCGAACACGTCGTCCGGATTGTTGGGACACACTCCGTATCGATAAATTTTTGAGTATTTCTAAGGTATAGAAGCATAGAAAATATAGGGTTCATGCGGATCACAACTGACCTCATGAATACTTTAGGCCAAACTGGTCCGCATAAAGGAGAGTCGCATGACAGATTCAGCACCCCATGCGGCCCGTCTGCAACCAGACTGATTCGAGCCGCAGAAGGAAGATATGCGGCCAAGTTGATCAGCCCTCCTGATAAAGCTGATAAACTCTGTCAAAACTGACAAGAATGACAGCTCTAACACTCTGACAAAAAGATAAGACGTGATCAGACAAAATGTCATGTCACTAAAAAACAGGGTTCATGTGCTTAGACATAGTCATGCGGCCAGAAGGATTGCTATTCGAGCCTCATGAACCTTATGCGGCTCAACCTATGTGGCCCTAAAGTCTCTAAGCTTCATGCGGCCAAGGGTGACTGTAACCTAAGCCGCATGAGCATTATGCGGCCCAAAATACAGAATCTATGCAGCCCAAAAGTACTTAAGCTACATGCGAACTAAGGGAGACTGCGACCTAAGCTGCATGAGTCTTATGCGGCCCAGCATGGACGAAAACTGAGAGACTCATGCGGCTCAAAATGACTCTAGATTAGTCCTATCCTGCGATAGAACACGTGGTAGGTTGACCAAGTCTCAACCACCCAGATTTGCTGTAACAGAATCCCAATAAATCGTCAGCTGGCGGCCGAAGAGCGGGTCTTTACGTTCTGTTGTAGCCACGTGGCAACGTGCCATCTATGTGGCTCAAAACATACATTACTATAAATAGCAGGGTGCCACACCCCTGTAAAAGGCTGGCAACATACGAAGGGCAATTTCTTCAAGAGCTAAGACTGCGTCGGATAGTCCAAGGAGTAAGGCAGAGTTGATACACTTTCCCGAGCCTCCACCGTCACCCCCCAAAATCAAAAACTAAATAATTGTATTTAGATTGTTTCCTATGATTTCTTTCTAGGCTTTTCTTTATACAAGCGAGTTTGCAATCAATTTCAGTATTTATGTAATACCTGTCTTTGATATTTTAATGGCAAACACGATGGCGACTCTGCTGGAGACGTCCTTCTCCTCTGATGAGAAGCTGGTGAAGCAATCCGACGCGTCCAAGCTCGGCTCTATGCAGCAAATGCTTGTGGTTCGTTTTGAACAACAAGCCTTCGAAGAAATGCTCTCTGAAGGGAGCGTCAGCCTACCACAGAAGCGAGCCAACCCAAAGAGAACCCGCAGGACGTCGAAGCGCAAAATTGTTGCCCCCGACCAGGTTCTCGAAGAAGCTCCTTCTGCGGCCCAAGACGGTGATCGAAGCTCGCCCGTGGCTTTGCTCCCGACCGCAGAGGACCCTACTGTCCCCAAATCCATCAAAAAAATACTACGATGCTGAGTTTTTGGGGGCACAAGGAAAATCCATACGGACGAAGAAGAGGCCGCATAAGAGAAATGGACAGTCTGTCCATGCGGCTGCCAACTATGACCGCAGGAAGATGGTCAATGCGGCAGCCAACTCTAACCGTAGGAAGACGGTCCATACGGCAGCCAACTCTAACCGCAGGAAGACCGCCCATACGGCAGCCAACTCTGGCCACAGAATCATATTCCATGCGGCAGCTAACTCTGTCCGCAGGAAGATGGCCCATACGACAGCCAATCCTGGCCTCAGACAGGATGTCTCATGCGGCCCTGTCAGAAGCTCTGTGTTCGACCATCTCTTATGCGGGCCCAACTCCATGTAGCCCATTGAAAATGTGGAATATTCCAATCAGGACTCTTCTTACTATGCGCCTTCAGGTGCTAAGTTAAAGAAGTCCAGGACAGTGCGGTCCCAACAAGCCCAGTCAACTGTCCAAGCTACTGACCGTCAGCGGGCACAGTTAACTGTTATACGGGCTTCTGATAAAAAGTTGTACAGAACCACCCGCGTCCAGTCCCCCAGGGCTAACGGACAGGGTAGATCTTTAAATTCTTCCTCCAACAATCGAGAGCAAGTGCTTTTACTAGCCTCGGATCAGAGAGCAGACATGATACCTATGTATCTGTGTGCTCGGGATACCCGATTCCACAAGTTTAATGTAATGGTAGATCAGCCTGCTATCGACTTGCGTGAGGTGATTACTCACAAATGCAAGGAGGCAACCTTGGCATGCGATGAATCCCTCTCGGGACGTTGTTGCACCCAAGTCATCATCAACTGCTGTTGCGACAAGTCGGCAGCACCTAAAGATCGACAGTTCATTTTCCAAGACTACAGCAGCAAGCACCTGCCCGAATAACTCGAGAAACAGGTACAAATTATGGGAGGCGAGGAGTTTCCTTTCGCCTTCTGTAATTCAACTCGAAAGGTTCCTGCCGACAATGGGGGAAAGAAGACAGGCTCTTCCAGCCCGACAATCTCAGCCAATATTGCAAGGAAACTCTCGTCTGGAGGACTGCCACTGACAACCACAAGGGGTGTCTATTTAAGCAAACGATCCAAAAAGAAGCTTCCAGCACCTAGGGGTGCACCTTCGTCCTCCTTGGGAGTAGATGAAGCTGGGGGTAGCAGTCCCCTCAATATATGTGACAACCCGGTGTACCAAGAGCATACACAGGGGGTTGAGATCCCCCAGAATTATGCAACGGACTTTGACTTCCCTGAGGGTGACCGCCCTCGCCAAGACGATGCAGTTTCCTGCACAGGGGGTAGTCCCCCTTCCGAGTCCGAGGAAGATGACATTCCGACATTCTTCGACGATTTTTCTATACAAAGGTACGACACAGAGAGCACTTCTGCTATTATCCCTTCCACCTCTACCCACGTGAGGACAATCTTTATGGCCGACGATGATCATGAAGCGCCTACTGACCGACAACGTCTAGAACTACTTGAAGCCATGCTCCTATCCTTGGTCAAGTCTGTAGACAAAATCAAAGCCGTCTTGCCAACTCAACCAGCAAGGACGCCCGAATAAACAAGCTTGGGACCCGCAGTCAACGCGGACTCCAACACAACCGCCCCTCCTTTGGGTGATGATCCTTTAGGAGCATCCATTCCTTTAGCCGCGGATGAAGCCAAGGAGGCAAGGAGGGAAGTACATAAGCTTCAAGCAATGTTCAATGCCCGAGACTTCTCCCGAGACCTCAGACTACAGCAGCCATATCCCGTCACGTGGAGAGATGTTCATTTTCCCCCATGCTACAAACCGTTCCATATATATTCGTATAATGGAAAGACCTCTGCTAGTCGGTACATGACTTATTTTGAGGTCACAACCGACCACTTACCGCATAGCGATGCCATCCTCACACGATTATTCATCGGAGCATTAGAAGGGATCGTATTTGACTGGTACCGCAACCTTTCCGACAACTGCATCCATTCTTTTGACGGCTTCAAGAACATGTTCCTGGAGAGATTCTACGAAGTGGAGCATGATGTGACAATGTCGTCTTTCATGGACGTCGTTCAGGGAAAGAGGGAGCTGACAATGAACTATATCAAGCGGTTCCGCCAAACCAAAATGAGATTGCCCCAAGGCAATCCCGAAAGCTCCTTGATCGAAATCTGCCAGAAAAAATTGCTCTACGCAATTAGCCTCTGGATGGACGACGATCAGTTCAGGGATTAGACGACCTTTATCATAAGTGCTACCAATACGGAGGCAAAGTTGAAGAAGGCTCGCCAGTTGGGATTACGTATCCCAGATGGAGAGGATAAGGGCAAACGTCTTAGTTCCACCAACAACAACAGTGGCAGCATCTCCAACCAGGACAATAAAGGCAAATAGGCCATGATCGCTGATGTGACCAAGAAGCCTGAACAAAAATAGGCGGATGGTCAGTGGCCTAAGGTGAATTACTCATTTGAAGATAGTCATGTCAAACCTATCTTCGATATGCTCTTGCAAGGGGGTAGGATCCAGCTCCCTCCACCAAGGCACGAGCCTCGAGCGACAGAAATGAAGGACCCAAAATATTGTCACTTTTACCGCTATGTCCATCATTCCACTTATGACTGCTTCCAATTAAAGCGGTACATCCAGAGTATTATCGACTCTAAAGCTTTGTCGCTAGACTTTGAAGAGGTTACCGTGGCGATGAACATGGTGTAAATTCAGTTCGACGACTTTCCTTCAACAAGTACTCAAGATGGGGTAATACCTATCCCCCGGGCAACGATGGAAGTTACTAATCTTCCCTCCGTCCGGGACCAGATGACTGGCTTGGTACCTCTCACCACGTCCCAAGGAAAGATCATGTGGGTACACCTCGACTTAGTGCCCGAAGTTACCCAGACGGTGTCATCTCCAGCCAATAAGAAGAAGGGTAGGAAGTCTAGATCTTATCATATAATTTTAGCCGAAGCTGATGAAGCGGCGGCCGTTGTTACCCTGTCTGGGCATAAGTCCAGCCCACTCCGGGTAGTTAAGTTGAAGAACCTCAGCCAGCAACGCTGTCGGCCATTGATGTTCCAAGGTCGTCTCAGCCTCCACCGGCAGATAAGTCCAACCCAAAGGAAACCCGCTTCGACAGGCCACTCCGTAACGATGCACCACAGGGGTTGGAGAGACCTTACAACTTTGACATATTAGCATAATTGGCTAATACACCGGCAAAGTTGTCGTTATACGAGCTCCTAAGGCTCTCCAAAGATCTTCGTGTCGTATTGAGCGAAGCGCTCCAAAATGTTGACGCCTACTTAGCCCAGGTCAAGCCTCTAGGGAAAGATTCGTCAACAGATCTCCAGGGCAGCAACTGTGCGGATGTAATGCCCAACATCGTATTTATACTACAGGATATGCTGATCAAAACCAACATACATGATCGCCCCTTGTACTATACTGGATACATAGGCGACATCTAGGTGGATCGGATGCACATCGATCCTGGCTCGTCGATAAGTATCATCCCGAAAAGCTTACTTTAAGTCCTCGGCATCCCTATGCACCAGCTAGCGGCGACCAACACTGCCATTAGTAGTTTCAACTCGGGAAGGAGCTATCCCTTAGGAAAGATCCGATTGAAATGTCAGACCGACGACCTGAGGACAGATGTTACCGGCTACGTCATAGATACAGACACATCCTACAACATCCTCCTGGGACGTCCGTGGATACATGACTATATGATCGTGCCATCCACACTCCACCAGTACTTCAAGTATGTCTGTAAGCATGGCTTCGTGAAGACTGAATTCGCCGACATCGATCCTTTCAAAGGGGTTGAATCTTATTTCTTTGGAGGCTTGTCTATATGAAGAATCCAAGAAACATATAACGGACGAACCAGAGGCCATCACAGGGCCAGAGGAACCCGTGAGAATTTATCTCCAGGCCCGTAAATCGGGCAAAGCCGTACCCCTTGTCCCAACTTTGCATAAAGAGGTGTCCGGTTCTCCTGCCTCACATGCGCAGTCGGAACCAATAGTCATCCGGCTCCCGAGATCCAGCCAAGAGCCAAAACCTGTCATAGGGCCGATGGTAGTCCGATTGCCAAAATCCAATCAAAGGCAACAGAAAGATGTGAGGCCCTCTGTGATATCGATGGTGATCCGATTGCCAAAATCCACTCAAAGGCAATCGGAAGACATGAAGTCCTCTACCAAGCCAATGGTTATCCGTCTTCCCAAATTGAGTCGACAATCAAATGTCGACTTGAGGCCCTTAGGCAAGCCAGTGCCACTAGCAGAACCCTTGGTGGTCAAGCTGCCTAAGATAGCATCCCAACCTCTGGGCTCGTAGGGGGTAGCCGAAGAGGACATAGAACTCGCCAAGTACCTGGTTGCACAGGTGGATAGCCCCTCTCCTGATGATGTAATCCCTGTCGACAAAGTTCTTTCTTTCATCAATAAGAGGATGTCGTTGGATTATTCTGAGTGTGATAAGCTTAATCTAATGTATGCTGCACGGGACTGTCTAGACGTTAACCTGCACACATAGGTGACAACCTTCCATACTGCAAATTGACTTGCTCATGTTAAAGGCACTTACTTTCTAGTCCCCAGAAGAGAATGGGGTCACACGATCATCTTTGGCCGAAAAGAAGGTCCTCAATCTTTTATGCCACAAGAGTTCGATCTCGAACCCGACGCTGGAAGATTACCGCTCTACCTGTAGAGTCCTCAAGCCAAGTACTTCATACAAAAGCAGGGGTACGACATAGAGGCTACCCTGGGCCTGAATTACGGCAACGGTCGGCGATCGCCTCTACAGCTATCAGCACCGGCTGGGAAACCTCAGGACTATTATCACAAATCCAGACATGGCCTCGGGTATGTTACACCAGCAACAACGGCGCCTAGAAGTTCCGATGAAGAATGCGAATGGCACTCTCATTCGTCCGAGTCACCCACTTACGACTCTGATAGAAGCATTGGAGATATATTCAGGCAGACACTATCTGTCAACATGACATCAACTGATATTGAAGAGGAAGACTAAGATCTACTCGAACTGCTTGAGTTGGAGCCTTGGGTCCAACAACTGGATATACAATGGGAGAAGCACTTTGAACTACGAGAACCTTCCACTGAAGACGAGGTCATGCAAGTTGACCTTGGTGATGGATCCTCTACGAAGCCAATCTTCGTCAGTAAAAGCCTGACGGACGATGAGCGAGTGTCGCTGTTGTAACTCGTCAGAGAATACATCGACGTCTTTGCTTGGAGCTATAAAGATATGCCAGGGCTAAATCCCAAGATCGTACTTCATAAGCTCAACATTTATCCGGACACAAAACCAGTCAAACAACAGCAGCGGCGGTTTCATCCAAATATCATGAACTCCATTGAAGCAGAAGTAAACAAACTTATAGCTAGTGGTTTCATCCGTGAAGAGCAGCATCCAGACTGGATAGCTAACATAGTACCAGTCATCAAAAAGAATGGAAAGATCCGAATTTGCATCAACTTCCGTAATCTGAATACGGCATGCCTTAAGGATGAATTCCCTATTCTGATCACCGACATAATGATCGATAATACGTGTGGCTTCGAGCGCATGTCCTTTATGGATGGCTTTTCATGATATAATCAAATCAAAATGTCTTCTGATGATGAGAAGCATACGTCATTCCGAACATCGATCGGCGTATATTGTTATACGATCATGCCCTTCGACATGAAGAACGCTGGTGCTACATATCAACATACTATGAGCGTCATCTTTAGAGATCATTACGCAAGACGGTGGAGTGTTAAGTTGACGACATCGCCGTTAAAAGCCACTCCAAAAATGATCACTTACATGATTTGAGAACAGTATTTGACCTAATGCTAGCGCACAATCTGAAGATGAATCCCACAAAGTCTTTCATTGGCGTGTCCAGCGGGAAGTTCTTAGGCTTCGTCATTACTTTTCGGGGCATTCACATAGATTTCGATAAAATAAAAGCAATCCTGGAGATGAGTCCACCGAGGAACCTCCGTGAACTCCGCGGCCTTCAAGGAAAACTAGCCTACATTAGGAGGTTCATATCCAACCTCTCAGGGCGATGTCAACCCTTCACTCAACTCATGAGGAAAGGTGTCTCTTTCGTATGGAACGAGGAATGTTAGCGTGCCTTTGATGACATTAAGGAATACCTGACGAATCCGCCAGTTTTGGTAGCCCCGATCGCCGAAAAGCCCTTCATGCTCTATGTACGGGCGATGGAACACTCCCTCGGTGCTTTGCTAACACAGACTAATGACGCTAGACATGAACAAGCTATTTACTATCTCAGCTGGATGATGGTAGGACCGGAACATAGGTACACCGCCGTGGAGAAGGAGTGCCTTGCTCTAGTGTTCGCCATTCAAAAAATACGATACTATGTGACAAGACAGACCATCTATGTTGTCTCAC
The DNA here is from genome assembly GCA_029216955.1 of Iris pallida. Lineage (NCBI taxonomy): Eukaryota > Viridiplantae > Streptophyta > Magnoliopsida > Asparagales > Iridaceae > Iris > Iris pallida. The sequence continues at coordinate 15,124,919 of JANAVB010004398.1, forward strand.
GAGTTAATCCTCTCAGGGTTCTCATGACCAAACCAGGCGCACTCAGTTCTCGTCTAGCCACCTGGGCGATACTGTTATCCCCCTACGATATGGTTTTTGTTCCACAGAAGGTTGTCAAAGGTCAAGCCCTGGCCGACTTTTTAGCAGCCCATCCAGGCTCAAAAACAACCAGGATTTATAAAAAAATCTCCGACGAAGTCGTCGCCTTGAACATGACTTCACATGATGCCATTTGGCGAATGTTCTTTGACGGTGCTTCAAGAACAGGGCCACAAGGTGATATCGTCGCTGGAGTCGGGGTAGTATTAATTTCTCCCACTGGACTGGTGGTCAATCGGGCGTATTCTCTCACAGAACATTGTTCAAACAACGTAGTCGAATATAACGCTCTAGACATCGAACTCCAACTCGTAAAAGAGGTGGGGGTCAAGTACTTGGAAGCGTATGGCGACTCGTAGCTGATTGTTAATCAGATTTGAGGCTCATACGAGGTTCGCAACGAAGACTCGATTCCCTACCATCAGACAGCAATTGCCATCATTGCAATCTTAGAGGGGTTATTTATAGAGCATGTTCCTAGGCTCCAAAATATTGAAGCCAATACCCTAGCAGGCCTTGCCACTTCCTTGGCAGTTCCAAATAAAGCTCATCATCTAGTCGACGTGATAGGCTACGAGCTGGTCTATTTCAAGAACAATATTCAACTGGGTACAAGTTACTCCACCCAGATAACCAATGACATACAAGACTAGAGACGCCCACTCATCGACTTTGCAGTCTACGGAATTCTGCCAGAGAATGTGAAGGAAGCAACTTCAATCAGAAGGCGCTCTCTCAGATTCTTTTATGATATAAAGACGAAAATGTTATATCGATGATCCTACGATGGGCTAATGTTAAGATGCCTGTCAAATGCAGAAGCCAAAGAAGTCTTATGCGAGGCTCATAATGGTACTTGCGGGGCTCACCAACCTGGCCCAAAATTGCAAGATCGTCTCCGCCGGATGGGTTATTACTGGCCCACAATGGTAGCAGATATAGTTGATTATGCAAAAAAGTGTAAGGCTTGCCAGATCCATGCAGATTTTATACATCTGCCATCCGAATTTTTGCACCCAACAGTGGCCTCTTAGCCATTTGAAGCATGGGGAATGGACATCATTGGGCCAATCACCCTACCGTCGTCCAGGGGACATCGGTTCATACTTGCAATCACCGATTACTTCTCCAAATGGACGAAAGCTGTTCCGCTTGCAGAGTTAAAGATATCAAACGTGATTAGTTTCATAAAATATCACGTCATCTACCATTTTGGACTGCCCCGGAGGATTATTCACGACAATGGTCCGTAGTTCGTAAGCCACGCTTTCTATCGATTTTGTGACAAGAATCGGATTCAGAACATGGCCTCGACGGCATATAACCCATCGGCTAATGGTCTGGCTGAAGCCTTCAACAAAACCATAATCAAGATCCTCAAAAAGTTCGTGTCTTCAAACAAATACGACTGGAATAAAAAGCTTGGTGAGTGCTTATGGGCGTATCGCACTACGATTCGGACGGCTACAGGAAATATACCATTCTCCTTGGTTTACGGAAGCGAGGCAGTTCTCCCATTGGAGACTCAGATCCTCTCGCTTCGCGTGGCCCTTACTTACCGATTGACGTTAATAACAACCACCACCGACGGCTACAAGAACTGGAAGCCTTAGACGAGAAGCGTTTACGAGCTCAACAAAGCATAGAGCTCTACCAAGCGCGCATCTCTCAGGCTTTCAACAAGAAAGTCAAACAGAGAATATTCCAAGTCGGTGATCTTGTCTTGGCTGTTGGCCGACCAATGGTCATGACTCACAAGACCCCCAATAAATTCTAGCCTAAATGGAAGGGTCCGTTCATCATCGAGACTGTATTGTCCAATGGCGCATACCGGCTCGTAAAGCAGAATGGGGAGTTGCTCATGATGCCCATAAACGGCAAGTTCCTAAAAAATACTATGTTTAAAAATATCCCCATACTGCCTAGAGTGTCGAGTTATGTACATCAGGTACCTCTGAACTTACACTCTGTTCCCTCCGAGGGGACTCACATTGCATCTCTCCGAGTGACAAGTCATGTATATTGATACCTCTGAACTTCCACTTTGATATTTCGATTATCATATATCACGTCCATATTACCTCTGATATAGACAATCTCTTAACTTAACACATGTACCCAGTTCGGGATAAAGACATGGTGTTAAGACCACAAAACCTATCACGTCCATATTACCTTTGTTGGATTTTGTCTCGAATTTATTACTCGTACCACTAGTGCGCAAAAGGGTAATAGGTCCACCGAAGATTATGCCTGATTATCGTGTGTTACGTCCATATTACCTCGGATACTGATAGTCTCCCGACGTAACACTTGTGCCCAACCCGGGATAAAAGCCATGGTGTTAAGATCACAAAACCTATCAAGTCCATATTACCTCTGTTGGATTTTGTTTCAAATCTATTACCCGCACCACCAGTGCGCAGAAGGGTAATAGGTCCACAAAAGTTATTCTAATCTATTACCCGCACCACCAGTGCGCAGAAGGGTAATAGGTCCATAAAAGTTATCCTAATCTATTACTCGCATCATCGGTGTACCAAAGAGTAGTAGGTCCATAAAATATTATTCAAATCTATTTGCTCATATTTCCAGATGCACAAAAGGGCAATAGGTCCACAAAAAGTCCTCCAGTGTGATGTCTTTATCAAACACAAACGCTGTATTAGGCCCTCTAGTACAAGCACCACAAAATACCACAAATAAAGAATGGAGTGAATGTATTATGTTTATTCAAAATCAGTTACATTCATAGGACTACATCTCCAGTAAAGAATTATACTGATGTCCAAAAGAAGCAAAACACAAACTACAGCTAAAGACAGACAGAAACTCAAAGACAAATACGAACATCTATTTTTCATATTCCCAAAAATAGTAATTACATGGCAACCCACGGATCCCTACAGTCAAGGATCATAGTTGTGTTGAGGCATATACTATTCCCTTAGCCATTTCGCATACGAAAGATCTATTTGATTGAGGTCTTCAGCGGAGGCAGGAGGGTCAGAACTCCCAGTGCTACTGCCCTCAGACTTGGGCTCCTCCTTTACAGTAGCCTCAATGTTAGGAGTAATTCCCTTTCCGATGGATGCCAGCTCTTCTTTTACCTCAACTTTTGGTATCACCTCCTCCTTAACAAACGGTGACTATTGTTTGATGAAAGGAGGCAGCATCTCCTCCTTCACAATGGTCTCAGCCTTCGGTATGGATCCTGCAAAAATCAAAGAAAGATGATAGTCATATAAAGACAAAGTTAATGGGCTCCTTTTCAGCTATATGGCCTAGCCAAACAGAACTCATGTGGCTCAGTCATGAGTCACTTATGCGGCTCAGTCATAAAGTACTCATGCGGCTCAGTCATGAGGCACTTATGAGGTTCATGCGGCTCAGTCATGAAGTGCTCATACGGCTCGTTATGAGGTACTTATGCGGCTCAGTCACGAAGTACTCATACAGCTCGGTCATGAGGCACCTATGCGGTTCATGCGGCCCAGTCATGAAGTGCTCATGCGGCTCAGTCATGAGGCACTTATGCGGCTCAGTTATGCAGTGTTCATGCGGATCTGTCTTGGGACACTTATGCAGTTCATGTTCAAATATGTAACGCATATGAGGATCAGCCCATGTGTTTCTATCACATAGAACACATACGGTCTAAATATGATAGGGCATGCATCGACCAAGCTTAAAGCACAGAGATGATATATGACAAGCCCGTGTATAAAATATACGATATGGCCATTCAAAATTTTAGTCGTCGTCTTTCCACCGTCCTTACCCTTGATAGGGGGTTGCACGTCGGGATGAATGGAAGGAGGGTCCGCTGCTCTCGATGGAGAGGCAAGTCCCTTTCCTTTGGCCGCAGCACCAGTCAACTTGGAAGCTTTTGGAGCCGTGGCTAAATTGAGACAGAAAGATGAAGACGAAGGAGAAGAAGGCGAAAGAGAAAAATCTCTCTCCTAATGACCCCTATTTATAGAGCTTCTGAAGAGTGCCTCTTCAATTCTCGAGATCATTAAAGATAATAATGATGTTTGGAGATTTTATTCCTAGTAACCGTCGACTTTATTTCGAAGAGTACCTCTTCGATTCTCGAGATCATTAAAGATAATGACGACGTTTGGGGATTTTTATCCCTAGTAACCGTCGCCTTTATCTCGAAAAGAAAACCAAATCCAAAACTAAATCAAGAAATTAAATGCAGCAGTGACAGCTGGCAGGCTGGATGTGGTCTCTCTACGGCTCAAGATTTTCCTACGGCTCAAGATTTTCCTACGGCTAGAGATCTCTCTGCGGCTCGAAATTTCCCTGCGGCTCAAGATCTTCCGACGGCTAAAGGTCTCTCCTAACTTGAAGACTCCCCGCGGCTTGACATATCTCCATACTACTTATTCAAAGTATTCCAAATTTGTAATTTAAAAACTTTGAAGGAGGCCTTGTAGAAGCATAGAAAATATGGGGTTAATACGGATCACAACTGACCGTATGAATACTTTAGGCCAAATTGGTCCGCATAAAGGAGAGCCACATGACAGATTCAGCACCCCATGCGGCCCGTCTGCAACCAGGCTGATTCGAGCCGCAGAAGGAAGATATGCGGCCAAGTTGATCAGCCCTCCTGATAAAGCTGACAATATCTGTCAAAACTGATAAGAATAACAGTCTTGACACTCTGATAAAAAGATAAGACGTGATCAGACAAAATGTCATGTCACTAAAAAATAGGGTTCATGTGCTTAGACATAGTCATACGGCCAGAAGGATTGCTACCCGAGCCGCATGAACCTTATACGGCTCAACCTATACGGCCCTAAAGTCTCTAAGCTTCATGCGACCAAGGGTGATTGTAACCTAAGCCGCATGAGCATTATGCGGCCCAAAATATAGAATCTATGTAGCCCAAAATTCCTTAAGCTACATGCGGACTAAGGGAGACTGCGACCTAAGCCGCATGAGCCTTATGCAGCCCAGCATGGCCGAAAACTGAGAGACTCATGCGGCTCAAAATGACTCCAGATTTGTCCTATCTTGCGATAGGACACGTGGCAGGTTGACCAAGTCTCAACCACCCAGATTTGCAGCAACAGAATCCCAATAAATCGCCAGTTGGCGGCCGAAGAGCGGGTCTTTACGTTCTGTTGTAGCCACGTAGCAACGTACCATCTATGTGGCTCAAAACATACATCACTATAAATAGCAGGGTGTCATACCCCTGCAAAAGGCTGGCAACCTACGAAGGGCAATTTCTTCAAGAGCTAAGACTGCGTTGGATAGTCCAAGGAGTAAGGCAGAGTTGATACACTTTCTCGAGCCGCCATCGTCACCTCCCAGAATTAAAAACTAAACAATTGTACTTAGATTGTTTCCTATGATTTCTTTCTAGGATTTTTTTGTACAAGTGAGTTTGCAATCAATTTCAGTGTTTCTGTAATACCTGCCTTTGATATTTTAATGGCAAACATAAGATTTTAAAAACTGGTTTTTAGTCAATTTGAAATAGATTGTATTCACTGGATAATCAAGTAGAAATTAAAGTAAAAATGGGGTTTCAATCCTGGTTATACCATCTATAAATCTGTTTAATTATATTTCAAAAATTTGCTTCGTATTGGCAGAAATCTACCTTCCAAAATAGGTCCCTAAACAGTTTATTGGTGTTATGTTTTTTGTGGTTTTTCTCGATATTTTGAGAATTTTTATAATTTATACATGGCGAACTAATTTAGTCTAGTTGAAGGGTTTGACAGGTGTTCATCTAGGCTAATCACATAAATTTACGGCTCGACGAATCGTGAAAAGGTGAAGGTGAATTCGGGGTCGAAATATGGGTACCTGTGTCAACTGTTGTTGTAGCAGTTTACTGCTACCCGTGGCTGCTGTCGCCCGTACGGCCTGTCGGAGGTGATCATGCAGCCATGCACGGTAGCAAAGGCCAGGTTGGGGATGGCGTTGGACTACACTAGGGTTTGGGGTTAGGGTTTGGTGATTCTCTCTCTCTCAAACTCTCGACGTATACATGTATATATACGTTGTATAGTGGTCGGGTTTGTTTGCTGGTTGGGGATTTTGTGATGTGTTCTATTAGGGGGGTCATGTGCTGTATTGTTTGTTTGTTTTCTTGTTTGCTTAAGTCAGGCCACATCTGGACGTGGAATAATCGGGCTACCCGCAATCGTATCTTCATACAATTAAACCGTGCTCTCTGTAATGGTCGATGGTTCGATATCAATTATGTGGAACGGTTTGCCTGCCCGCTGGCACCAGTGACCATTCATCTATTATTATCAGACTGACGGAGCAACCAGTATTCAAAGGGAGGACTTTTAGATTTAACAACGTGTGGTGCCATAAAGAGGAATATGAGGAAGTGGTTCACCTGGGCTGGAACTCATCTGTTTCAGAACTGCACAATTTAGGGCCGTTTCAAGACTTAAAAACACCAAACAAAGTCTTAAGACTTGGAATATAGAGCACCAAGCAACGTCTCTTCAGGAGCTGAAGAGAATCTTATCGATATCCAAATGAGAGCCCACTCTGATCCCTCCAACCTTGATATCAATATAGAGGAAGTTTCTCTTCAGGAACTTTTGCACATAGAAAGGTTCCTAGATAAGCTTCAAGTCGGACATGGGCGAAATGTAATTAGCTCAAATATGGTGAAAAGTGTTCTAAGTTTTTTTTACACCACTGTTCAAGCTAGACAGCATCGGAATGCCATTCATGGTCTTCTCGACTCTAATGGGGCCACTATTATGGAGACGAATATGATTAGTGATGAAATGATCAGATTTTTTAAGGAAATCTACAATCAGACCGACAATCATACCATATTCTATCATTGTGTGTTTAAGAAGCTGGTGATAGGACGAGGTAATCTAGTTTTACGGAAGCCAATTCTATTGATGAACTTGATTCAATTGTCAAGAAGGTGCGCGGATCAGCACAAGTCTTCGGGACAGATAGTTTTGGCACAGCTTTCTTCAAGAAACACTAGAGTATGCTCAAATTTGAGATCCTAGAAGCGGTCAGTAAATTCTTTGAATCGGGTTAGCTACTCAAGGAACTTAATCACACGTTTGTGGTTCTGATTGCTAAGGTAGAGGGAGCTTCCTCCCTTAGGGACTCCAGACCTATTGTATGATGTAATTTCTTGTACAAGATCATCACCTAACTGATGTACGACCGAATGAGACCGATCATGCAAGAGCTTATCTCTCCTAACCAAGCTCCTTTTATCAAAGGTAAATCTATATTCAGACAAATGTTTACTAGCCCATGAACTGGTGAGGGATTTCAATAAGCAAGGAAGAACAAAGCTTGTTCCAATTGGATCTTAGGAAGGCTTATGACTTGGTCAACCATGACTTCTTATGTCACATTATGCGTTGTATGAGATTTGATACTTGGTGGGTGGGCTTGGTGCGAGAATGTACATGCACTCCCTTTTTCTCGATTCTCACCCAGGGCCAGCCGGAAGGCTTGTTCAAGAGTTCTAGGGGCATCAGACAGGGAGATCTGATTTCACCCTACATATTTGCTATTGCGATGGAGTTCCTCTCATGCTTGATTGATGAGGCGATCATGGAGGGAGAAGTAACCCCGTTGTTTAAGAAGACGAACCTAATTGTTTCTCATCTGATATATGCGGATGAACTGCTAGTATTTGTGGAGCCTTCTGATAGGTCTATTGATGCTCTTAGGATAGTTTTTGTCAAACTTAAAAGGTGGTCGAGCTTACAGATGAACAAAAGTAAGAGCCAGATGTTCCTTAACAGGACCTGTAGAGACAAGGTTACATGGCTGGAAAAGATGGATATCTCTGAGGGTACTCTTTCGGTTAAATATTTAGGGCTTCCTTTGTCTATCAACCATGCAACTTATGCAAACTATAAGGGTATCCTTAACAACACTCGAGCTAGGTTGGCAGGATGGCAGACTCAGATTATGTCATTTAGGAGCCGAATAGAAATCATCAGGACGATCATTTCGGCTATTGCTTTGTACTTGCTACATGCTATCTAATCCCTATAGCCACTATACACAAGATAGAATGTATGTGTGCTAATTTCCTATGGAAAGGTAGTATTCATGCGATCAGTTGGGAAGAGTTGTGTCGGCCCAAGAAAGTGGGAGGTGTAGGCTTGAGGGCGCTTACACTTCTTAGAAAAACGGCTTCCTACAAATTATTTAGAGATTCCTCTCTGTGAAGTCTCTATGGGCGGATTGGGTCTGAGGGAGATACTTCCCTAAGGGTGATTTTTAGTCTGCCAAGATCAATAACAACTTTTTCGTGACGGTTAAAATGTTGATGAGGTTGAGGAGATCAGTTAAACCTAAACTGACTAGGGTTATTTATCATGAAATCAGACTAGTTTATGGTATGATCCCTGGATCAATCATACCAGTTTGATTGATAGAGTGGGCTAGCATGTTTACAAGCTAAGGGGATCCACTGAATATGTTGTAGCACCTAGTTTCTAAAAATGAGGGTAATTTTAAACTTTTATATTTTTTATTTATTTAATAATGTTATTTAAATCATAATATGATTTATGGTGATTTTTAATTAATTTAAAACTATTTAAAACTATGACTTTTGATTTTGATATTTTGCTAATGCAACCTTAGAGACTGCATGACCTAGAGACTAACCATGTGATTAGGATGACTAATTATGACTTTTTAGCCTAGGAGTATTTTGGTCATTTTGACAATTTGTGAAATTGTAAATTGTATTAATTAAATATGTGCTAGTTAATTATGTGAGACTTAACCTAGAAGTTTAGCCTAATCTAGATTAGTCATGAGGATTAGATGATAATTAGAACCTTCCTACTAAGTGCCAAGATTAGCAATATCTAGATATTTCTAAGTAGGATATTTTCTTCTTATGATATTTGTAAAAAGAAAGCCTTATGACTAAATTGAACCAATAGGAGGGCTTGAAATTGGGTGGAGAAGCCTTAGCCACTCATCTATATCTAAACCTAACCCTAATTTCTATTATGGCAGCCCAACATAGTATCCCCCTAGAAGTATGCTCCTATGTTTGTTCTTGCCTCCTTTAACACCTACTAAGAACCCTACTTGTGTTCTTCCCCAAACCTTCACCAATTCCTCATTTCTCTACCAAATTGGACCAAACCAATTGCATTGGACTCCTCAACAGTAGAGGACATCATTGGTGACTAGCTAGCAAGGATTCTAGGGCTTGGGATCATTGCAAGTGGGAGAAGAGCTCTCATTTTAAAGCCTATTCATTGAGGTTTCACCCTAAATAGGTAAAACCTATCAAACACCTTTAAATTCCTAATTTCTTTCCATAGATGCATCCATTTAGGATTTTCCTAGGTGTAACCCAAGTTTGTTAGAAATTCGTGTCTATTTCGGGTCCATATCGGACACGTATCGGTGTTTTTGAATATATGTTCGATGAAATGCCACTTAGAAATAAAAGTTAATAATTTTCAAAACTAATTACATAGGTTTGTAGATAATTAGGTGTATATTGCATTTCAAGTTGACTGAGTTGAATTTCGTGTCGATTTGGTGTCCAAAATTGGACTGGACACGCTGCACAACACAGCCGCACGGGTGCCCTGCTAGCCGACCCAAAATTCTCCCTCATCTCGACACGTGGACATGTGCCACTTGGTACAGAGGTGGGGGCCATCACTGAAAGACCCCTCTCCTCGAGTTTCATGATACCTCGTGTCGTGTCGAACACGAAATCATGACTGCACTGAATTTGTACTGCACTGCACACGCTGTGAGACACGTTCTGATACGTGTCTCGTACACCTGACATGACTCACTTGGACAACTCATAATTTTTCCAATGTGTAGCCCTATACGTGGCGCACACATGGACACGAGCACGAAGTGTCATGTGTCTTATGTTGCGCGTACGATGCCGTGTCCTCGTCGCACGACGCTGCACTGTACAGCGCACGTTTGTGTGTGTTCTCTCTGTTGGACACCTCGTGTCCACTTGTGTGGACACGAGAACACTCCCATATGACACGTACACATCGGGCGCATGTCTATTTGTTACTGTTTTGGTTTGAATTTGAGTTTTGATCTCATTTTGGGTTTCGAAATCAAGTGTGAACTGAGTTCACTGATACTTTACAAAAACTTAGGATTTAAGTATCGGTTTGCTTTGGTTTTTAAGTTATTTATTTTCCTAAGAATTTCAGTAGGTTTGTTTTAGTTTGATATATTGATTTGGGTTTTGTTGATATATTATTTTGTTTGTATAGGTTTCGATCTTTGAGTTACTGAATACGGATACATAAACTGAGAATAGGGTTAAGCATTTGAAACTGAGTTGTATGAGAAAAAGGAAATTTGATTTGAAAGAACAAAAACTGAACTGAGAATGTTTATAACATAAAAATCTGAGAATAGAAGTAAACATGAGTTTCGAATTAAAACCTGAGATAGTATGTTAAGTTCACTGAAAATTGGATTGGATTTGTGGCTTGGTTCCTTTGAATTAGTTTTTATGTTATATCCTAAGTTGTCTTGAGTTGTTTTGTATGATGTAGAGTTTATTTGAGGATATGGTTCCAGTCTAAATCCTTTTATCATTGAATGAGAAGTTACAACAGTCATCTATATATATGGTATCAGCCATGAGAGCCTAAGCTTTGGTTTGGGAGATGAGGGCTTTTGGACTATAGGCAAATTTTCAGTAAACAATGTTTAAGAAGGTAGAGAAGGTTGTGATTTGAAGCAGGGGCTTCCTGAAGGCAGCGACATTGAGCAGCTGTAGGCAGTATGCTGTCCTGCCTTGACTGGCCTTGGCATGGCTTGGCCTAACTTGGCCTTGGCTTTGTTTGAGCTGAAATTTAGTTAGTTGGTTAATGGTATAAATGTTAGGATTTGGTATGGTTTTGAGTGTTAGAAAATAGGTAGATAAGAGAGTGAGTAGTGTGAAAGATTGGTTGATGAGTGTGAGAGTGGAGTATTTGAGTTAGAGTTTGAGTTAGTGTGAAGGGGAGTTTTAGTTAGATTGTGAGTTGGTTAGATTGAGGGTTTACCCTCATGTATTTTTATAGTGATATATATAGCCTATCATATATGTTTTGAGATAAGTATATATTATATGGTAGGTGTAGGTAGATGTCTTGATTATGTAGGGATACCTAGATAGACTAGATGGACCAAGTTTGACCCAAGTTTAGCCAAGTTGGACTAGAAGGTTGACCCAGAGTTGACTATGAGTGGACTTGACCTAGAAATAGACACACTAGGCCTATTTAGACTTGTAGACTATAGTTTGACTCTTAGTTGACCAAGGCTTTGTAGGACCGATTGTAGGAATGAGTTGTAAAGCGCAATACTCTAGAGGGGGGTGAATAGAGTAGGCAACGGAATTTAGCTAATTAAAAATGTTAGCAACAAGATCACAGATAATATATCATAAGTAAGTTAATAAAAAGTAGAGAGTAGAGAGCAAACGCAAACACAAGGATGTATACTGGTTTCCCTCTTATGAGGACTGGTCCAGTCGGAAGAACTCTAGCTTCCAGTTGAATACACTATGGAAAATTACCACAAGTTTTCATCCGAAGTTCTTGCAACTTCTACAACGCGAGCTTTGATCCGAAGTACTCGACCAACTTCAATTGTGAAGTGTCTATCTTCAATCAACCGTCTGATTACAATCGCACTGAAAATTCTAGACTGTACCATACTGGTATATCGACTAGAGGATTGTAACTGGCTTGGGATTTGAAAATGAATAGCTCAGAACACTTTGGAAGAAGTAGTAGGCTTATAGAGAAGAGATATAAAAGTGAATTGGTGTGTTGAAATGATCGAAATCCATTTCTATTTATAGTTTTTCAAAGGCAGAATTCGGACAGAATTCGGACAGAACTCTATGAGAAAATCTCGTTGGGATCCGTAACTGCAGGAAGACCAAGTTCAAAAAGCAACATTCACTAACCGAACTCTGGCTGAATTCGGGCCGAACTCGGGCCGAATTCGCCTGGAGTTCTGTCAGGTTTTTACAAATTGGTTTTTGGGCTTTTTGAAAAGTCAAACAGTTAGGAAGTAGTTTGGGCTTTTATAGGTGGGCTTGTTTTCAAAATGAAAGGGTATTTTAAAAATGTTTCTTGGATAGCCTATTTGCCAGTACGATGCAGTGTACATCATATTTTTAGACTCAATAAATATGAAAAATTACATTGATGAAATAGGAAAACCAAGAGCCTTTTGATGACGCCTTTCTTCAGATATTTGAGCAAACATGAAGACGCCTTTTTCCTTGACGGCACTCGTCCAAAGATAAACATATCTGGAAATCTGAATATCTTTCAGGGGCTTCGTCCCCGAACCCCCAGGAGGGCGTTGCCCCTTCGACCCCTGTCCGCTGATCGGGCAGCAGAACCCCCGATGCGAGGCCCCGGATAGGTCGTTAGAAGGTTCAGAGAAATCTTCTTGTATAACGTCGTCTTTGGCCCATCAATAATTCTCTATTGCATATGTACTGGTTTGATCATGTTTGATCATGCTTACAGCATGTCTACAAATACATGTTAGGCAAACAAAACAATATGACTGATGCAGAACATTAGGACAATGCTAAGTTAAAGTAGTAACATGATATTGATTGCATGAATATTAGTGATGTTATTATGTTAAACTTAATTGATTAGCCATATTCAAAAACATGATATAATCATTGGGCGAACAATATCCCCTTTTTGATTATGGTAAATCCTTTAAGTTTAATATATATACAATAGATGCATGTATCACTAATAAACACATAATACTAGAATATTGTGTGCTAACTTAAAACTTATTTCTCCCCCTTTGACATGGTCAAAAATAAGTTCCTCCATAATTAGAGATAAAATGAACTCAAGCATAAGTAAAGGAGGAAAGCAAAAATAATCATGATCAAGGATTAGGAGAACAATGTAACGACAAGTTAAAAAAATGCATAAAATAGAAAAATACACAATATAGGTGGTTGAATGTAAACAAAGAAAACTGAAATTAAGCAATACATAGTTTACCAACTAGAAATCCAAAAATGACATTCAAAACATATTTTGTTCATCATATGTTTTGAAATAGACGAAAAATATATCAATATAGTAGGAATCAATCATTGGTCATAAATAAATCATGAGGAATAGAAATTCACAGATCTAGTATTAAAAAATCAAAAAATATAATGATACTTTTAATAATGATCACAAAAAAATTATGATTTATAATTTGCCCATACAAATTGGTAAATCAATTCCATAAAGAGTATAATCATTGAAAAAGAAATCAAAATAAATATACTAGATTCTATTCAAAATCTATACCAAAGTTCATGCATTTGAATTCAATTACCTTAGAATGATATATGAATATCCATTAGATAAACATGAAGGTAATGAAGACAAAATACTCGAGAAGGAGAAATTCAGGCGACTTGAATGCTCCCCCGCAAAGTATGATTAGTCTAAATAAGATAATCATGAACTTTGAGATAAAATCTCAATAAGAAATGCACAATCAGTTTAAACTCAAAAGGATTATCAATAAATTAAATTAATTTTGGCATGACAACTTTTAGAAACTCAAAAATGAGAGAATTAAAAATAAATATTAAAATCATATATTCTCTCATAAACTCAATATAAATCCAAATATCATGAATAACACAGCAAGATATTTAACTAAGACAATATAAGTCCATGGTGAACTAGGTATATCACGTATTAAGGGCATAAAATAATTGAAACAATTAATTTGATCCCCCCTAAAATATGCGTATATAGTTCAAAAATAATTTATATGCATAAAATAGATAAAATAAATAATCACAAGTTCTAAGGGATATCCAAGATATGCATCTTTTCTTTCCTTTGATCAAATGCATATAAAATTCCAAACTCAAAACAAATATCATCTTTAGGCAAGAAAAAGAAATATCCAATAAATAAACGCTTAAAGATGAAGAAATATGTCTTCAATAAAAAAATTAATAAAAAATATAACACAAATCATTTTTTGTTAAGTAAAAGATTTTTGAAAGCAGTCTTTAATGCGAATAATGGACATTTTTAATAAATCAGAGAGAAATCAGAAAGACTTTTGAAATGCAGAATTTATTATGAAAAGTTGCAAAAAAAATGTTCGAATGCGTCTATTTAGTCCTTAGACTGAAAGCTGGCGATTCGAATCCATAAATCATAAATAAACCCATTTTGAAAACATAACTAGATAAATGTCAAAAGAAAAAATGTATGGCCTGTCAAGGGGATAATTGATTTGAAAATTAACTACTCCACCTTTACATGGCTCTATCCAATTAATAATAGTATTGGCAAAATTTAAAATTTTCAGAGACATATTTCCAGAAGTGGAAAAAAAATAGGTCATCTTATCAAAGTTCATTTCTTTCCTTTTAAAGCCTTAGCATGGTGTCCACTTGACAACCGTAAGATTTAAAGAAAAGAAATGCTTTGAGAGAGAGATTCAATTTGTCTGACTTCTCTCCCGCAAAGAATTACTGCTATAGGCATTTAGTTGAATAAGAAGAGAATAATAAAGCTTAATAAAACGAGTATCATGAATATTTTACATGCTAAAGATGAAATCATAAGACCATAATATTCACTGAGTAGTCACAAAATCATTAAGTCTGAATATCAAAAAGTGTGACATAAAAGAATATATCAAAAGATGACAAACATTAACCTATGGAAGATCAATGTATGTTACCTTTTGTAAAAAAATATCATTAAATAATATTTTCCTTCAAGGCTAAAATTCAAAATCCATCAGATAACAATTGCAACTAGATCTAAATAAATTTTTAGTTTATAAATTATTGATCAATCTTGGGTTAGCTGTAGGGTACTGTTCCAGCTAACAAAGGTTCATCGGGGAACACTTAAGTACCGTTTCGCTTTAGCCATAGCCGTGATGACAGATAGACCCTTTGTAGGCTTGTACCCAAAACAAATCTCTTCTTTAATAACCCAGGATTTAAGAAAATTTAGTACAATATGAAATAAATTATATTCTATGGACTTAAAAATCTTAGAACAATGTAGCATACGATATAAGATATATCAATTATATTTATTCACATGTGCTACAAAATTATTGGGTAACAATAAAATATAAAACATTTGTCAATCAAAATGTAGGACCTAGATACGCTGATGTGTTTTTGAACCTAGGGGACTGGGTTCAGTACCTTAGATCCAGAACTAGATAATAGTTGTATTTAGACCTTAATTAATCTTAAGTCTATAAAGTATTGATCACTTCGGGTTAGCTGTAGGGGCCGGTTCCCAGCAAGCGGTAGTCCGAAGACTAGTACACCGTGTCGCTTCAGGTTATTTACACATGTATGACAGAAGGACCCTTTCAGCTTGTTCCTAAAATGATTTCTACTCTTAAGAACTTAGATTCAAAGGAATATATACAGTATCATCGAATAACATCGAAATCCAGAATCTCTAAATATAAAAGAAGTAAATACCCAAATAATGGTTTATCAAGATAAAAATATCATGTATCCAAAATGTCAACCAAAAAGCCAAAAAAATAATCAAAAGAGGCTTTGAGGAAGAAGCTAATAAGAGAAGAACATAAATTTGTTCAAAGTAATCAATAGCTAAAGTATGAGATAAGCACAAGTTTGAAACTACTTTTAAAAATAATATAGAACTTGAACTTAACTCATATATCCCCATAAAGATATTTATACAAAAATATAAGAAACATATGAGCAATAAAAATGAATTATGTATCCTTAATAAGCATAAAAAAATATCACAAGATCAAAAATCATGCATAAATATGCTTTGTCAGACAAAGATGTAATTGATTCATAAGAAGTTAATCACAATAAAATTTGAGAATCAATAGTGAATATATTATGCAAGCACAAGGTTAAAATAAAAGTATATGTATATACTTTTCAAGTCAACAGGAGACTTATGCTAAACATACATACTCACAAAATACTGATCAAAGTAAATACGAAATGTTAAAGACAAATCGATAAGAAGTAACCATTAAAAAAATATTAAAGATGAAGAGTCAAAAACATATTAATCCAAAAAAAATTAAGCTCCAATAGACTAGAGTGGTATGCATGCTTCAAGAATAAAGATTAAGAGTAAAGAGCATACATAAACAAATGTGTCACACTAATAAAAAATAAACACTATATAGTGTGAACTAAACATTTAAGTTAAACAATTAGTCATGCTAGGATTATATCTCATATTGATTTAAATAATAAAAAATTAAAAGATATCAATGAGATCTAATAGCAAGAAATCAATAAGAACATGCTAGATATTAAAAACTATTTAGGAAGCATGTTACCGAAGTGGTTCTAGTGACCACACTTATGTTGGTGCAATTGCTTGAAAGATGACCTTTGTAGCTTTGCAATCACCAACATGCTCCATGGTTCTAAGGTTCAGCATAAGTAGCTCCACCTGAAATATTAGGTGAAGACGTTGGTATCCAATACTTGGATCCACATTTGTTAGCTTTGGAAATCCATTTACACAAGTTCATATCAACAAGTTTTCTAATCTGATAATGATTAGAAACATGTCCATTCATACCACAATAATGATAGAAAGAATTAACATTAGTACTATGTGCAGTAGTATGAGAACGTATAGTGGGGGGACGGGGGACATGATGTGCGTGGATACTTGTAATAGAAAGCATGGTTGTGTGAAGCTTTAGCTTTGCTTGCTTTCTTTGTAAAAGATCTGACATGTGTGACTTTGTGATGTGCTACGTGTCTTGTGTTAAACTGAGTCGTAGATTGTATTACCTGTTTTTCCAGTCTAATCTCTAACTTTTTAGAGGTAGCACAGATCTCATCATATTTAGCAGAAAGAGCATCAATTCTACATGAAGCAATAGAATACTTCTTCTTTTCTGATTCTAATTCCTTCTGAAGTTTAGCATTTTTTCAGTGTTTTTCTCAATGCAATCAAGTGCCTCATGCAATCTAAACTCAAGTGTGGAAATCTTAGTAGAATTATCAGAAGTAGAAGTATTTCTTGCATCATTTAATAAGCAAGTAAGCTTCTCATTCTCACGCTTATAGGATAGAATATCCTTTCTAGCTTGCTTATACTTATCTAATACTTTTTGTGTTCTTCTAATAGATCACCGAAAGCATCAGATAACTCATCATAAGAAAATTCATTCTCTTCAAGAAGGAATTATTCTGTACCTCGTTAGATAATGCTATTGAGCATAAATTTGCAGCTTTATGAGGACTTTCTTATTCTTCTTCAGAATCTCTTGTTTTGCTTTCACACCATGTGCTAGTGTACTTGTGAGATGATGATCTTTCTTCTTTTGATCGTTTGTAGTGACTCTCCATTCTAGCAGTAGTATAATCTTCTTGGATGTGGCCTATCTTCTTGCAGTTGTCACATACAAGCTCTTCTTCGTATAAAGAATTGTGTTGTACCTTAAATCTAATTTTGTCATGTACATATTTGTATCATTAAGAAGACTATCCTTCTCTCTAGAGTTGCTAGCTTTGCTTTAATACCTGCACTCATAAGTAGCTTCAAGAACTTTCCAAATTTTATGAGATGTTGTGCAAGTAGTAATAAGATTAAATACATTTGTGTCTACAGTAAAATAAAAGATATGCATAGCTTTTGCATCAAGGCTAGCTAACTTTTTTTCTTCCTCTGTGTAACTATAATAAGGCTTGTTGATTATAGAGGATGTAAGAATAGAAGTGATAGTAGGCTTTTTTTAGCCATTTACAATAATTGACCATAAGTCAAAATCTAGAGACTTCATGTAGAAGCTCATCCGTGTTTTCCAGTATGTGTAATTTGTACCATCAAATGGTGGGAGTCTATTTGTGGATTGCTCTTCAGTTGTGAAGTACATACTTGTCATATGTGATAATATAGTGATCTATGTAACATAAGTTATATAATAACAATATTACCTCGTTTTACCTGTATAACCCGTTCTGGTAGTAAGGATCTGCTCCAAGGATGTTAAGCCAAATAATAGAGTCCTTGTTCGGATACCAATTGAAGGAGCAATAACACCTCTATAAGGAGCACCTACAATAATCTCTCTATAAGGAGCATCTGCTCTGATACCAATTGTAGGAACAATTGGTATTATAACAATACATATATAAAGAGAACCCGCTCTGATACCAATTGTAGAACCGATTGTAGGAACGAGTTGTAAAGCGCAATACTCTAGAGAGGGGTAAATAGAATAGGCAGCAGAATTTAGCTAATTAAAAATGTTAGCAACAAGATCACAGATAATATATCATAAGTAAGTTAATAAAAAGTAGAGAGTAGAGAGCAAACGCAAACACAAGGATGTATACTGGTTTCCCTCTTGTGAGGACTAGTCCAGTCGGAAGAACTCTAGCTTCCAGTTGAATTCACTATAGAAAATCACCACAAGTTTTTATCCGAAGTTCTTACAACTTCTACATCGCGAGCTTTGATCCGAACTACTCGACCAACTTCAATTGTGAAGTGTCTATCTTCAATCAAACCTCTGATTACAATCGCTCTAATACTTCTAGACTGTACCGTACTGGCAAATCGACTAGAGGATTGTAACTGGCTTGGGATTTGAAAATGAATAGCTCAGAACACTTTGGAAGAGGTAGCAGGCTTATAGAGAAGAGATATGAAAGTGAATTGGTGTGTTAAAATGATCGAAATCCATCTCTATTTATAGTTTTTCAAAGGCAGAATTCTGACAGAATTTGGACAGAATTCGGATAGAACTCTATCTCGTTGGGATCCTTAACTGCAGGAAGACCAAGTTCAAAAAGCAACGTTCACTAACCGAACTCTGGCCGAATTTGCCTGGAGTTCTGGCAGGATTTTTGCAAATTAGTTTTTGGGCTTTTTGAAAAGTTAAACAGTTAGGAAGTAGTTTGGGCTTTTGTAAGTGGGCTTGTTTTCAAAATGAAAGGGTATTTTGAAAACATTTCTTGGATAGCCTATTTGCCAGTACGATGCAGTGTACATCGTATTCCTAGACTCAATAAATATGAAAAATTACACTGATGAAATAGGAAAACCAAGAGCCCTTTGATGACGCATTTCTTCAGATATTTGAGCAAACATGAAGATGCATTTTTCTTTTGCGGTACTCGTCCAAAGATAAATAGATCTGAAAATTTGAATACCTTTCGGGGGCTTCGCCCCCGAACCCCCACGGAGGGGCGCTGCCCCCTCGACCCCTGTCTGCTGACCGGGCAGCGGAATCCCCGATGCGAGGCCCCAGATAGGTCGTTAGACGGTTCAGAGAAATTTTCTTGTATAACGCCGTCTTTGGCCCATCAATAATTCTCCATTGCATATGTCCTGGTTTGATCAGGTTTGATAGGTCGTTAGACGGTTCAGAGAAATTTTCTTGTATAACGCCGTCTTTGGCCCATCAATAATTCTCCATTACATATGTCCTAGTTTGATCATGTTTGATCATGCTTACAGCATGTCTACAAATACATGTTAGGCAAACAAAATAATATGACTGATACAGAACATTAGGACAATGCTAGGTTAAAGTAGTAACATGATAGTGATTACATGAATATTAGTGATGTTATTATGTTAAACTTAATTGATTAGCCATATTCAAAAATATGATATAATTATTGGGCTTACAGGCTTGACCAAAGTTGACCAAGAGTTGACTTTGACCTAGTTTGACTAAAATTTGACCAAACCCTAAGTAGTTGCCCAAGTTACCTTACAATTGACCTAGTTCAACCTAGACAGTTGACCAAAGTTGACCAAGAGTTGACTTTGACCTAGTTTGACTTAGAATCATGTAGTTTGTATTACAAATTTGTATTATTACAATTTGAGTACTTAATAACCTATTTTACTCTAAATAGGACTCTGTGACACCAGTTCGGACATCTATTCATATCAGTCATTCAGGGTGACAGGCGAGTACATTTTCTGATCGTTTCATACTTGCTAGGATTTATATTCTTGCTCTAGATTACTTTACATGATGCTGTAACGTTATTATCACGGATTGGTACTATATGGATTTTGTCATACGATGTTATCTCCCTCGAGGTGCATCAGATACAGTTGTCATGTACTTTTCACGAACATCTTGTATTTCATGTACACCGCTATTCATGTATACTCTTATGCAATTTTGTACTCTCATGATCACGTGAACAAACATGATAAAAACCTCTTATACAAGGTAACGTAACTTGACTGGATCCTTGTGTATTGATTGGGGAGGGTGAGTAGGAAATGGTTATGTGATCAAATTCCCATCTTGTGAAATCTTATGAAAATTGTGTATATGTCCATTGTACACTCACATATGATGGAGTTACCATTTTATTGTATAACATAACCTATTTACATAACCATATTGTGCTCTAAATCACTAGTATTTGCAGTTTTACTTATCCTATATATATTTTCAGTTATAAATTTTCTCTCATTTTCATGTACATCTTCTTACAGTTCATGTATCTTACTCTTTTGCTGCTTTATATTTTCTAACATGTTATAAACTGCGTGAGATGTACTGTGCTCGCTCCTGTCCTGACTGGACCTGTTGAAAATGTTACAAATGATGATGATGACTGCCCTACCTTCTATAGAGCATATGAGGGTGACATTCAGGAGCCTGAGGAGCATCTAGCTCAGTAGAGGGTGCCTAGTTTAGTCTAGTACTTATAGCTTTCAGTTTGTATCGGCTTGTTTCGATTGTTAGTTGAGACTTAGTTATATTCAGGACTTGTATTTATTTGTGTTGAACATCTATTTTGTGCGGTGTGATAACTCTATTTATATTCAGTTTTTTTTCTTTTATCTGATTCCATATCTTGTTCTATCTTCCCTAGACTTGTGATTGAGATATAGAGTTGAGATGTTATATTATACCTCCGTGCGAAGATGACAGGTTTATATATCTTGTTGTTAGATATTAGATGTTATAGATGACCTATACATCGTTCTACCGCCGATACTGTGACGTAGGCTGGACGTACCCACGTTCTCGTACCCCTAAACAGGGTGCGGATCGTGACACATGTTAATTGCCTTATCCAGGATGGAGAATGGTTCTTCCAAGGTCGATTGATAGAGGCGACTCATGCAGCTGATATCCGGGTAGTACAAATAAATCGGATGGACATGGAGGACTATTGGATTTGGGAGGATATGGGTAAAGGCACATTTTGCTTTAGGAAGGCCTTAAACCAAATCAGGAACAGAAATACGGATATGGACTGGACAGATCTGGTCTGGACGAAAGGAGGTGCGGTCAAGAATTCGTTATGTCTATATAAGATGATCTGTAATCGCTTACTCACTAGGGACCGTCTTAGCATGTTTGGGGTGAACTGTCCAGATAAGAAATATTGTTTGTGTGGACACATGGATGAGTCCAGGGGCCATCTTTTTTTTCTATTGTGCTTTGGGCTTTCTGCTATACGGAATATAGAGTACAAAGTGATATGGATATGCTAGACCCAAGATGAATTCATTTGTGTCTTGGTTGCCATAATAGTTTTGTAATGTCAGCTTTTGTTTTTCAATAAAATTTACCTTCTTCGAAAGAAAAAAGAAAAAAAAAAGTGGGTGGGTGGGTGGGTGGGGTTGGGGGTGGGGTGGGGGGGTAGACCATAGATCGGACAAGAAGAAGGTCCTCTAAGAACCTCATTATACCCTTACCTATACTTCCCAACCACAAAATATGCAATCTGACAGCTTGTCTTTTCCCTGCTGTGTAATAAATCAGTGTTTTCCTTCTCATGAACAGCCAGAGAACCCCAATAGCTTCAATGTAAGGAAAATGGAGTAATTTTCAGCTGCAGCTTAAGGAATTGTTTCTCCACAGCCTGCTTGTTGATCGATTTCTAACATAAGCTTTTGTTTAGCTATTGCACACTTCATTTATTTTGGTTTTTTCTAAGGGCACCACCCTTTTTGCTAGGGGCTAGCCCAAAAATGTTTCAAAATATTACAAGTTTGCCATCAATTTTTTTACTTGGGGCTAGCCCAAGCAAAGGTATAAATACCAACTTTTGTTTTCTTTTTCTCTCTCCCTCTACTCTTTTCTTTTCTCCCTCAACTCTTTTCTTCTCTCCCTCAACTTTAGGTCAAAGAATTTAACCCCAAGTTTTTTTCCAATCTACATTTTTTTAAAATTTTTCTCTCAACTCTAGGTTATTGATTTTTATCCCAAAATTTTTCCTCAACTATAGGTCATTGACTTCTCTCATTTATTAGTAAGTCATCGAATTAATATATGTTTAATGATTTAAACATGAATTTCACATATAAAAAGTTGAATTATGTATTTAATGTAGAAAAATATTGAACATGGAATAATCGGGATCATCAAATATTGTATACTCTCTTTCCGCCACGTCCGAAGAATACTTTGATGCATCGGAAGCCCTCTTGGTAACTAAATTTTAACTTTTTATCGGATGAAAAATCGAGTTGTGACACAGAGGACTGTCACCTCTCTGGCAGTCCCGATCATAGATTAGGACTGCCAGAGAGATGGCAGTCCTTCACATATGTAGGACTGCCAGGGGCCTGATAGTCCTACATATATTTTTTTACGATTCTAAAATTTTGACAAAAAGTGCTAAAATGGAGGTCCAAACATCATTTTTTTGCGATTCTAAAATTTCGGAAGGCCGTTGTTTGCCATAAAATATAAAAGAACAGAACAATTATCGGAGGACCGGACTTTTACTTCACGTTACAAACTCGCTTATACAAAGAAAGCCTAGGGACGAAAACCTAGGTACAGCAGTCTAAGTACAATTGTTTATTTTAGATTCTGGAGGGTGACGATAGAGGCTCGGGAAGGCGACGACAGCCCTGCCTTACTCCTTGGACGATCGGTATGCAGCCTCGGCTCCTGTGAAGAGATGGTTGGCGTTGATGAAGAAATGCTCTTCTTGCTCTCCCTCTATTACTCTTCTGGCTTCTCTCTCTCTGTGTGTATTTTCTCTCTGATTATTGGGGGAGTCTCTCTGTATGGGCGTATCTCTCTCTGACAGTATATATTTTACAAGGGAATAGCACCTTGCTATTTATAATAGTGGGATCTCCTCATTAGGGTTGCCAATGATTGCCTCTTGGAGATGGCGGCGGCCTGTGGATTGGTCAATCTAGGCCATTCGCTTTTGATTGTGACGAATCCGAGCCATTGAGTGTAGATTACACCAAATCCCATCAACAACTAATGCTGATTGGAATAAATCTTCCTCATAATGGTCTTCCGATGTCTGCGAATAAATTAGATTTATTCTCTTGCCAAGTATCCCAGATTTTTGGGATTTGACCCAATCTTTGATCGCAATAAATCTGAGGAATTGATCGGCTTAGGACACGTGTCCTAGGAGCCATTGGGGGGATCTGAACCGCATGACGAGTGAGCCGCATATGATTTTGGGCCGTATATGGTTAGGGCCACGTGTCAGGGCTGCCTGGGTAGTGGCCCTCGCATGGAGGTGATCATTGCGAGCCGCATAGGGATACATCCGCCTGAGCCGCATGGAAATGGTCCTCTTGAACCGTATGAGAAGTCTTTGCTCGAGCCGCATGAGGCTGTCTCGGCCTGAGCCGCATAGGATGGCTTCATTCTGAATCGCATGAAAAGTTTTTGCTCGAGCCGCATACGAACGCCCACGTGGCAAGGCCATGTGGCATTTTTATGGCTCTCGGGGGATTTGTGTCAGAGATCTCTTTTCTCTTCCCTAGAAGTCTGTCATTATGACAGAGTCATAATTACTTCTTTTTGTGTCAGGGCTGTCACTTTTTCAGAGTTGTCAGCCGTCAAACAATTAATACGAGAGGGCAGAAGAGAGGGCTGTCCCGCCACGTGTCTTCTGAGTCGCATGGGATGTCTTGGGCCGCATAGTCCCTTATGTCGCATGACTCTCTGAGCCGTATGGGCTTTCTGAGCCGCATGGGGTTCTTTGGCCGCATGGGTTATTTTCTTTAATATTTTCCATGCTTCTACAAGACCCCCTTCAAAGTTTTCAATTTGCAAAATTGAAATACTTTGAATAAGAAGTATGGCTGTGTTCTTCTAGCCGCATATGAAACCCTGACCGCATAGAGATCTTGGCCGCATAGATTGTTCAGCCGCGTAGGTGGTTCAGCCGCAGGGGACTGTTCAGCCGTATAGCTTCTCGCCACGTGTGCGGGTCTTTAATTGCCTCAAATTTGTTACAGCGCCATTTTTGTAGGGGGGAATCCCAAGGGTCAGCTCATTAAATCTTTCGGATTTTATGCCCTGGGTGAATCTTGGAGACGAAACCCAAGGAGTCGGTTTCGCTTTTTATGAGGCGGTCATTGGCCCACGTGTCCTCCTTCTCCCGTCCTCCTATAAATAGGAGGAGTTTAAAGAGAGAGAGAGGGCTTCTTTATTTTCTTTCTTTTTCCTCAAACCTTCCCTATCTCGATTGCCCTTCCCCTCTTCGATAATTAATGGCTCCCAAGAAGACCGTGGCAGCAAAGGGCAAGAAGGCAGCCTCTACTTTCGCCTCGGCTGCGGCTGCTACTCCGCCGGTCGTCGTACCTGATGTTCATCCTGACGTTCACCCCCCCATTACTGGTAAGGACAATGTATGAGTTAAAGAACCCTAACTGCCATGGCTATGTTGCATACTTTATGCACGAGTCTTTGTAAATCGTATGTTCGCCCTACGGCTGAGCTGTGAGCCGCATAAGAAAACCACCGTGTCTGCATACGTGCTTCGTCGGCGAAGCCGCATAAGCGACGCTAAACCGCATAGACTTTTATTCCACGGAGCCGCATAAGTGTTCTTCTGAGCTTGAGCCGCATGAGGCTTTTTGGAGCCGCATAAGACTTCGGAGCCGCATAAAGCTTCATGGAGCCACATGGATGTTTTCTTGAGCCGCATGAAGTTTGAAAGCACCCAATCAGCTCTCTTTATCCCTCCGTTTAACTTACTTTTCTCTGTCTTTTCTTCAGTGAATCTGCCGGTTAACGCTGCGGGAGAACTCTTGGTGGGTAGCGCTCAAGCTGCTCTCGGCTATAGGTACGACCATATTGTTCAGCATATGACGGACCTGTTTTCGAGCGATGAGCCTCTGGCTAGATTGAATGCCATCAAGAATCAGTCTTTCCATTTCCTTAATGCTATGATGAACTCTCGGAAATTTGAAGGGGAGTATTTGAAGCCTGCATTCTTTTTTGGAGACGCCTTGACCGTGGAGAACAATCATGTTCTGGAGGTGTCAGAGAATTGGAGTTTTGTCTCTAACGGGATGGCGATCCGCATCCCCCAGATGGAGCGACACTTCCCATTATCTTGGTTCAATATGCTTCCATTGGACCGGAAGATGGAGGAGACTTTAACCCATACCAGAAGTGGGATGTTCGTGGGGAACATCCATTATAATAACAATCTAAAGTCCGTGACTGCCGGCAAGGTGCATACTAGCTGTTCTGTGACGGGGTTGGTCCCAGGTTCTTTCCTGAATGTGGCGGGCCCTAACTTCATATTTTCTACTGCCGATACTTTTATAAATCAACTTGCTCGGAAAGGCTCCTATCCCGTTGGTCGGTTGATGTTCCCTGGTTGGGTACACCCTATTCCCTCGTGGACCAATTTGTCTACTTGGATCTTGCAGAAGTATGAGGCCTTTTTTGTGCGAGATTGGCCTTTACCACGCTATCCGAGGCACCAGTCATGGCTTGTCCATAAACAAGAAGCTGTTCATGTCTCTGCTGGAGATGTATAATTGTCGTACGGGGACCTTCTACACACCTGTAGGGGAAATAGGACTCGCGCTCCATGAAATGCACGCGGTCTCCAAGCTTCCTTGGGGGGACGAAGCTTTTAAAGCGTATACTCCGACTAATGAGGAACTCGAAGATTTGGAACGACGGTATCCTGGCTTCGTGGCTCTTTACCAAGAGATATTGTGCCATTATAGCACATGTCATCAGATAACCCGAAAGGATAGTAACTCGGAAGGGAATGCTCCCCATACCAAGGACTGGGTGCACTATCTCTTTCTGACAGATGCCTCAGGTCAAGTCACCTCTCGTCGCCCTCGATCTCGGGAAGCGGTTAAGGACTTGGTGTTGTCGGCTAAGAGAGTGGCCACTACCAGTGACAGATTTGGGAGCAAGACTGACGCTTTTGGTTACTTTTACCAGGATACTCAAGAGCTGTCCGAGAAAGCACTTCTGGCGGGATTTTTGATGATCTGGCTACGAAATTGTGTAGTCTCAGGAGGAGCCGGTTCTATTGAGAAAATTAGTCGTAACTTCATTCTTCCGGCTGTGAAGTTAGTTTTGCAAATCAGGCTAGCTCTCCTCCCGGCTATGGTGTGTAGCATACACCGTGGCCTTCGTACCTTCACGTCCAAAGTCATTGCTCGTGACGTGACCAAAGATTTTGAACGAACTGAGTTGCCTTATCACTATTTGATGGGGTGGCTGCTGATACATTATCCGTCTTTGATGAGACCGGGCTCTGAAGACGGTGTGACTGATGATGACGCATTTATCTTCTGCTATCGTGACGAGCCTTAGGAATGTAAGACCATGCGGGCTTGCCGGATGGCATTGGCAAGGGCAGATAAGTATCATATTTTCATATCCGTCCCTCGCTTTACCGCCAGGGACATAAAGGCTGTACATATTGACGGTATCACGTCCCCTCAGCTTCTGGATGGCCAGATGCTCCTATGGCTGCGTAACATCCGTCCCGCACATCTGGTGTATCGTAATCGTAATACTGTCTTTCTGGAGCCTTATCTGCCTAGCAGGTTTGCCCGGCAGTTTGGATACAGCGAACTTTGTCTGGACAGCCCCAGTTCTTGTCTGGGTTATGAAGGTAGCCTTCTTGTTGGTATCAGGGCTTGGCAATATTATGATTCGTTCCATACTCGTACCATTTTTTCGATCCCTGCCATTAAGGAGTCAGTAGAGATCTTGTATATGGTGGCTTTGTATCATGTCATGGTGAACAAACCCCCGGTCGGTCTTAACCCAGGTACCAGTTTTATTGTTGGTACCGGTCTGGAGGAAGGCTCTCAAGGGGCCAAGAAAAGAAAGACTAGAGCCGAAGTGCTAGATTTAGATTCCGCTGCTGAGGGGGATGAAGGCAACGAGCATGATAAAGATGACTCTATCCTTCCAGTGGTAGACGCAGAGGTGGGTCAGTCGCATGTTTTGTCAGATGAGATGTTGGGGGATCAGTCCCTCGTTGTGCCTGGTCCTACTCCGAAACGTAGCAGGCAAGTTTCTCCTGTTGGCGGTGTTTCTCGATCCCGGAAGCTGGTTGCGACTAGGCACCGCCCGCTAGCCATAAAAGAAAGTGGAGAAGAAGTCAACCCTGCGTCAGAGGTAACAAAACCGCTCTCGATTCCTTCTTCCTTCTTTCCTTCGAGCTTCAATTCTAATCGTCTTCGTTTCCTCTTTTAGGTGTCAGGAGAATAAGAAGAGTTTCAAGATGTCGAGGCGGTGACCCAGGATGACGGGGACTCCTGTGAGCCTGTTCCTTTTCAAGATGACGCAGATCAATCTGTATCCCCTTTCAGGGTGACGGGGGCAGAGGACGTGACTGAGTTTAACTCGGGGATCGCGGGTGAGGGGACCATGCCAGTTGTGGATGAGCTGCAGCCTTCATGCCCCTCCCCTGGTAAGATTAGCCGAATCTTAACCTGTGAGGAAACCTATCTGCTCTATCATCACGTCCTTCGGGTTATGTCGATTGATTGTTATTCTGGACATACAGGTCCTGTCCCTCCAGTGCCGAGGATGGACGTCGTTGAGACCGAAAGGGCATTGGTGGAGAAGGGTGTACCTTCTCACCGTCCGACTTGTCTTGATGGGCCTTCTGGGGGCTCGAGTTTAACTGGCCAGTCATCGGGGCAGTCGGGGCAGGGAACGATGGTTCTTGCGTCACCCTCTGCTCCGGTGGCTCCGAGAATCGACCTTTCTGCCCTACCGAGTTTCCAGGCTCTCCGGGCGGCGGAAGACGAGTTGGCCGCTATTCATGCATTGTTCTACTCGAACTCCGTTCCCCGGGTGGCGAGCTCTAGCGTTACTTCTCCGACGTTGTCGTTCCGGCTTCCCCTGACGCCATCCTCTGCTGAAGTTTTGGACGACGTGTTGCAGGACGTGGTTGCCAGTTTCCATCGTCATTTGAAAAGGGGAATCGAAGCCGCTGTGGAAAGAGGGACCTCCTTTACCTTGGACCGACAATGCGCCCATGGTCATGTAAATATCCTTAGGGATCTTTCTGGTGATGCAGGGATAGCTTCGCTTCTGGAGGCAAAATTGTTGGAGGCTGATCAGCTGGTGGCCGAGCTTCGAGTATTACGGCAGGCTGATCTGTCTGCTGTTATAAACGAGGAGCGGGATTCCCTTATCGCTGTTATAGAGAGGACCAGAGCTGCTCGGGATAAGACCAGACCGGCCATACTGAAAGATCTCAGCGACTTATCTGATCGGTATGATCAATTGAGTTACGCGAATAAAAATGTTACGGCTCGGGAGGAGTCTGTCTCTCGTAAGATTACTGAGATGTGGGAACAGATCCTTGCACTTCAGAAGAAGTTGACTTTCTTGGAGTCTGAACTCGAGACTGCCCACAATGACAGGGGGCTAATTGTTCAGGAGGCTGACAGGGTTACTCAAGCTTCGACTGACCTGGAGACTGTCTTGAAGAAATTGGAAGATGACTGTCAGGCGCTCCTGGGCTTGGACAATGAGGAGCGGTTACTCTAGGAGGCCGAGCGTCGCGCTCGGCAATGGATTGAGCGGGGGACCACCTCAGTGAGAAACCGCCTCCTAGAATTGAGTAATACTGAAATGTAGTCGGCCTTTTCTTTTCCTTTTTTGAAAGGGACGTGGTCCCAAAATATGTAATACTTCTTTTCTTCCTTCAAATAAAGAGTACTTTCAATTCTACCCTTCATTTGTATTACCTGCTGCGCCTGTGATATTGTGGTAATGTTCTCCCCCGTATAGGGGATACATTTGTGGACCTGTTACCTATGGTATACCTTGGTTTTAGGTACAGATAACAAGCTTTGGTCAGGATACCTGAAACAGCCATGGCAAAGTGGTCGTGGGTGCTCTTGGTATTGGAAAAAGGAATATCGTAGAGCAGCTGGGCTCCTGGGGCATGATGAGATGGTATGTTTGTGCTAAGAAACTTAGCTGAGGATATTTGTGGGTCTATTATCCTTGGCGTACCCTGGTTTAAGATACGGATAATAGGATGAAGGGGAACCGACGTACTTGCTCAGAGGTAATGAGGACATGGCAAGCAGGAAAGTTTTTTAGACGTAGAGTTTTCCTACTCAGAGGTAATGAGTACATGGCATGAGTGAACTCGACGGAGGGTATTGGTGGTCAACAGAGGACATTTATGGTCAACGGAGGACATTTGTGGTCAACAGAGGACATTTGTGGGCCTATTATCCTTGGCGTACTCCGGTTGTGGGTACAGATAATAGGTCGAAAGGGATCATCATACTTACTCAGAGGTAATGAGGACATGGCAAGTATGAAGGTTTCTTCGACGGAGCCTTCCCATTCAGAGGTAATGAGGACATGACAGGAGTGGGCTCAATGAAGGAGGGCACATAGAACGACTCAGAGGTAATGAGGATATGGAAGTTCTATGTAAGGGGTGATTTGTTTTTGGCGGAAGTGGAACGACTCAGAGGTAATGAGGACATGGCCGTTTTGGAAATTTGTGGATCGATTACCCTTTTTTGTGCACTGAAAGTGCGGGTATTGGATCATGGGGGAGGATCTCCTCCAGGAAGGAAGTTCAGAGGTATGATCATACATAACTTTCTATCTGAAAGAGTGACCGGGATGTGAGTTCAGAGGCACCAGCGGGTACATGACTCGAGAATCTGGAGAATGGTGAGCGTGAATTCAGCGGTACCAGCGGGTACATGACTCGAAAATCTGACAAACTATGAGGGTGAGTTCAGTGGTATCAGCGGATACATGACTCAAAAATTTAGAAAATTATGGGGTGAGTTCAGTGGTACCAGCGGGTACATGACTCAATAATCTGGAAAATTATGGGGGTAAGTTCAGTGGTACTAGTGGGTACGTAACTCAATAATCTGGAAAATTATGGGGGTGAGTTCAGTGGTACCAGCGGGTACGTAACTCAATAATCTGGAAAATTATGGGGTGAGTTCAGTGGTACCAGCGGGTACGTGACTCAATAATCTGGAGAATGTTGTTTAGACATAATATTTCTTCAGGAACTTGCCGTTGACGGGCAACATAAGCAAGTCTCCGTTTTGCTTAGTGAGGCGGTAAGCACCGTTGAAGAACATGACCTCGATGACAAATGGACCTTCCCATTTTGGTTGGAACTTGTCGACGGTCTTGTGAGTCATGACCATTGGCCTCCGGACTGCCAGAACAAGATCGCCAACTTGGAATGTTCTGATTTTAACCTTCTTGTTGAAGGCTCCTGAGATGCGTGCTTGGTATAGCTCGATCCTTTGCTGAGCTAGGAGGCGCTTTTCATCTAAGGCCTCCAACTCTTGTAGTCGACGTCGGTAGTTGTCATCCGTCGTCAATTGATAAGTGAAGGCGACGCGGAGTGAGGGTATTTGAGTCTCTAATGGGAGAACTGCCTCACTCCCGTATACTAGGGAGAATGGTGTATTCCTGGTGGCTGTTCGAACTGCGGTACGATAAGCCCATAAGCATTCGCCGAGCTTCTCGTTCCAGTCGCATTTGTTGGAGTAGACAAACTTCTTGAGGAGTTTGATGATTGTTTTGTTGAATGCCTCTGCCAACCCGTTCGCTGCCGGGTTGTACGGTGTCGAAGCGACATTCTGAATACGGTGCTTATCATAAAATCGATAGAATGCGTGGCTTGCAAACTGCAGACCATTATCATGGATGATCCTTCGGGGCAGTCTAAAGCGGTAGATGACGTGATGCTTAAGGAAGCTAATCACGTTTGAAGTCTTAACTTCTGCAAGAGGGACAGCTTCCACCCATTTGGAGAAGTAATCAGTGATCGCAAGTATGAAACGATATCCTCGGGAGGAAGGTGGGGTAATTGGACCAATGATATCCATTCCCCATGCTTCGAATGGCCAGGACGCCACTGTCGGATGTAGAAACTCGGATGGTTGGTGAATGAAGTCCGCATGGACTTGGCAGGCTTTGTATTTTCTAGCATAATCTATCGCATCTGCCACCATTGTGGGCCAATAGTAGCCCATTCGGCGAAGGCGGTC
This sequence comes from Iris pallida, assembly GCA_029216955.1. Lineage (NCBI taxonomy): Eukaryota > Viridiplantae > Streptophyta > Magnoliopsida > Asparagales > Iridaceae > Iris > Iris pallida. The sequence goes on from JANAVB010004398.1 coordinate 15,156,310, forward strand.
TTGCAGTTTTGGGTCGGGCTGGTGGTTCCCGCAGACACCGTCATGAGCTTCTCGTACGGCTTCTTTGGCTTCTGTATTTGACAGACACCGAAGCAGTAATCCGTCGTAGGAGCGGCGATACAGTATTTTCGTCTCTGTATCGTAGAAGAATCTGAGAGAACGCCGTCTGATGGAAGTGGCTTCCTTTGGGATCTCGGGCCGAATATCTTAGACGATGAAGTCGATGAATGGTTGTCTCCAATCTGGGGCATCCTCGATCGTCTGTGCAGAATAACTCGTCGCGAATTGCACATTGTTCTTGGGAAAGACCAGTTCGTGGCCTATCACATCCACTGATTGGCGATCATGATTCGGAACTGCTAGGGAAGCGGAAAACCAGCTAAGGCATCAGCTTCGATATTTCGGAGTCTGGGGACATGTTCGATGAAGAATCCCTCGAACGACGAGATGATGTCAATCGCTATTTGGTGATAAGGGATCATGTCTTCGTGGCGGACCTCATATGAGCCCCGTATCTGATTGACGATTAGTTAGGAATCGCCGTATGCTTCAAGGTATTCTACCCCCAGCTCTCTTGCGAGTTGGAGGCCAATGACCAGAGCGTTGTATTCGGCCACATTATTAGAGCAGGGCTCGGTGAGGGAATATGTGCGGTTAATCACCAATCCGGAAGGGGAGATCAGTACTACCCCGAGTTCGACGACTATATTGCCTTTATGTCCGGTCCTCGAAGCACCGTCGAAAAACATTTGCCATATATTATCGTGAGAGGTTGCATGCGAGTCGGCGACCTCATCTGGGATCTCTTCATATATTCTGGAGGACTCCGAGCCTGGGTGGGCTGCTAAGAAGTCCGCCAGGGCTTAACCTTTGACTGCCTTTTATGGGACGAAGATCATATGATAAGGGGACAGCAATATTGCCCATGTAGCGAGTCGAGAGCTGAGTGCCCCTGGTTTAGTCATGAGGACCCTGAGAGGGTTGACTCGTGAGATCACATGTATCGTTTGTTCGGTGACATAGTGTCGCGTTTTCTGAATGGCGGACACTAGGGCGAGGCATTCCTTCTCCACAGCGGTGTATCGGTGCTCTGGCCCAATCATTATTCGGCTGAGGTAATATATGGCTTGCTCATGGCCTACGTCATTGTTTTGTGCCAGCAAAGCCCCGAGGGAGTGTTCCATTGCTCGTACATAGAGCAGGAATGGTTTTCCAGGAACCGGGGCCACCAAAACTGGAGGATTTGACAAATATTCTTTGATGCTGTCGAAAGCACGCTGACATTCCTCGTCCCATACGAATGAGACTCCTTTTTTCATGAGATGGGTGAACGGTCGACATCGCCCGGAGAGGTTGGAAATGAACCTCCTGATGTAAGCTAGCCTCCCTTGAAGGCCTCTGAGTTCGTGGAGATTTTTCGGGGGACCCATCTCCATGATTGCTTTTGTCTTCTCAGGGTCTACATGGATACCTTGTGCCGTGATGATGAAGCCCAAGAACTTCCCACTAGATACGCCCAGAAAGGACTTCGTAGGGTTCATTTTCAAATTGTGCGCTCGTATTAGGTCGAATACCGTCCTTAGATCCTGCAGATGGTCTCCCTTGCAGCGACTCTTAACGGCTATATCGTCAATATAGCACTCTATTGTCTTGCGTAAGTAGTCTCTAAAGAAGATGCTCATGGCTCTTTGATAGGTGGCGCCAGCATTCTTCAAACCGAAAGGCATGACTGTGTAGCAGTACGTGCCAATTGGCGTTCGAAATGATGTATGCTTTTCGTCATCAGGAGACATTTTGATTTGGTTGTACCCCGAGAAGCCATCCATGAATGACATACGTTCGAAGCTGTAGGTATTGTCGATCATGATGTCTGTGATAGGAAGGGGGAATTCATCTTTGGGGCACGCCTCGTTCAGATTACGGAAGTCGATGCAGATTCGAATCTTTCCATTCTTCTTAAGGACGGGTACTATATTGGCGACCCAATCGGGATGTTGCTCCTCACGAATGAAGCCGCTGGCTATCAGTTTGTTGACTTTGGCTTCGATCGCGTCCATGATACCTGGGCGGAAGCGTCGCTGTTGTTGCTTGACTGGCTTCGCATCTGGCCGAATGTTGAGTTTATGAAGAGCAATGTCGGGATTTAACCCTGGCATGTCTTCATAGCTCCAGGCGAACACATCAATGTATTCTCTGACAAGTTCTAGCAACAACTCCCGTTCTTCGTCTGCTAGGCTTTTACTGACGAAAATTGGTTTTGGAGAAGATTCGCTGCCGAGATCCACTTGTATGACCTCATCTTCAGTAGGAGGTTCTCTTTGTTCGAACCGCTTTTCCCATTGTGCGTCCAATTGCTGGGCCCATGGTTCTAGCTCGAGGATTTCGGGGATGTCTTCGTCTTCTTCGTAAGCGTCGGCGAATGCCATGTTGACTGTCATGACTTATCTGAACACATCTCCGATGCTGGTATCCGAGTTAGAAGTTGGTGACCCGGTTGAATGTGACTGCCAGTCGCATTCTTCATCTGAACTCTCAGGGGTCGTGGTAGGCATTACATACCCTAACCCGCATCAAGTTTTGTTATAGTAGTCCCGTGGTTTGCCCGCCGGGACTGGCGGCTTCAAAGGTAATCGTCGCCCAGTACCATAGTTCAAACCTGGCGTCATCTCCAGATCATACCCCTGTTTCTGCATGAGATATTTGGATTGGGGGCTATAAAGATACAGAGGCAGTCTTTCGGCATCTGACCCGAGGTCGGCTTCCTCTATGGTGAAGGGATACGGGTTGTTCGTCCGGCCGAAGATGATCGGATGATCCCCTCCCTCGATTATTCGGTAAGCGTCTTTTACTGGAGTAAGCTGGATCGCGGTGTACACATTTGTTACTTGTGTGTGTAGGTGAGTGCCTATACCGTGTTCCATAGCATACATTGTACATAGCTTATTGAGCTCGGTGTAGTTCAAAGATAACCCTTTATTGATGAAGTAAGGTATCTTTTCTAGGAGGATTACATCATCAGCGGAGGGAACATCAATGTGGGCAGCCACATACTTGGCTAACTCTGGTTCCTCTTCGGCTACCCCCTGTGTGAATGAGGACTGAGAGGACGTCCTGGGAAGCTTGATTGTCAGTGGTTCGGTTGATGGAGCAGAGCGTGGAGTCGTTGGCAGACTAGCGACCCCCAGTTTGGCACTTGACGTGGAGCGAGGAGTGGTTGGTTCGCTAGAAGTGTCAGACCTTGCATCGGGGTAACGACCCTTCTTGGGAAGGTGTATCGTCAGTGGCCTATCGGAGGGATTGAGCTTCTCCATTTGGGGTTGACCGACTCTTGGCAGTCTGATTGTCAGTGGCCCTGTTGTGGGTCTCGACACTTGGCCGGACCTTGGCAGCCGAATTATCATCTGCTCTTCCTGTACCGAGAGGCTGATCGCATCCTTCCGCCGAGTGGCAGTAAGGGGTACGGACTTGCCCGGTTTGTGAGCTTGGAGGTGGATCGTCAGAGGTCCTTCTGATCCCGTAGCCGTTTCGGTACCAGCTTGTTCATTTCCTTCATCAAGGTGCCTCTTCGACTTTTCGTATAGGCAGGAGTCCGAGTAGTAAGATTTGACCCCTTTGAAGGGATCGATGTCAGCAAATTCCATCTTCACAAAGCCGTATTTGTCGACATATTTGAAGTACTGGTGTAGCGTAGAAGGCACGATCATGTAATCATGTATCCATGGGCGCCCCAAGAGGATGTTGTAAGAAGTGTCTGCATCTATGACGTAGCAGGTGACTTCGGATTGGAGGTCGCCAATTTGACACTTCAGATGAATCTTTCCAATAGGGTAGCTCCTGCCCGAATTGAAACCGCTGATGGCGGTGCTTGTAGGCGTCAGGCAATGCATTGGGATGCGGAGATGATGTAGCAGACCCTTCGGGATGATGCTTATGGAAGAGCCAGGATCTATGTGCATCCGATCCACCTTCACGTCGCCGATGTATCCCGTGTAGTATAGCGGGCGATCGTGTAGGTTGGTTTTGATGAGCATGTCCTGCGGAGTGAAGACGATGTTGGGTATTGCTCCCATGCAGGCACTGTCTTGGAGATCCACGGGTGAGTCCTCCCCGGTAAGGTTGGATTGAGCCAGATAGACATCGGCATTTTGGAGTGCTTCGCTTAATGCAATATGAACGTCCTTGGAGAGCCTTAGGAGTTCGTACAGTGACAACTTGGCCGGTATGTTAGCCAATTACGCTAAGATGTCAAAGTTGTAGGGCCTCTCTAGCCCTTGGGCTGTCTCTTTTTGGAGGGATTTGTTGAAGCGAGTCTCCCTCGGCCTAGGCTTGTCGGTCGTCGAAGGCTGAGCCGGTCCCGGAGCATCAGTTGTAGTGGGTTGATGATTTTCAGCTGGATTGTCAACCACAGGTTGGGATTGCGCTCCGGACCGCGTGACGACGGCTGTAGCTTCCTCGTTGTCTGCCGAGATTGTGTGGCAGGTCCTGACTTTTCCACTTTTCTTTTTGTCGGTGGAAGATGGTATGGGCCGAGTCACTTCTGACACTAAGTCTGGATGGATCCACATGACCTCCCCTCGTGATGTGATGAGGGGTACTAGACCGGCAGCCAGACCTCGGGGAGGTGGAAGATTGGTAATCTCCATTGTCGCTAGAGGGGCGGGGACCACCCCGTCTTGAGTCTCCGTCGGAGGGAAGCTGCCGAATTGTACGGACACCATATTGGCCGCCACGGTTACCTCTTCAAAATCGATGGCCAGAGCGTTCGAATCGATGAGGTTCTGGATATACCATTTCAGCTGGTAGCAATCGTGTGTAGCATGATGAACATAGCGATGATAATGGCAGTACTTTGGATTCTTCATCTCTGCCAGCCGCGGTTCCCGTCTTGGTGGAGGAAGCTAAATTCTGTCCCCTTGTATGAGCATGTCCAAGATGGGCTCGACGTGACCGTCTTCGAAGGAGTAAGTGATTTGCGGCCATTGTTTGTCTGCTGGCTTCGGCTCAAGTTTTTGTACTGTATCGGCCACCATAGCCTGCTTTCCTTTGCTATCCCGATTGTTGGAGGGGCTACCCCCATTATCGTTGTTGGGACGCTTGCCCTTATTTTCTCCTTCCGAGATGTGCAATCCTAGTTGGCGAGCCTTCTTCAATCGTTCTTCGGCGCTCATGGCGCTGATGATGAACGCCTTCCAATCTTTGAATTGACTTTCGCCCATCCAGAGACTGATCGTTGGAAGCAGTCTCTTTTGGCAAATTTCAATTAAAGAGGAATCTAGATTTTCGGAGGGCAGCTTCATGGCAGTTTGGCGGAACCGCTCAATGTAGTTCCTTGTCAGCTCCTTCTCCCCTTGGACGACGTCCATGAGGGTGGACATGGTGACGTCCTGCCCTACTTCGTATAATCTCTCCAAGAACAGGGGCTTGAAGCCGGCGAAGGAGTGGATGCAGTTGTCCGGCAGATTGCGATACCAGTCGAAGGCGACTCCTTCCAATGCCCCCAATGAATAATCGTGTGAGGATAGCATCATCATGGGGCAGATGGTCGGTGGTGACCTCGAAGTAAGTGATGTACCGACTTGCTGAGGTCTTGCCATCATACGGGTTGATATTGAACGGCTTATATTTTGGTGGGAATGGAACATCCCTCCATTCAGCAGGGTATGGTTGCCATATTCTGTGGTCTTGAGCGTTTTCTCGGGCATGGAACATGGCTCGGAGCTCCTGAACCTCTCTTCTTACTTCTCGGGCCTCATCTGTCGTGGTAGGGGTTGTTATTTCGAGAGGATTGTTGCCCGGGTTCGGTGCTGCCGAATTCGAGTCCGCATTGACCGCGGGACCCGCGCTTGTTTGGCCAGGCGTCCCTCCTTGCAGAGTTAGAAGGGTCGCTTTAATCTCGTCTATAGACTTGACCAAAACAAGTAATATGGCTTCGAGATTGTCGATGCACTGGCGATCACTGGAACCACTTTGATTGTTGTATGTCATGAACACCGTCCTTGTATGATGAAAAACAGAAGGGACGGTGGAGAATGTATCCTCCGAGTCATACCCATGTACCGAGAAGTCATCGGGATATGTGGGAATATTCTCTTCTGGTTCAGACTCGGGGGGAATAGTACCCCCGACTTCAGAGCTTGCTTCATCTTGAGAGTCGTGGACGTCCTCGGGGATGCCAGCCTCGGCTATATCTGATGGGAGAGTTATCTCCCCTGGCTCGTCTTCTTGGAATATTGGATTGCTGTGGAGGCTCGGAGGGGTGCTACCCCCGGCCCCAGCAACCCCCTGTATTACGGACGATGGGCCTCCCACCGTAGCAGATTTCATCTTAGAACGCGTACCTTGAAAACTCCGGTGGTGGCCAGCCGTTTAGACGACAGTCTTTTAGTTGCAGTGGTTGAGGTCTTCGGGGTGGAGATGCTTGCCTTCTTCCCTCTCCCCTCGGCGGGGACTTTCTGAGTGGAATTGCAGGAGACAACAGGAGGTGCCTCGTCCTCTGAGCTCGGATGCTGTAGTCTTTGGAAGACTGACGGCCGGTCTTCCGTCAATGCCGCATTGTTGCAACAGCAGTTGACGATGATTTGGGTGCAGTGACGTCCAAGCGAGGACTTTTTGCACACCGAAGCCCCTTCTCTTTCCTTGCGCTTGTGGGGGATCGCCTCACGTAGGTCAGAGGAACCACTTTGTCCTTTTACAGCCGGGGGCTGGACTCGAGCGGTCTTATACAACTTCCCATCAGAGGCCCGCGTGATAGTCAACAGGACGCCCCGATAGTCAGAGGTTGGGGCAGCTGACTGGGCTTGATGAGCCCGTGCTGCCCTAGACTTTTTCTTTTTAGCACTTGCGGGTGCGTAATAGGAAGAGTCTAAGTTGAATACCACAGAGTCTGGCTTATCATCCGGAGACCCATCAGGGTCAGGACCGTATGAGAGACGGTCGAAGACTGATCGAGAGGAGCGTGGAACGACCGCTATGCGGCTAGGATTGGAAACCGTGCAGGCTGTCTGCATGCGGTTGTTTTTAGCTGCCGGAGGAGTTACTTTGGTGCGATTAGTAGGAGTCGCGATCGTGCAGGCTGGCCGCATGCGGTTGGCAATTATGGCCGTATGGGTTTTTTGCAAGCGATTGACTTCAGTAACCGTATAAGCTTCATCCGTGTGGTTGGCAACTGTAGCCGCATAAGCTATGCGGCTGACAGATGTGACCGCATGAGTTTTCTTCATGCGGCTAGCGGATATGGCCGCATGAGCTTTTTCCATGCGGCTAGCACCCTTATGCGGCTCGGATCGCGTAGAGTTTCTCTTTGCCCCTGCAAGTCCAGCAGTATAGTATTTTTTCTGTCGGACTTGGGGACAGCAGAGTTGCCTACGGTCTGAAGTAGGGCCGCAGGAGAGTCTTGCTCGCCGTCTTGAACAACAGAGGGTATCTCTGCAAGAGCTTCAGTAGGAACGAATGATCGGGGTCACCACTCCTTGCGGGCCTTCTTCGTGCGGGCTCGCTTCTGGACCGGGCCAGCGCTCTTGTCGGAGAGCATTTCTTCGAACGCCTGTTGGTCGAACCTGGCGACCATCTTCTGTTGTGTGGAGCCAAGCTTTGCTGCATCCGATTGCGTCACCAACTCCTCAGCCGTGGAGAAGTTTGTCCCCAGCAGAGTCGCCATCGTGTTTGCCATAAAATATAAAAGAACAGAACAATTATCGGAGGACCGGACTTTTACTTCACGTTACAAACTCGCTTGTACAAAGAAAACCTAGGGACGAAAACCTGGGTACAGCAGTCTAAGTACAATTGTTTATTTTAGATTCTGGGAGGTGACAATAGAGGCTCGGAAAGGCGACGGCAGCCCTGCCTTACTCCTTGGACGATCGGTATGCAGCCTCGGCTCCTGTGAAGAGATGGTTTGCATTGATGAAGAAATGCTCTTCTTGCTCTCCCTCTATTACTCTTCTGGCTTCTCTCTCTCTCTTTGTGTATTTTCTCTCTGATTATTGGGGGAGTCTCTCTGTATGGGCGTATCTATCTCTGACAGTATATATTTTACAAGGGAATGGCACCTTGCTATTTATAATAGTGGGATCTCCTCATTAGGGTTGTCAATGATTGCCTCTTAGAGATGGCGGCGGCCTGTGGATTGGTCAATCTTGGCCGCTCGCTTTTGATTGCGACGAATCCGAGCCATTGAGTGTAGATTATACCAAATTCCATCAACAATTAATGCTGATTGGAATAAATCTTCCTCATAATGGTCTTCCGATGTCTGCGAATAAATTAGATTTATTCTCCAGCCGCGTGTCCCAGATTTTTGGAATTTGACCCAATCTTTGATTACAATAAATCTGAGGAATTGATCGGCTTAGGACACGTGTCCTAGGAGCCATTGGGGGGATCTGAACCGCATGACGAGTGAGCCGCATATGATTTTGGGCCGCATATGGTTAGGGCCACGTGTCAGGGCTGCCTGGGTAGTGGCCCTCTCATGGAGGTGATCATTGCGAGCCGCATAGGGATACATCTGCCTGAGCCGCATGGAAATGGTCCTCTTGAACCGCATGAGAAGTCTTTGCTCGAGCCGCATGAGGCTGTCTCGACCTGAGCCGCATAGGACTGCTTCATTCTGAACCGCATGAGAAGTCTTTGCTCGAGCTGCATACGAACGCCCACGTGGCAAGGCCACGTGGCATTTTTATGGCTCTCGGGGGATTTATGTCAGAGATCTCTTTTCTCTTCCCTAGAAGTCTGTCATTATGACAGAGTCATAATTACTTCTTTTTGTGTCAGGGCTGTCACTTTTTCAGAGTTGTCAGCCGTCAAACAATTAATGCGAGAGGGCAGAGGAGAGGGCTGTCCCGCCACGTGTCTTCTGAGCCGTATGGGATATCTTGGGCCGCATAGTCCCTTATGCCGCATGACTCTCTGAGCCGCATGGGCTTTCTGAGCCGCATGGGGTTCTTTGGCCGCATGGGTTATTTTTTTAATATTTTCCATGCTTCTACAGCCGTCTAACTATGAAGCTGCTAATCTCAGGCTCCTCAAAGATACGCTCATTTTGTGACAAATCGGGTCTCGTTTCGACCTCCCAGTCAAAAGTTATGGCCCTCCAAAGTTTCAACTGACCATAAAATGCACCGGAATGACCATTCTTCGTCTTAATTTACACGGAGAATGGCTATTCCCAGTGTTAAAACGTAGGTGAATGACCATTCTTCGTGTTAATTTACACGGAGAGAATGACCATTCTCCGTGCTCCGTGATAAATTACAGAGACTTACAAATAGGACTGCCACACCCCTGGCAGTCCTACATTAAATTAGGACTGCCAGGGTGCTGGCAGTCCTAATTCAATGTAGGACTGCTAGGGGGTGGCAGTCCAGATACTGGATCAGATAGCCATTCTCCGTGCTAAATTACACGAAGAATGGCCATTCTCCGTGCTATTCTCCGTGCTAAATTAAGAGTTTTCAGTTGAGGAGCTCCTCACAGAGTTTGATAAATAGGGCTGCCACTCCCCTGGCAGTCCTATACTGAAGTAGGACTGCCAGGGTGCTGGCAGTCCTAATTCAATGTAGGCCTGCTAGGGGGTGACAGTCCTGATACTGGATCAGCTAGCCATTCTCCGTGCTAAATTACACGGAGAATGGCCATTCTCTGTGCTAAATTAAGAGTTTTCAGTTGAGGAGCTCCTCACAGAGTTTGATAAGTAGGACTGCCCCCCTGGCAGTCCTATACTGAAGTAGGACTGCCAGGGTGATGGCAGTCCTAACTCAAACTTGCTGTTGCAGCAAGTTTCAGTCAGGACTGCCAGCACCCTGGCAGTCCTACTTTAGTATAGGACTGCCATGGGGCTGGCAGTCCTACTTATCATACTCTGTGAAAGAGTTTTCAGTTGAGGAGCTCCTGATACTGATACTCTGTGAAAGAGTTTTCAAGTGGGTGGCAGTCCTGATACTGCTTTTCAAGTGGGTGGTAGTCCTGATACTTATCATACTCTGTGAAAGAGTTTTCAAGAGTTTTTAGTCCTACTTATCATACTCTGTGAAAGTGTTTTCAAGTGGGTGGCAGTCCTGATACTGATACTCTGTACATAAAAAACAATAATTCATCACAAGTACATAAACAATAATAATTTATCACAACTACATAATATATTCCACATCCAACTTAAGATTCATCACAATAATTCATCACAATAATCCAACTACAATAATTTATCCTAATAATTCATCACAACTACAATAATTCATCACAACTACTTAAGTTTCAAACATTTCACATCCAAATTAAGTTTCAAACAAGTACATAACTATTCCACATCCAACTTAAGTTTGAAATAAGAAAAATATCCAGATCCAACTATATCTCATGCCGGGCCTTTGAACGAGACTCCCTATTGTTCATGAAGGGGAAGTCGACCACGTCGTCGATGCGATCAAGCTTGTTGGCGACCGCGACACTAGTGTCACTTTGGCAACCTCTCCGAGCTTCGGGCGCCGGTTCAAAAATTGTTATCGGACGCTCGAGAGGACGTCCCGCACGTTCCTTCCGTTTTGACGCGGTGGGCTGTATTCTTTTGTTAGCGGCCGGTGGACTGCATGACAACATACAGTTATTAAATAATAGAAACAGCATGCATTACCCAGCCCCATATGTCATAACAGTAGGACTGCCAGGTATGTGGCAGTCCTAATAAAAATTAGGACTGCCACAGTCCTGGCAGTCCTCTTTCACAAGAGGACTGCCATGACTCTGGCAGTCCTAATTTTTAGTAGGATTGCCACAGGCCTGGCAGTCCTACTATTATGAGACCCGAACTGCCACAACGACATGCTAGTTTGTCGTATTCTAGAGTTAGGGTTTCAACATAAAATGTGGGTTTCTTGTGTTCGAAAATTAGGGAAGAGAACGTGAAAGAGATTCTAAACCTATTTTATCAAAACTTTTTCAAGAATTAAAAATATTTTAGGGTTTCGAATAGAAAGTACAAAATTCTCGAATAAATTAGGGAAGAACGTATCTGGATTCCGGTTGCTTGAACTTGCGTGTCATCTCTTTGAGAAGGTTCTGGAAGAAATCTTGGTGGAGGAATTGGGAGTGGAGTGGTGGAGAAGAAGAAATTAGGGTTTTAGGAGAGGGAGAGGGAGAAAGCTCTTTTTTTTTCTTGAGGAGAGAGAGTGTAGAATGAAAATAAAAATGAAATAAAGGGTTTTGAGGGTTGGGCTGCCCCCTAGCAAATTCTCCACCTTCTTGGGCTGCCCCCAAGTAAGTGATGCCCCCTAGCAATTTTGGTAGTGCCCTTAGAAAAAACCTTTATTTTGTATTGTACTCTGCTAATTTGTAAATATAAAAAAGAGATATTTAGACTTCGGATTCAAATAAGTTTCAAAATTTGTGTTTGGGTCTCCATATTATACATAATTAGTATTTGGGTCTAAAAAGTGTCACTATTGTCTCAAGAGTTGTCACCAAAAGTGTCACCAATTATTTTTTGATACTTTTGAGACCTAAACACTAATTATGTATAATTTGGAGGCTCAAACACAACTTTCAGAACTTAATTGAGACATAAAATCTAAATATCTCTGTCAGCCCCCGTTTTTTAAAATTTAATTTAATTAGTGTTAATTAATTGCTAATGGCATATTTAGCTTTAAAATAACTTATTATGATTTTAGGAATTTTTCTAGAATTTTTTAAATAATTTTTAAATAGTTTTAAAGTTAAAATATATCATTTTGTAATAAACTGAATTATTTTAATATCGTTTAGTAATAATTAAAAATTGTTTCAATATCATTATGCAAATTCTTAATTTGTTATTATAGCAGTTTGCAAATTGTGAATTGTTTTAATTATGATATGCAAATTTACTTTTGCATTAGCATAGGGGAGGGACCTATTTGTAAAATCCTAAACTCTAGGGACCCGACTGCAAATCGACCGTCACCCCCCCCCCCCCCCCCCTCCCCACATATTCACCTACCCCCGACGACCGTCGACGTGCGGCGACTGCCACCGCACGACCGACCTAGCCTACCCCGACCAACCTAAACCCCCCTATAAGAACCCCCAGTCCAACCCAAACCCTAGGCAAAATTCTCGACCACCCAGCCACCCACAACCGCCCATTTCCCTACGCCTGAACCCTAACTCCGACCATCCCCCGTTCAGCCTCCACAGCAACTATCACCGTCATCAACCACCACCCAACAGTTCGCCACGACGAGCTGGACCCAGCGCCACCTAAGCACCACCGCCATGACACCTACAACCCCCGATCGCCTCCTCGACAGCAACCCAAGCGCCGGACACGTACGTATCCACCTCAGTTTCGTGTCGTGCGTGTCTCAAATCGACACACGTGGTTCACCCGGACACGACAATCCCAACCTTGTGCTCGGACACGCGTATTAGGACTCGTGCGTGTCGTGCTTGGCACTGATACAAGACTCGTGTCCCTAACTATCAGGACACGAGGATACGAGAATAAAAAATTCGAACTAACTAACGGGTTCGGATTTGGTTTATCGGGTTTAAACCCGTTAACTTAAAACAGAAATAACATTAACCCAAACCCTACCCCTAACACACAGCTTGGGCTAACCCCCTGGCCAGCCCGACCGAGCCCAAGAACCCGACCCCCCAGGGCCGAGTTCGAACCCCCCTTGTTCTGTTTTTGTTTTCTTTTTGTTTCTTTTTTGGTTTTATTTTATATATATATATTTATCTATTATACAAAACACAAAGGTTTTTGAATCCTAGGGCTGACTGTGCCAAGATAAAGAGTGGTAGGGATTTAATCTTGGTGAATCAACGGTTGTGGAGTTTTATGGGGAATCCAAAGAGTGGGGTTTGCACTCATAATGGTTGTGGATGAGCATTATTGAGAGTGGGATTTTATGGGAATGAGCATTATTGAGAGTGGAGTTTTATGGGGAATCCAAAGAGTGGGGTTTGCACTCATAATGGTTGTGGATGAGCATTATTGAGAGTGGAGTTTTATGGGAAATCCAAAGAAAATTTACATCCAGCAGTGGTTGGGATTTAATATTTTGATGGGGGCCTCATAATTATTATTGTTCGTTTAAAATTGGGGGTCCAAGATTTTGAGGGAGAATACCTTAAATGAACCATGCCCTATGGGCACGGGTTATGACTAGTATATATATATATATATATATATATATATATATATATATATATATATATATATATATATATGTATATATGTATATATATATGTATATATGTATATAGGTATTTAAGTATATAGATCTTATTATTATATACTGTTATATATGTATTTAAGTATGATATATATACAGTATTTGTATATGTAGTATATATTCTATATTTAGTATTTTATTATATAAGTAGTATATATATATAATATAATATATATATATATATAGATATAGACTATATATCTATATATATATATAATGATATAAATATATAATATATATATATTAATATATATTATAGTATATAATATATAGATATATCGTGTGTGTGTGTGTGGTGTGTGTGTGTGGTGTGTATATATAGTATTATATATATACTGTTATATATATGTAATACCAATTATTGTATAGATATAATATATATAGATATTATATATAATATATATAATATAGATTATATATATAATATATTATTATATATATCTATAATATTATATATAATAGATTATATATATATTATATATAATATATATATATATATATATATATTTTATATATATTATACATATAGATATAATATATATATATATATATATTATATATATATATATTATATATATATATATTTATATATATATATATATATATATATATATATATATTATATTATATTAGTATTTCTTATATATATATATATATATATATATGTATATTTAACATATGTATATATATATATCCATTATGTATATATATAAATATCTATATTTATATGTATATATATAAATATTGTAGTTATATATTTATGTATGTATTTCAAATTCTACTTTGTACAAAATATTATTGTGCATAAATTCCCAAGTTATTTTTATTTTTTAAATTATGACTTGTATATTTTTACCACTTTAAAAATATATTATAATTATTTAAATTCCTGTATTTTATTGTTATGACCAATTGATGTCCAGGGTTTTTTGGGCCCAATTGTGTCTAATACATTCAGAGTCTGTACAAGTCATATTGGACTTGATTCATGGCTCTGGATCCTGTATCTGGACTTCGGTTCAATTCGAATACATGGACAAAAATAGTAAATAATTAATTAATTATTTTTCAGAAACTGTTGCTTGCTGTTTCTGAATTTAATATATATTTTAAGTGCCGTAAAAATCTGGGAAAAATTATATTTAAATACTCTGTTAATTTAGACAATTTACTATAATTGTTCCAGCCATTTATTAAGTGCTGTTGGTATTTTATAAAAATAGGAAAACAGAACTCATTTTCAGTATATTTATGTTTGCTGATTTTTAATAAATAATTATGAGGGTTTATAAATTCCAGAAAAATTAGTATAAATTTCTATAATTAACAAGGATCATTATGGTACTTTATTTTATGTAAAATTGAGCTTTTTGTCTATTCCCAAAAATTGTTGGATCATAGTGTACAGTTTGTTTTAATTATGGCATAGTTACGACTTGCAACTTTTTGTGTTATTTTGAGTTATAGCCATATTGAACCTCACCCCGCACTAGTGTAAAGACCCTAGAAAGTTAGATTATAGTATTGTGTCACCCCACATTGGATCTCCTATGCTAAAGTCACCATTTGGCTAGGTGTCCAGTTAGAAAGTCGTGTTGCACCACTAGTGTTTTAGTGTTTAACTTAGTATAAAAACTAAGTTTATGTGTTATTTCTACAGTGACGAGTTACCAGGATTTCTATAGCATTTTTATCGTTGCTTTACTTTGCTAAAGATAAGTACTTTCTACAAACTTTACATACTGTTACATCAATGAACTGCGAAACCAACCATGTTAAATGTTGATCCTTGGGGTAGCAAGTTAAATCTTCACATGTTGTATTTTCTTTCAGTCACTACCATGTTTAGAACAGTTTTATGTCTCTCACATGATTAGAATCTGGGTTATGGGAAAACTGATAGTTGAGTACGTGATCATGCCCCTTTATCGTACCGAACAAAGTTTTATTTTACATGTTACTGCGCCGTAGGCCTTTATCCCGCATTTTCTGTACGGATGTACACCTATGTTGTAGACTTGTACGTATGTATATTTTATTTACATGTGCCACAGCACGTTGTACACCTATTGACTGATCACGTACCTGCTACAGTTTTAAACATTACATATACATCTATCTATATGACATATGTGTCCTTGCCATGATAGATTATGTGATGTCATGATTCCAGTTTATTCCTCTTATGTTCATTTCATGTTTCGTATATTAGTTTGCTAGAAACAGTACTTGCTCCCGTCCTGACAGGATAACGTTGTAGGTATACTTACTGAGGAGGAGTTGCTCTGTGATTCGTATTATGGAGTTACTGCCGAGGACCAGGCTTTGTCTTACGAGGATGTACCTGCGGGAAACCTCGTCTAGTTTGTGTAGTTGCTCGGGATATTTAGTGTAGTCATGTATTAGACTACGTATTTTGTAACTGGACCTGTATCCAGTTTTACATTTCAGACTTGTACTTGGACTTATTATTATATGAAATGACTTTTGTGTTTGGAGCATTTATGACTCTTCTTTACTTATAGAACTGTTAGCACATTTAGTTTTATCTTGTTATCTCTAGAACAGCTTACTGTGCTTTATCTCAAGTGTAGGCTGGACATGACTCGGCCCGGCCCAACAATTTGGGTAACGGGTCGTGACAGTCTCTATTAAAATATACAATTTCATTAGGAGAAGGCTCCAGTTTCTGGTATCTTTTGGTTCTCATTTTTGTATCTTCAGTTGTGTGGAAAAAGGCATATGAATTTTGAAATTGCACGTCCTTTTCTCCTAAGTAGAGCTGTCAAGACGGGCCGGCGGGGCGGGCCGGTCCGTAACCCACCATTTGGCGGGGCGGGGCGGGCCGACCCACCATTTTGGCGGGCTGAAAAAAATTTCAACCCAGCCCAACCCACCGGCGGGCCGCGGGCTAGGCGGGCCGGCCCGCTTAATTTTTTTTAATTTTTTAATTATTGTTTAGTTTCTTAAAAGGAAAAAAAATTATATATATAATATTTTCTACTCACTCTCATATGCATCAAATTACAAGTAAAATACAAGAAACATTATAATAGTAGATATTTCTTTAAAACACCTTCATTCATGTAAATAAATGACAAAATTTAATATTTTATACGTCATTACTTGCATTAAATGAGAATTTTATCATTTATAATACATATCTCATATATGTGCTAAATAAAAAAATTAAAAATTTTATAAAAAAATAGATGGCGGGCCAACTCACTTGGCCTGCGGGCTAGCCCACCGCGGGACGGACTACTAGCGGGCCAGCCCACCTAGGCCCGCCTGTTTGGCGGGCTCCTAAATGCTCGGTCCCAACCCACCTTTTTGGCGGACGGGACGGGCCGGCCCAACGGGCTTAGCCCATTTTGACAGCTCTACTCCTAAGACCATCTCCAACCCACCTCTCAATCTATCTGAGGATTTTATTTTTTCACTCCAAGGATGTAGTAAAAAAATATATAATAATAAGCATCTAAAAATAAATATAATAAACATAAACAATTAAAAAAATCTGTATAAATAATGTATAGTAATATAAAATATACAATTGTACTAAAATAATTGTGAAGAAATGAATTTACCTATAAATAAATAAAGTTATTTACCGTCTGATGATAAATGGGTTGGACGTGTATAATTTTGAGGATGGAATAATATGATAATATTCCATTTTTCAGTCCTAAAATTGAAGAAAATTGTAAGGAATGGGTTGTAAATGGCCTAAATCTACCATTTCTTTCTAGAAGACCAAGTCTTAGTCATAGAGCAGGAAAAGAATCTGTCCATATATTTGGTGTAAGGCTGTCCCTTACCACCCCGACCCCAACCCCCACCCCCACCCAGTGTGTGCCTTGTAGCACTCCTACTTCCTTTTATTTAGTACTAGTTTTACTTGTGAATACCAATTACCAAATGTTACAAGCTATATATTAGCGCACACATTTTTAGTTTTTACTAGCTACAGAACTTGGGTGGCCTTAGTTTATGTAGTTACAATGTAGCTAGAGAGCATAGTTGGTCTTGGATTGGGATGCGATTTTAGTATGTCTTCATCGGTTAGTTTTCTCATACCAGAGTATGTCACTCGTGGTAGGAGCCCCGGTGGGTCTAAAGTTGTGTGATCGAGGGGTCACTGCTACTACTGCCTCCAAGGTTGTAAAAGACATTAGGTGCTAGTTGAGCGGAACCGAACGTCTAGTCTGCCTAGACGGTTGCGGTTCAAAATAAAAATTAAAAAAAAAAAACCAAAAAATCTTGCTGACAAATGCAGTAAAAGTCCATAAAATCCAAAAACATGAATAGTGAGAATAGGGGGCCTAGACAGGCATCGGACAGACACCAGATGCCTAGCGCCTAGGTGCTGTCTATGCGGGCTGATTTTTGGAACAATGACTGCCTCTCCCTACCCAGTCGGAAGCTTTCTTTCAAATAGGATCTTTCTTTCACAATGGTCTCAGGGCAAAAGTAGCACTCAAGCGAACCAAACCAGTTCCTTTTCTCTGGGCAGTCATTCCCAGCAAGCAACCAAGCATTCCGTTGAGGCAAATCAGTTCCTTGACTTTGTCTCTCACCAGTTTGGTGCCTAATTATGTTAGCAAGGGTCGTCACAACATAAGATATGGAATGTATCTTGAAGGGAATTCTCCCCTTTAGATCTGGTTATTATAACTGGCTAAGCACCAGTTCTTTCAATTATGTCCCGGTGGCATTTTTTGCAAAATATTTTGATCTAAAAGCAACTATCAACCTTCCTCACAGATGACCTCTAGCCTAGTGGTTAAGAGAGATGCATGCGGTCCGAATGGTCAGGAGTTCGAATTCCAGTGAGAGCGATTCCAGAAACAATTTACCTGGTTCCAAAAAGAAAATATATATCAACCTTCCTCCTTTCAGAATAAGATATCTTGATAGTTCTCCTACTTAGGCGGTTATTTGGGTCCGAGGACTCGGACCCCTCCTGTTTTAACTGGACCCTGACCCGACTTTGGGTCAGGTTCGGGCCTCAAAAGTAAAATCAGTCTACAAAGCCTAAAGTCAGGTCCACATAAATTCTACGCGACCTGAACTTAGGTGCATAAAATTTAATGATATAAAGTATAGGAAAATATAAGGCTTTAGTGTACTTATTATGGTAGATAGTGAAATACATGGATCCAACATGTAACAGGTAGGGTAAAGTTTCTTTATAAATATCTTAACCTGGACCCAAGCTTTATATGATAGGGCCGGAGACCAAAACCTAAACCCATAAGACTAAAGGACATTCCTCTCTTATTGTATTTATTGAAAGATTGTATTTATTGAAAGATTCTCCAATATATTATAGTTCTTATTGTCTAAGTTACTTTGTAAGTTAGCATCCACAGTGGTAGAGATTTCAAGTACTATATTTTGAATTTAGTTAAATTTTGTAGCACTTGAAGTCTGCAGTGGGTACTAGTCCTTACTTGAAAATTGCTAGAAAACTAAGAGACTCCAAATTTGGAGCATGCCATATCTCCGCTATATTAATTTCTGAGTCCGCTAAATTAACCGTTCTTACCAAATAGAGAAGAAAAATAAAGAGAAAAAAGGGAGAAAAAATCTTACCAAACTGAAGAAAAAATAAAGAGAAAAAAAGGTGAAGTATTTAATTTTGGAGTATTTGTATGGAGTGTGCCACTATCAAGGAGACACTCCAAAAATAATAGTTTATATAATTTTTAATAATTTGAAGTATGTGTCTGGAGTGTATCCACTATGGATACTCTAAAAGTCTGTTGGCTTAAGAGTGACAAGTTGAGCAACACAAAATCACAGTAGACATCACTAGGGCCCACATATTCTCAAATTCATCAAATCAACCACCACATAATGAAGAAAGACATGCATTATAAACTAAGACTACAGTGGCCAATGCAGAAGCTTGTGATAGCTCAAGCCATTCATACATCATAACCAATACTTAACATGAAGGATATTATCTGGAATGTGAACTCTCTTGATAAGGGTCTTCATCTTACACAAGCATTCATCGATCCCTAGTGAAAACATAAATCTAAGGGAGAGGGACATGCCATCAACTTAAGCTCCTACTCAGAAGATGGATAGCAAGATCGCAGAGATTGCCGCAACAGAGAAGGTGCCGAGGACATGGATCTGGTGCACTGCCCCTTTGGATGTAGGTTTGGTAGTTGATGAACCTGCTGGTGTTGTAGTTGGTGTTGTAGTTGGTGTTGTAGTAGCAGTAGTGGTACTACTAGTGCCAGCTGCAGAAAGAATGTATGAGAACAAAAACTTCAGCTAATGAAACTTCCAAACTAATGTCAAATATCATTGATATCGAATGGCTTAGTCTCAACCTTTGGTGGTGTTGGAAAAGATAGCATAGTCTGGCGAGCTCGGAGACAGGTTTAAAAGCTCTGCAGTAGAATGTTAAGTTAGCAACAAGGAGAAGAGATCAACGAGATTATGCATTTCAGCTCAGTGACAAGGACATAATTTGGGTTCAAGTATCCCCAAACCCAATGCGAAGATATTTGGGTTTCGTATTATGTACATTACCGGAGTCCTTTTCGGGTTATGTTCCTAACATCCACACGCGATTTCTCAGTACAAAGTCGGTTGGGTTGACAGGTTATTAGCTTATCGTCGACATGCCTAACTAGCAGGGTCGGCCCAGGGGTAAGTCTGACAAGACTTGGGGCTTGGGCAACCCCCATGCTCAACTTGACCCTACAAGAGGTCGGGGTTACAGGTGACATCCCAAGACCGACCAACAATAAGGGTCAATGGACAACCAAAATTAGTTTCGGATAGGGCAACCCAACGCTCCGGGTCGGCCCTGCTAACAAGTACCAATATGTATGGAGATGTGTGCCTAAGATTATAGGCCAAGAAGGCATGTATCGTGTGCAGTTTACAAAGAGATGAGTTTGCATTTATTGAAACTCATTGGGGGAAAAACCTAATGAATGCAAAGCATAGGGGTACCACATCATGATGAAGGAAGAGCCATTCATTAATTAAGATCTCATGATCTTAATTGTGTTGAGGGTGCCATATTATAGCATGGGGGTACCACATCATGTGTAAATGCAATTTATACAACACTCTTTAATTCAATCTGCTACATATTGCAGGTGACAAAGCCATGTTCTTAGAGTTATTTGGCACCAGATGTTGCATATCAATTACTGATATTTGTGACCTACACTGTAGTTGAAGAAGTGTACAAAAATCCTCATATACCTGTAAGTATAAATTCGTCAAATCTTCATTTTAGCACTACTCAGCAGTAAGCATTAGAAAGAACATGCAGAAGCAAGTTTAGGAGGGTGAATAAATACTCCAATATTAGATTGCTTAACAAGAGCATTATCAAAACAGATCTGAATTATTTCATTATCTATTTTCATGATTTCTTGTTCCTCTTCAAAGATTTTTTTTTCTTTTCTTTTCAGATTAAATATTCTATAAGCTTAACTAACCCCTTTGAAGTCATCCTCAGTCACTTGAACATGTGACCAGCTATGAAGTTGCTACTACATTAACATACAAAAATCTTTAAGCTGAAGTGCATACATCATGTAAAATGAACAATTAGTTATCCTGATAATCATCAGATTCAGCACCATAAGCCCAGAGGGTTTAGGGCTCACTTTTCTGACGTATTCTATTTGTACGCTAAGTTTCTATAATTATTAATATTGTTGTGCTTCTCTTTCGGATCAAATACTAGGTTAAATTCATTCTTAAAGAGTCCAAAATTCTTAGGACTTCTGTTAAACTCTTTATAGTCTACAGGAAATTGAAGGATGCTCCTCACTTGCATAGACTATAGATAGGTCAATTTACCAGGAAACTAGTCTTGTACATTTTGTGGCATCATCCTATCATGCTTATAGCTATCTCAGTTAGGAATTTGTTGCCAACATAGGTTTGACATCAAGATGATAATCGGCCATAAGAACTGTCAATTTTTTATGGAGCTTCTCATGTTGTATAGCGGACACTCTATTCTGATGTACTCCTCGATAATGAGGCTGATGATGATGATGATGATCAAACAACAAGCTTAGCCCTTTAAACTTTCTCAGTCACTGAACATGTTACTTGACCAGCTATGAGATTCTACCTCATCAAGATACACAAATCATAAACCTAAATGCCATACATGTAATAGCACAAGTGTTTAAATTTTCACTTCTTGTGCATGCTCCTACTTCAGAGCAACTACTTACTTGACCGACTCATTCTTAAGCAATCACAAATACTCCAAACATTACCTATATATGCTTAGATCTCTTATAAAATATGCGAGCTTAACAAGCTTAACCTTTTGTCTAGACCCTTTAGTCTAGGAGGACTTGGAGGACGCTTAAACTACGTAGTCAAGGTAGGTGTACCTAACCTCCGACCGGATGTCTAGGTTTTATGTTATCATCCTCTCATGCATGCTCTTAACAACCTTAGCTAGGACATTGATTGGTGGCAAGTCGACAACCTATCTATTTTACGGAGGTCTCTTATGCTGTATAGCCAGCCAACCCCATTACGATGGAAAAAAACTTGGATGATGCTGATGAACATATGTTACTCGATATATACTACTAAATCAACATATATATACGACATCTTTTTAACTCAAAATCCACACATGTAAGTAATGTCACGAGTACGTAGTACTACTACTCACTGGGGCAGTTGCTGACATCAGTGTCAGCAAGCTTGCAGGCGGAAGGGAGCTGCAAAAGCCTGCCCATCTGCAGCCCGAGGCTGTCGACGCTCGACCCCCCCGCGTGGGCCATCTGTATAATGAAACACAGGCAGACGGGTTCCTTCTTCCTCGTGTCGGCGACGGTGCTGCAGCACGCACTGGAGGGCGCTTCGGCCTTGCCGCTGGCGAAGCTGAGGCACTCCCCCAGCTTGCCGATTGCAGAGGAGCACTTGTCCTGCAGAGCCGCATTGTCGCCGGACACGGGAGTGAAGCCAACCAAGGAGAGGAGGAGGAGGAGGAGGAGGAGGAATGTGGGGGTCATAAAAGGGAAGAGCTTCATTGTAATTTTCTTTCTGGGTGATGAGTATGGAAGGAGTGCAAGTTAATAGTTATAGAGAGCTGGGGGTGTTGAGAACCACCACAAGGAGTGGCTTAATTAGGATTTGGCATGGGCATTCAAGTTCGGCTGTTGGGATGTTTTTATGAGTGTTGATGGTGAGTAGGTGGTAGAGAGTTTCTGAGGGGGTCATTATTGGCACTCTATTTATTGTATATTATAAAGGTTCGCCCATTAGCATGCAATTTATCAGCTTTGGAAGAACACAAAAATGAGTTAGTTATTAGTTGTTAATCATGATATTTTTGCCTTTTCTTGATTTCTTTTGAGGAATTTTATGTTGCATGTTCGCAAGCATACTCCAAAATCTGATCTAAACACTCCAAAAAATACTAGAACAAATTAAAATAGATATCGTATTCGCGTCGCCGACTACTTCCCATGTCGTATATTTGTCCGTGTAACGTAGGTAAAAATATTTGTATTTGATGTGCACGTATACTCGTTAACTGCCTCATCGATCTTTTCTCCAACCACCGACGTGCAAATTTAGTTGGAATATATTTTTGTTTAATTAGTTAGAATTTGATACAAAGCACATTGGTTCGTGCCGGCCAATAGGGAATGTTAGGTCTGACTTTTCAGTGGATTTTATTCTACTGTGTTTGTAGAACTGTGGAAGGTCTTTTGGCACTGAAATATCTCTTGAACTTATTGAAAATTATTAATAGCAAGGATGTTGAGAGTGACTTCCGTTAATTATTAAGAGCATTTGCATTTGAGATATCTTTTGCTATTAATGTTTCTCTAAATAGAAATGAGAGTAAGAAGTGACGGAAAGGAAAGATACACAACAAGTAAAATGAAATCGACTTGCGTGTCATTTCATCTTTATATAGTCATTGATAGTGTGTTTGAAGGAGGACCCCAAGTGATCTAGCAGCTGGATCCACAGAAACTTCCATGCGACCACTTCCATCTTTTTGAGCCAGAAAGAGAAAAAAGAAAGTTACATTTCCACTTCCTGGAAATAGAAAAGCCCTCAACCAAACTATATACTAAGTCAGGAAGTGGATTTCTCAGAGGTGCAGCTATGTTACTTATTTTTACCGGATTTTGTTAACATGTGTCCTAAAGGGCACATATTAAGGACAATTAATACATAACTTTTACTTTAAAAATTGTGATCAACATCCAATAAACATTAAAATAATAATTTCTATTGAAAAATGTAATCAAAATCCAATACAATAATTTTTCAATGCATATATTTTTGCATCAAGTCTTGGTAACATTTTCCAATGTAAAAAAAAACTACTTTTTTAATATTTATTGGATATTGATCACAATTTTTCAAATAAAAAGTTATGTATTAATTATCCTTAATATGTGTCCTGTTAACAGATAAAAACCAGCTTTGCTAAAAGCTCCATGCATAATATTGATGCGCTTTTATTGTAGTTGAAT
The DNA here is from genome assembly GCA_029216955.1 of Iris pallida. NCBI lineage: Eukaryota > Viridiplantae > Streptophyta > Magnoliopsida > Asparagales > Iridaceae > Iris > Iris pallida. The sequence goes on from JANAVB010004398.1 coordinate 15,180,038, forward strand.
TAATTTTCTTCTTCTTCTTCTTCTTCTTCTTCTTCTTCTTCTTCTTCGAACTCGATTTTGTTCTTCATTTATTATTTTTGTCAAGACTAACCCCCATTTACTTGTGTGGCTACATAAAACCAGAGAAATAAAATAGTAGAAAGTAGAACCGAACGGTCTTTTCATACTATTCTAGCTTCGACTACATGAATTCATTTTTCTTCTCTTGACGAATGGCTGAGGGAAGGTACTCGACTTCAAAGTCTTTGCGGAACATGGCCCAAGAGATCGGCGCTGAGCTGTTGTCGCGTCGGTCGCTCGTTTGTGCATGGCCCACCAGTCATGCGCGTTCAAACGTAGTTGAAGTTGTATGCAGGCGACTTGCTTGGATTCTTCAATGCTGAGGAGCTCGAAATGATCATCCAGCTCTTCCAACCAGTCGTTGCAATAGAAGGGCCTTCGGTACCGCTGAAGGAAGTGCGACACGCTTTCTTGAATTCTGACACTTCAAAGTTGTAACTTCTCGGTGCCGCAGGTTGATGCTCGGGCTCCTCTGGATCGACTTCGATGGGCCGATGACAGTGGGCACAATTGCAAAGTTTCTATTAGCCACAATCATTTGGACTATCTATTGTAGAGTATCAAGTTGCTTTTGTTGCATCTTGGTTTGCGCATCGAAGCGAACTTCGAATTGGAAAGACAATATTTCTTCTTCTTTTTGTGTGTGTCCACAAAAATGGCGACTCTATTGGGGACTACCTTTTCCTCTGACGAGAAGGTGGTGACACAATCCGATACCGATAAAGTGGGGAGCACTCAGAAGATGTTGATAGTGAAGTTCAATCAGCAGGCATTTGAAGAGATGCTCTCGAGGAACAGCTCTACTCCCTCAAAATCAGTGAAGCCAAACAAGTCTCGCAAGACTTGGCTTCCGAAGGCTCGTTGTGCATATCCTGCCAGTGTCATAGAAGATATGCAACCGAATGACTCTGTCACGTGGGCGCATAGGCCTTCTACGTGGGTGCATGGAGCTCCTCTGTGGGCGCATAGCTCTGCCACAGAGGCTCCTGACACGAAGAAGGCGCATACCGTTCTGGCCTCTACTAGCCCAGCGACTTCTCTCTTGTGCAATCAACAACAGAGTGTTCAACGCTCGAGACTTGGCAAAGGAAAACACTACGATGCCAAGAATCGAAGTGTTCGACGCTCTGGGAAAACTCAGCGAGGCTCACAAACGAAGAAGACGAAACTTGGAGAAACCAGCGTTGCTTCACGAAGAATGCGCCCAAAGCTACGTACCCAAGAGGGTGTGTGGGCGCATAACTCTGTCCAGAAGACTTCTGTCTTCGACAGACTATGCGCCCAGGGTCATGCGCCCAAGCTCTGCTGACCCATACTATGCACCCACATCCAGGAAGCTCAAACATGCTGCCAGGACTTCTGGGAAGCATGCGCCCAAAGGCAGGCTCCAGGGTTTATGTGCCAACATCAAAAAAACAGGCCCCAACGCGTATAGCACGGGGCTATCTTTAAGGTCATTATGGAACTTAGGTGTGGGGGTTGCCCCTGCACATGAACTAAGTCCGGATATGCCGACTTCCCTTACAAACCCATATGCAAAGCTCGGCGATGCATGTGACATGGATTTTAAGGCAAAACTTCCTTCTGCTGATTTACGCGACATGATAAATCATAAGCGTAAAGCGAGGGAGGATACGACAATTCATGGCGTACATCCGTGCACCAGTATTGTCATTAACTGTTGTTGTTCCAAAGCAACGAGAGTGCCTTAGAGGCAGTCCGTGTTTCGACGACTGCATCGCTCTGATGATAAAAAGCTGCTATGTGTTTCATCCAACATGGCTTCATAGGGTCCTCCTTACGGGAGCCCCAATCAAAGAAGGTGGACCACGAACCCAACTTTTTCTCTCTGTTCTGGGAACAGAAGAAGAAGAAGTCTGCCAACAGATAGCCAGCGAGCTGTTACATCTGAAGAAGTCTATATGGGTACTCGGTCAAGGACGAGATTCCGTATAGATGACGAGGACTCTCGAGCTGGAAATGATGATCCTTCAGCTGGGGGTAGTATTCCCTCAGAGTCTGAAGCAGATGACCTTCACACCGGGGATAGCCTTCCAGATGAGGATAATCTCTCCGAGTCTGACGGTGACTATCTACCTAGTCTACCTGAAGACGAGGGACTTTTCAACTCAAAGACGAACAGTATCAGCACCAGTTGTACTGTCTCCTCTATTCATCCTCGCATGTTATCTACATACATGACGGATGGAGAGAGACCTGAAGAAGCCAGTGATCAAACCAACAAATGGCTAGAGAGTCTTGAAACAGCATTTGCCAAGATCACTGATATGCTTACCAGTATCTTGGCAGTCCAAACTGCTTGGGCTGTTCCTCCACCTCAACCAAACGTCTCAGCACACGTTAGTCCGGCTCATAGAAATAAACCTCCTTCACTACAGAAGGAGTATCATTCCGTTAAGCCTCCTACAAATGCTGGGGGTGGTCCTTCACCAACGACGCCTGACAACCGTACAACAGCCTTTTCTCAACATCTGCTCAATCAACAGGAAGCAATTGATTCTCTTATTGCCCGTCTCGATACCATCTCACACAAAGACGAGCTTCAGAAGATGGAGATATCTCAACCTTATCCTTCTGAATGGGAGAATGTTACTTGTCCTCCTAACTACAAGCCACTGACACTAAATTTATTTGACGGGATGACTTCTTCTCGTCAACACATGACATACTTCAACACACAGACTCTACACTTACCCAGGAATGATCCATTCTTGTCAAAGTTGTTCATTAGCACCTTGCAGGGGGTAGCTTTTGAATGGTTATGCAGTCTGTCTGACGGTTGTATTAATTCCTTTAAAGATTTGGAGAGGTTATTCCACAATAGGTTCTACGAGAGTGGCATGCATGTTAGTATGTCCACCCTCATCGAGACCAAGCAAAGAAGGACTGAGTCTGTTATTGCTTTCATCGAACGCTTCAGGCGACTAGCATTGAAGATGCCCTTCAGTATACCAGACTCAGAACTTATGGATACTTGTCGACATAACTTTCTTCCTACAGTGAAGTTCTGTCTAGGTATACATAAGTACGATACTTGGCCTGCTTTCATTGGGGCCGCTGATGCTGCTGAAAATGAAGTCCCTAATATGGAATTACTGGGGTTGAAGACACCCAAATCTAAAGACAAAGGCAAGCACCCTCAAACTATTCCTGTCCGCGGGGGTAAAGGAAAAGAATTCTTGAAGGTCGATACTTCCAAGTGAGCCTCCAATTCTCAGGGCACTCCTGACAAACCTAAGGAGACTTTCTCCTTTGACGAAGATGATGTTATTACCATTTTTTACACATTGATGAAGGATAATAAACTGACATTGCCTCCACCACGACGTCCTGCGGAGGCGAACCAACTCAACGATCCCATGTACTGTCTTTATCATCAGTACGTGCACCACTCTACCAAGGATTGTATCGTCCTGAAGAATAAGATACAACAGCTTATCGACAGCCAAGTAATCAACCTCGAAGCTGAAGACAAGGTCGTATCTTCTAACATGATCTCTCTTCAATTTGGTGACTTTCCTCCCACATTAGTCCCAGACGGCGTAGTCCCAATCCCCAAGGCAATAATGGAAGTCGTCAACCTGCCGCCAGCTCACAACTCAACCTTGGTGCCACTCACGACAGAACGTGGTGAGATCATGTGGGTCCATCCGAAGATTGTGCAAGAAATGATGCAGGGGGTGGTATCTTCCAAAGTAAAGAGGGACAAGAAATACAAATCATGTCATATGGTATCTTCTCCCATTTATGAAGTTCTATCTGGCGAGATGCGATCTGTGAAGGCTTACCTACGGACTTATGACCCCGCACAAGAAGAAGCACACTACAACAAAAAACCCTTTTAATGACGACTAAAAAGTGTCATTAATGACGAACCATGACGCTTTTTTTTCAAAGCAACTGTTATGAAAACGGGTGTTATAAATGTTTTTTAAAAGCGTTATAAAAAAAACCGTCATGAATAGTTTCTATAAAAGCGTTATGAATAGTTAATATATAGTGCACAATTCAGGACATTTTGAAAGCGTTATGAATAGATAATCTGTATAAGCTCAATGGAGAACATTTATAACACTCAATATTACTGAACTCATCACATTTATAACGCTTAATACTGCACATTATATATTACTTTCCAAAAACTTCTCAATTCAATTTTAAAACAACAACTTTGAACTATATTCACAAGAAAACATCGAAATGTTATATCACCATCTTCATTACATTATCTCAAAATAGGGTATCCAAATACATATATTTACAACTACTACTTAAATGGATCCTCAAAACAAGTAACTACTTTGGCTTCAACTTGAGCACATCAAAACTGTCAACATCACGTGTAGCAAATCCCACCACTGCAATAATAGTTGCATCTTCATGTGCACCTGAGAAGGAAAATTAATACTAGTTAGCTACAATTCCACCACTGCATCTATAACAAGTATTATCAACACATTAAGATAAGACCAACTTACAAATTTGAAAATAGAGAGAGCTCTATGAGCTAATCTTCAAAAACTTCAATGACTAAGGCATTAAAAACGGTATATCAATGGTTCATGCTTTAAACCTCATCTTCTTAAATTTTAGTTTAACTAAAGGTAGAATTAGAACTACTATTTTTTTTCTTAAGTTTGAACAATCAAATTTATTGGATACTTGACCACAAAAGAATTAATAATCACTACAGCTAAATTCTTTCCAGAAAAGATGTTAGCTTAGGAGAAAACTTACTAATTGTTCCAGAAGTCAAGCTACACATACTTAGAGAGAAGTAAAATACTTATCGGTAGAGCCATCTTCTTCAATGTACTCATTGCCAAAAATTATTTGAGGCAGTAGAGGACGATTGGATCCAGAGCTAGATTAGAAGCAACAATATTTTGCTCATATAGTTCTAGTGACCATTTGAAAATATAGTGTCTGGCTACATTTGTTTTCTCCTACCTTACGATTGAAGTTAATAAATTACAACTGAAGTTAATAAATCTAGAGCTAGATTAAGGATATCCTAGAAACTATATTTAACCAATGGCCATGTCTAAGAGGTAGTAGCATCACAAATTTTGTGCTGTAAAACAGATCTGGACCAAAAATTGTTCGTGATACCTGCCTTTAACCTTGAAACTGTTCAGCTAAACAACAGTAGTCTACTTTTTATAAAATTAGAACTATTAACAGTAAATACTCATTAACACTCTTCAAGATTGTTCAGTTTTACTGTAGTCTAAAGCAGTACTTGTAATTCATGAAAAATAGTCATTTCCTACATAGTTGAAGTAGGATTCATAAGAGAGCATGCATAACTAATCTATTCGTCCAGCGCTTGCAGCTCCTGTGGAAAGAGCGCGGACACGAGGAGGAACCGGCAGGGTTCTAGTCCCCTAACAGTAAGGATGTATAGGTGTGTGTGGGTTGTAATTAAAAAAAACTAATATATTCATACATAAAAACATAATATCCCTTGTGAACAACCCTCAACAGCATAAGATGGAGATTGTCCCTTTTATGATTCATTTCATTATCCAATCATGGCACTGACTATAGTATCTAGTAATATACCCCTAACACTTAAAAGAAGTCACTCTTCCTACAAAATCCACATCCAGAAATATGCTCCATATGGCTACCCATCTGAATTTGATAACTCTGAGAAAACTTATCTTCCTCCGAGAGGCTCCAATATTCTGGCAAGCTTGCTGGAGTTCCAGACTCAACTCTAGTTTTCCATCTGCAACCACCCTCCAAAATTAGAAAAAACTTGGAGCACGCTGCACATTCATACTCATCATATCCATTTAGCCGCTCTATGAAATCGAGAAGTCTAACAAATAACAATTATGCCGAAAAAGTTCACAATAATTTCAAAGTAAATTATGTCTTCCATCTGTCTCCACCCTTCCAAACTATGAAGCCCAATATTCAAATTTGAGACAAGTCATGCTTATCAGCTACTGAATCCCAATTAGCAATCGACACCTTGGTGGGAAGGATGACTCACATTGACATGCAAGTCCATGTAACCACCCATAAACCTGTACATAACCACCCTTTTCCTTCAATTACTTCAAGATCATAGCAGATTCTCCTATATTATTTAAAATATTTTGATGGGATAAAATAATCCACAGTCATTTTAAGAGCACATGTAAACCTAATGATCAACCTGCAATAATTTGAGTTCATAATATTTCTAGCCATAAATATGCTACTACTTTAGATACAAATCGAAGTTCATAAACAACAAATACTAATGCACTTAAGAATGTTATTAAGAAGGCATGTCTTAGGTATTCCCTCCATACCATTAATCTGCTCATATAATTCTAATTAAGAGCCAACAACTAGTAAGTTATGAGTTTGCCAAACAAAATTAATATAATTTCTAGGATATCCTTAATGTCTGGAAATCTTCATAAACGAACAACAAATGTTATGAAGTTTCATAAGCAATAGATGGAATAAATTAGACAAATGTCTAGAATTAGTTAAGAAGCAAACATATTAACTTTGATTGCATGTAAAGTCCACAACAAGTCAAAAGTCAGAATCAAACCAGTTACCGGTTTTTAAAACACTGCTTTGGACCCATTCACCGTCCCTGCCATGCTACTATAGGATCCTCAAATCCTGAAATAACAATTTGAGTGAGGAAATAATTTTTTTTTTGAGAAAGAGTGAGGAAAAAATTCAATGGTGATATATAAAGACTACTGTTTTTCTTAAAAAGGAATCGAGACATGAACTTTTAGTTACTGAATCTATAATGGTCTGCGATGAAATTGGATTTTATAGAGGATGTTGACAAAAAATTTAAATATGCATCTCCAATCTTTTTGAACACTATATAACGATCGGTTCAAAAACTCTACAAATTCAGTAAAAATACACTGTTGCCGAGCAGACCCAGAAATGTTCCTAACCCTCAGGTTATAATGCAGGTTCCTCAACAAAGCTGCAGTGAAATCTGGGCCGGCAACCCCATGTACGCTCTCTCCGGTGACCCAGGTGGAGGAGACCAAACAGATCCTCCGGCTAGTCCCGATCCTGGCCACCATGTTCATCCCGTGCGCGATGATCGCCCAAACCCACACCCTCTTCGTCAAGCAGGGTGCCACCTTAAACCATAGCCCGGGATGCCACTTCCAGGTCCCTTCGGCGAGCCTCGGGGCGTTCATGACGCTCCCCATGTTCATAACCGTCGCGCTCTACGACCGCTGCTTCGTCCGGCTCGTGAGGGCGAGGACCGGGAACCCGAGGGGGATCACGCTGCTCCATAGGCTCGGGGTCGGGCTCCTCGTCCAGGTCGCGACAATGGCCGCGGCATCCTTGGTCAAGAGGGCCATGCTGGGCGCCGTCGCGAGGGGCCGCGGGCTCTCCATATTCGTGCTGCTCCGCAGTACGTGCTGATGGGGGTGGCCGACGGGTTCTTCATGGCCGGGTGCATGGAGTTCTTCTACGACCAGGCCCCGGAGAGCATGAAGAGCCTGGGGAGCTCCTACTTCCTGACCGCCCACGGCGTGGGCAACTTCCTCAGCAGCGTCCTCCTGTCGGTCGCCGTCTCGGCCCTTTCGGTCGCGGCGGCGGTGGCTTTCGGGGTCGCATAGGGAATAAAAGGATTTTTAATTTCTTCAAAATTAGGGTTAGGGTTTTGGAGTTGGGGGAAAGGAAGGAGAAGAAGAGGAGGAGAGGAGGGTGTAAGGAAGAGGAACTGACCCATGAGAGCTTCGGATCCGAGGCCGGTGCCGGAACCGATGAAGCGACGGAGGTTACGGACCCACGGCATCGACGATGCCGGAGGTATCTTCTTCTGTCCGTCGATGTGGAGGATTAAAAGAAGGAGGAGAAGAAGATTAGGGTTTGGTGAGAGGAGGGAAGAGGAGGAGAAGGGGAGTGGAGCTGAGAGGGAAGGAGAAGGGATTTGGAGAGGGAATGAGAAGGGGGCGGGGGCTTGAGCCTCAAAATATCGCGAGAGTGGAAAGGATTTTACAGAAAACTAATTACAAGTTTGCCACCGCTCTAAAATATTAATAACGCTTTATTTTATAAACGTTATAAAAAGTCCAAAATTAGCCCAAACCGTCCTAGAAAAAAGGTATTTCGAACTTTGATAACGCTTAGGTAGCAGGCGTCATCAATACGTTTTATCGAGCGTTATTAATAGGCCTTTTTGTTGTAGTGACAGTACATTCTCAAGCTCCTGCTGCTCCCACAAATTCGGAAGCCGATCCATCTAAGCCCTCAACTACCGACAAAGTCAAGCAGAAGGAGACGCAATTTGACAAGTCTCTGAAGGCACCAACTCCAGAAAGCATGGATCGGCCTTACAACTTTGACATACTAGCACAGCTGGCCAATACATCTGCCAGGTTGTCTTTGTTCGATCCATTGCAACTCTCTAAAGAGATGCGAAAGGCCTTAAGTGAGGCATTACTATATGCCGACTCTTATCTCACGAAAGTCAAAGCCCCCGCTGAAGATCCCGTCTCCTGTCCTTACTGCCACAATACTATGGAAGTGGTGCCCAACATCACCTTTTCACATGAGGACATGCTACTCAAAAACAATCGTCATGATAGACCTATGTACTATACAGGGTATATCGGGACGATTAAGGTGGATCGGATGCATATCGATCCAGGTTCCTCCCTCAGCATCATTTCTAGAAGTTTACTCCAAATTCTAGGGATCCCTCTACACAAGCTATCTGCAACCAATACAACTATCATGGATTTCAATGCTGGGAGAAGCCATCCGCTAGGCAAGATCCGTCTCAAGTACCAGATTGGCGATCTCCGAACAGAAGTTTCTTGCTATGTAATCGACGCTAATGTATCCTACAATGTCTTGTTGGGACGTCCGTGGATATACGAGAACATGATCGTTCCTTCCACCCTTCACCAGTGCTTCAAGTACATCAACAGCGATGGCATCGTGAAGACGGAGTTTACCGATGTCGATCCTTTTAAGGGCATTAAAGCCTACTACGGATATTCAGTACTTTATCAATCTCATCCTCCCAAAGACAACGACAACGAAGCTGACGATGAAGCTGAAGTGAGTTCATCCGCCAGTGATGGTCTATAACGCCCCAGAACCAGAATACTGGAGAGCGGGAGCATACATAGCCAGCTACGTATATTGAAATGGAATCTACCTCGCTATACGGTCACGGCTGTCTAGATACATGAGGGTTTAACTACAAGCCATCAGTCTCTTATGGTCATGAACAAGCCTATTGTCTCAATCTCAAGCAAGTAAAAGCAATTACAAGATGTTAGAGCATCAAATATACAATAGTAAGGCGTGTCATACATTACAAATTTGGATGATAATAAAGCTAGTCATACAAAATGTGAAGAGTAGCAAGAGTTTTAGTCATACGTGATCAACCCTAGGATTTGTCAATCATGTTACAGCCCGTAGGCAGACAGTAAGCAAAGTGCAATCGAGCTAACACGTGCTCGTCGGCTAAATGCCTCAAAAGAATATTTTTACAAAAAAGTGGGAGAACAAAAGGGAAACCCACTCGTTGCCTTGGTTACGCCTGGTGGTCACCATCTGGCTGGAAGGTAGGGAGATCCTCTGGAGCTACTCCGGTATCTGGCCACGCAAAACCAGATGGGTCAGATCCCAGAAAGAGCAAGTGCCATAAAGGAGGCTTCACTTAAGAACTAAAACCAGCAATTTGCACAAAACATAACTTATAATAAAAGACTGGAAATATGGAAAATCATGATGATATACGATAAGATAATCATGGGACTGTTCAAATAACCAAGTTACAACCCTTAAACCAAACAAGGACCGGGGTTGTAACCCTTCGTTTGAAGGGAACTTGGTTTTCCACCATTTATCGATAAAGTAAAGCACAAGCAATCAGGTCATGTTATAATCTTGTACAGGATCAGGACAAGACTAGACTGGATTAGACTCCATCCAATCAATCACGGCCAAGCAATGAGTACGACTTGATACTTTAACTAACTAGGATTATCACAGGCCTAGTTACTAGCAAGATGCAATAAGATATTCCAACAGCCACAAGCCCTGCAGACCATCCAGGTTATCTATGTCGAATATCCGTTCATGAAGGGTGCAATACATGACAGTGTGCTAGAAATGTACCCTACTTGTCGGCAGACTACAAGTCCACTTGTGCGCCCAGATAACGGGATTGCCTGTAACTGGGAAATCTCTTCATGACTACTGGATTATTATAGTTATTAGCCTTAGTAAATTTTAGTAGGTACCCCTGACCGTGGTACTCAGGGGTCCCCGTCCTAGACATGATGCAAGACAATACTGGTTCATTTGTACAAGTACAATCGCCCACGGTGTCCAGGCCATTCATTCTTGTCATGTCAAGCTAGCCGTCGCAACAACATATCAAGGTATATCATGTCAGATTTATTTATCAAGAGTGCACCACGAAGGGCCACTATAATGTCATGTTACTTGTCAAGAGTACACCACGACGGGTCACTATCGTATTCATAAAACATATTTAAAATTTACATGGTACAAGCATTCTATCGAGGACCCAAGTTACACAGAGGGTCCTGAGGCAAAAACATAACTGTAACAACTCAGCATGATAAAAGGTGTGCGCGGCTATGGAAAGAGCCATACGGCTAAGCGGACGGGCTCATGCGGACAAGGGAGATCGGGCTCATACGGCCAAAGGAGATCGGGCACATGCGGCCAAGGGAGATCGGGCTCATGCGGCCAAGGGATATCGGGTTCATACGGCCAAGGGAGATCGGGCTCATGCGGCCAAGGGAGATCGGGCTCATGCGGCCAAGTCGAACAAAGCTATGCGGCTCGGCTAGATGAAGACAGGTGGCAAGAAGGGGACAGGCTCATACGGCTGGAGGAAAAGGGCGCATATGGTTAAGGACAGTTGGCTTATGCTGCAGGAGCTCATGCAGCTCGGGGGACCAAAGCCATGCGGCTCGGGCCAACCGAAGCCACGCAGCTAAGATAGAAGATGCCATGCGGCAATAGATGGGGGTCGCATGCGGTAGGGCCGAATGAGGGTCATGCGGCCATGGAAGAACGGGCATATGCGACAGTGGGGGAACAGGCTTATGCGGCTTGAGCTAACTTGAGTCATGCGGGTGAAGGTCATGCGGCTAAGGCCATGCAGCAAAAGAAGAGCCGCAGGGGATCTAGCCGCATGAAAAGTCATGCGGGTGAAGCACTGTTCTTCTTCTCCATTGTTCCGAGAAGAAGAACTATGAAGCCATTGCTTTCAAGTTCCATACTCCTTCATCTAAGGTCAGAATCTGGACTTCCATAGGTCAAAATAGGGTAAAATGAAATTCTCTACAACCTGGAACACTCAAAACTTGAGAATAACAAGGTTTAAAAGATCAAAACCCAAGAAATCTGAAAATGCAATAAGCTTAGATCTACATGAAATTAGCCATGGAAATTAAAAATGCTAAGTAATAAAGTGTCTTAGAATCACATGAGTAGGAAAATGGAACAACAAAAATTGAGTTCCTCTATGAAGCAAGTTGCACTTGCCGGTGGGAGAGGGGGTAGGTAGGGCTCTATGCCAGGGAGAAAGAAGAAGAAGGAGGAGTAAATGATGAGTTATGAGGAGAGAGAAAAGTAGGTAGGATATAAATGGGGTTAGTGGTGGGGGGTTAGGTAGGGTTGGTTCACATGCAAAACCGAACCAAGCAATGAAATGCTAAAATAAACCATACAATGAGACAGGCAACATGAGTCAAAATACGTACACGTATACCAAAATACGTAATACGAACAACGAACGTTACAACTCTACCCACCTTAAAAGAATTTCGTCCTCAAAATTTAATTAAGAGGCAAGGACAAGCTATATTAATCACAAACAAGCCATAATAGCAATCAATCAAGCAATCATTCATTCAGGCAAGGAATTGAGAGCATGACATTATACCTTACGAGTCAAAAAGGTCGGGATATCGCGATCGGATATCATCCTCACGCTCCCATGTTGACTCACCCAAAGAGTGATGACCCCAAGCAACATGGACTAACTTGATAGTCTTGTTCTTGAGTATCTTCTCTCTCCGGTCCAATATAGACACGGACCTCTCCTCATACGAAAGGTTGGTACCAACAACCAATTCCGAATGATCCAAGATATGGCTCGAGTCCGGGATATACCGTCGTAATTGGGATACATGGAAGACATCATGCACCTCACGTAACGACGGCAGAAGAGTGATACGATAGGCCACATCTCCTACTCGCTCTAGAATGTCGAATAGCCCGATATACCTAGGACTAAGCTTTTTCCGTACGCCGAAATGAATGACGCCACAGGTAGGCAATATCCTGAGGAATACATGGTCACCGACAGAAAATTCAAGGGGACACCGATGTGAATCGTCCCAATGACGCTGGCGATCTTGTGCGACGCAAAGATGATCTCTGACTCTTCTGACCACCTCAACTGTCTGAGTAATCATTTCCGGACCGAGCATATGCCTCTCTCCAAGATCGTCCCATGCTAGCGGGGATCTGTACTTTCTATCATACAGTACCTCGAACGGTGCCATCTGGATACTGGCTTAGAAACTGTTATTGTATGAGAACTCCACCAAGTGCAGGTGATCTTTCCACGAACCACCAAAGTTGAGTGTACAAGATCTCAACATATCTTCCAAGGTTCGTTTGGTACGCTCTGACTGACCATCTGTCTGCGGATGATAAGCTGAGCTGAACTGGAGGTAGGTTCCCAAACTCTCCTGCAGACTGTGCCAAAAGTGCGATGTAAATCTTGAATCTCTATCCGACGTGATACTGACTGGAACACCGTAAAATCTGACAATCTTCCTAAGGTACATCTCTGCTAGTTGAGCCGTCGACTGACCAACTCTGAACGGAAGAAAGTGAGCCACCTTCGTGAGCCTGTCTATAATAACCCAAATAGCATCTCTCCCAGCTGGGGATCTAGGTAATCCAGTCACGAAATCTATGGTAATGTGCTCCCACTTCCTCTCTAGAATTGGCAAGGGCTGAAGAAGTCCAGCTGGCCTCTGATGTTCAGCTTTAACTTGTTGGCAAACCAAACACCGAAAGACAAATCGGGCTATCTCCCTCTTCATGCCATTCCACCAAAAGTGCTGACGGATATCATGGTACATCTTCGTACCACCCGGATGAATCGAATACTAAGAACTGTGAGCTTCTACCATGATCTCCTGTCTGATATCTCCACTGGGTACATAAAGATGCTTCCTATGTCAAAGTGTACCGTCCTCATGGATACATAGCTCTGGTCTTCGTCCTGCTACACACTCTGCTCTGAGTCGCTGAAGCTTAGAATCTGCTGACTGCGCCATCCGGATCCTCTTAACTATAGTGGACTGAACTTGTATGCTGGCCATCAATGCCATATTGGTAGGAAGGACAACCTCTATACCCATCTTATGAAGATCTGCTAATAACTCTGGTGGCGATGTTAGAAAATAAACTCCGGCTCTTCTGCTCAATGCATCTGCAACGACGTTGGCCTTTCCTGGGTGATACTGCAGGTTGACATCATAATCCACAAGTAGCTCTAGTCACCTTCTCTGAATCATGTTAAGATCCTTCTGGGTAAATACATACTTTAGGCTCTTGTGGTCGATAAAAATCTCCACCCTATCTCCATACAAGTAGTGTCTCCAAAGCTTAAGTGTAAACACTACTGCTGCCATTTCCAAGTCATGGGTCGGGTAATTCCTCTCATGATCACGAAGTTGACGTGACGTATAAGCTATTACCTTCCCATGCTGCATCAAAATACATCCTAAACCTCTGCCTGAAGCATCACAATATACTGAAAATCCTCATGTCCCATCTGGAAGCGTGAGAATGGGTGCCGTCATCAAGCCTCGCTTCAACTTCTCAAAAGATTCCTGACACTCGGCCGTCCAAACAAACTGCACATCCTTACGAGTCAACTGGGTCATAGGCGCTAAAATCCGAACAAAATCTGAAATAAATCGCCGGTAATAGCCGGCCAAGCCAAGAAAACTGTGAACTTCTGTGACTGTGCGGGGTACTAGCCATGTCTCAATGGCTACTATCTTCTGGGGATCCACCTTTACTCCTCTTCTCGTAATAATATGACCCAAGTACAAAATGCGATCGAGCCAGAACTCATATTTTCTAAACTTGGCATATAACTGGTGCTCTCTGAGAATCTGGAGGACAATCCTGAGATGCTCTTCATGCTCCGCTACACTCTTGCTGTAGACCATGATGTCGTCTATGAACACAATCACGAACTGATTCAAGTATGGCATGAAAATGCGATTCATGAGGTCCATGAATACAGCCGGCACATTGGTTGCTCCAAATGGCATAACCAGGAACTCCTAATGCCCATATCTAGATATGAAAGCTGTCTTCGGGATATTCTGTTCTCTGACACTGATCTGATGGTATCCTGACCGCATGTCGATCTTCGAAAATACTGCTGCCCCCTTGAGTTGATCAAACAAGTCATCTATCCTCGGGAGAGGGTATCTGTTCTTGATTGTCACTGAGTTCAAGGTACGATAATCTACACACAATCTGGACCTACTATCCTTCTTTTTTACAAGAAGCATCGGGGCTCCCCAAGGCGATCCACTTGCACGAATGAATCCCTTAGTCCTGAGTTCTTCAATCATCTTGTACAATAGCTCTAACTCTGACGGTGCCATCCTGCAGACTCTCTCCAATACTGGGGCTATCCCTGGGATTAAGTCTATGGTAAACTCAATCTCTCGCTATGGCGGCATTCCTGGAAGCTCTTCTGGGAAAATATCTAGAAACTCCTCGACTATCCGGGGTAGCTGTACTGCTGCTACTGCCATCCGCAATACTTAAGGTGAAGGTTCAATTTTGCCTCGGGAAAAGGAAAACTCTGGCTCGCCTGAAATGCTAAAAATAACCCTGCCAATATGGCAGTCTATCCTAGCATACCGGTTCCTTAACCAATCCATCCCTAAGACCACATCATAATCGGCCATCGGGAACTCTATCAATCTAGCGGGGAACTCTCTACCGCTAACCACGATCTGACCCGAGGAAAACACCCTATCTACTCCCACAAGACCATTACCAGTAAGTATATTGAGCCTTACCGATAATGACTCGGGCTCCAGTCCTATCCGTGTCACGAATCGTGTAGACATAAATGAATGCGATGTACCAGAATCAAATAACGCTGATGCTAGAAAGGAGTTGACGAGAATAGTACGTACCTGCCACTACCTCACCTGGCGTCAATCCTTCTTCTACGGTCATCGTCATCGCCTGACCATGTCCTCTGGGTGTAGGTCTCCTCTGCTGAAAACCTCTCTGTCTGCTCTGAATCAGGGCTTGGGCTTATGCATACTGTTGGGGGTTTTGCTGCTGGAATACTTGGGATTGAGGCGACAAGGGCCTCGGAAACTATTGCTACTGCTAGACTGGTATTGGTCCTCTCACCGAAGGACTATTAAAGGTCGAAGAAGAGAAACTCCTCCTGTTCGGGCAGTTTCCAACCCTGTGGTCCGGTGCTCCACAAGCCAAGCATAATCCTTGTGCTCTGCGACATTCTGCCACCACATGTCCTGGCTTTCCACAATGAGTGCAACCCATTGCGGAAGACTGCTTCTGCTGCTGAGGGTTCGTCGGGGTTGAATGCTGAACTGACGTCACTGAGGCCGCCCGCCTCGGGGTTCCAATTGTCAAAGCCCTGGCTGTCGGGGCTGGTGCTGAAGACTGACTCATCTGGCCGTGAGACCGCTTCCGACCTCCGGTCCTGTCCTCAATCCTCCGGGAGGTATACTCGTGCCTCCTGGCTGCTCTCAATACCGCATCAAAAGCCTGATGCTCAAACTGCTCCACTACCAATAAAATCTCTAGATGGAGCCCCTGCTGGAACTGCTGGGCTCTGTCGAACTCGATCGCTACCAAGGTGGGAGCAAACCAACTAAGTCTCGAAAACTCGGTCGCATATCCGTCGACCGTCCTGTCCATCTGCTTCAGATTGGTGAACCTCGTTTGTAGATCGTATCGAGCTACAGCATCGAAGTACTTGGTCTGGAATCTCTTACGAAATACTATCCATACAATAGGTGCCACTAATCCAACGACTTGCGCCGCCCACCAGCTGCAGGCAAGATCCAATCACTGCAGGCGTACTACCGCCACCTTCTTATTCTCGGACGTCTTTGTCGCTTCTAGAATCACTTCTGTATCCTGCAGCCAAGCATCTGCGGCAATCACATCTTTCCTGCCATCGAAGAAGGGAGGGTTCAAACGCTTGAAGTTGTTGGCTGCCTGGTTCCCTTGAAGACCGCCTCTGTTCAGTGCGACTTGTACTATCTGGTGCAAGGTGTCGCCCCGACGATCATGAGAAGCTAGTAATGTCCTGATGAGACCCACCAAGGTGCTATCATCAGGCTCTGCAGGCTGGACTGGCTAAACTGGTGGCTCTTGACCTCCAGTAGGCATGACTCAGGAGGCCTGAATGCAGGGCTTGATCTCGAGGTTGCTGCTGGTCCACGAGAGGTGCTTCGCCTTGTCGATCGGTAGGACCAGGAACAATGCCACTGAAGAAGATGACACAGGGAACAATAAGGAAGGACCAGGATAGATCAAAGATACAAGCATGTGATCAGGTCAAGAATTCAGGAATTCAGAGGATATGAGTAGAGATCAAGGATGAGTGCTGATTGAGACATATATTCGGTAAACCCTCACATATCTTGATTTACAAGACCTGCATGGGCCACCACTTAAATCATGTAACGCCCCAGAACCAGAATACTGGAGAGCGGGGGCATATATAGCCAGCTACGTATATTGAAATAGAATCCACCTCGCAATACGGTCACGGCTGTCTAGATACATGAGGGTTTAACTACAAGCTATCAGTCTCTTATGGTCATGAACAAGCCTATTGTCTCATTCTCAAGCAAGTAAAAGCAATTATAAGATGTTAGAGCATCAAATATACAATAGTAAGGCGTCCCATACATTATATATTTGGATGATCATGAAGCTAGTCATACAAATGTGAATACTAGCAAGAGTTTTAGTCATACATGATCAACCCTAGGATTCGTTAATCATGTTACATCCCGTAGGTAGACATTAAGTAAAGTGCAATCGAGCTAACACATGCTCGTCGGCTAAACGCCTCAAAAGAATATTTTTACACTAAAGTGGGAAAACAAAAGGGAAACCCACTTGTTGCCTTGGTTACGCCTGGTGGTCACCATCTAGCTGAAAGGTAGGGAGATCCTCTGGAACTACTCCGATATCTGGTCACGCAAAACCAGCTAGGTCAGATCCCAGAAAGAGAAAGTGTCACAAAGGAGGCTTCACTTAAGAACTAAAACCAGCTATTAGCACAAAACATAACTTATAATAAAAGACTGGAAATATGGAAAATCATGATGATATACGATAAGATAACCATGGGACTATTCAGATAACCAAGTTACAACCCTTAAACCAAACAAGGACCGGGGTTGTAACCCTTCGTCTAAACGGAACTTGGTTTTCCACCATTTATCGATAAAGTAAAGCACAAGCAATCAGGTCATGTTACAATCTTGTATAGGATCAGGACAAGACTAGACTGGATTAGACTCCATCCAATCAATCACGGCCAAGAAATGAGTACGGCTTGATACTTTAACTAACTAGGATTATCACAGGCCTAGTTACTAGCAAGATGCAATGAGATATTCCAACAGCCACAAGCCCTGCAGACCATCCAGGTTATCCAGGTCGAATATTCGTTCATGAAGGGTGCAACACATGACAGTGTGTTAGAAATGTGCCCTATTCGTAGGCAGGCTACAAGTCCACTTGCGCGCCCAGATAACGGGATTGCCTGTAGCTGGGAAATCTCTTCATGACTACTGGATTATTATAGTTATTAGACTTAGTAAATTTCAGTAGGTACCCCTGACCGTGGTACTCAGGGGTCCCCGTCCTAAATATGATGCAAGACAATACTGGCTCATTTGTACAAGCACAATCGCCCACGGTGTCCAGGCCATTCATTCTTGTCATGTCATGCTAGCCGTCGCAACAGCATATCGAGGTATATCATGTCAGGTTTATTTATCAAGAGTGTGCCACGATGGGCCACTATCATGTCATGTTACTTGTCAAGAGTGCACCACGACGAGTCACTATCGTGTTCATGAAACATATTCAGAATTTACATGGTACAAGCATTCTATCGAGGGACCCAAGTTACACAGAGGGTCCTGAGACAAAAGCATAACTGTAACAACTCAGTATGATAAAAGAAGTGCACGGCTATGGAAAGAGCCATGCGGCTAAGCGGACGCGCTCATGCGGCCAAGGAAGATCGGGCTCATGCGGCCAAGGGAGATCGGGTTCATGCGGCCAAGGGAGATCGGGCTCATGCGGCCAAGGAAGATCGGGCTCATGCGGCCAAGGAAGATCGGGCTCATGCGGCCAATAGAGATCGGGCTCATGCGGCCAAGTCGAGCAAAGCCATGCGGCTCGGCTAGAAGAAGCCATGCGACAAGAAGGGTACAGGCTCATACGGTTGGAGGAAAATGGCACATGTGGTTAAGGACAGCAGGCTTATGCGGCAGGGGCTCATGCGGATCGGGGGACCAAAGCCATGCGGTTCCGGCCAACCGAAGCCACACGACTAAGCTAGAAGAGGCCATACGATAATAGATGGGGGTCGCATGCGACAGGGCCGAATGAGGGTCATGCGGCCATGGAGGAATGGGCATATACGGCAGTGGGGGAACAGGCTCATGCGGCTGGAGCTAACTTGAGTCATGCGGGTGAAGGTCATGCGGCTAAGGCCATGATACAAAAGAGGTGCCGCAGGGGATCTAGCCGCTTGAAAAGTCATGCAGGTGAAGCACTATTCTTCTTCTCCACTGTTCCGAGAAGAAGAACCATGAAGCCATTGCTTCCAAGTTCCATACTCCTTCATCTAAGGTCAGAATTCGGACTTCCATCGGTGAAAATGGGATAGAACGAAATTCTCTACAACCTGGAACACTCAAAACTTGAGAATAACAAGGTTTAATAGATCAAAACCTAAGAAATCAAAAAATGCAACAAGCTTAGATCTACATGAAATGAGTCATGAAAATTAAAAATGCTAAGTACTAAAGTGTCTTAGAAACATATGAGTAAGAAAATGGAACAACAAAAATTGAGTTCCTCTATGAAACAAGTTGCACTTGTCGGTGGGAGAGGGGGTTGGTAGGGCTCTATACCAGGGAGGAAGAAGAAGAAGGAGGAGTAAATGCTGAGTTATGAGGAGAGAGAAAAGTAGGTGGGATATAAATGGGGTTAGTGGTGGGAGGGTAGGTAGGGTTGGTTCACATGCAAAACCGAACCAAGCAATAAAATGCAAAAATAAACCATGCAATGAAACAGGCAACATGAGTCAAAATACGTACATGTATACCAAAATACGTAATACGAACCACGGACGTTACATGGTCCCATGATTATCCGAGTCAAAGGACGTACTACTCCAAAAAGTAATCCAAAGCCCCTCACAATCTGGGTTAAAAAGAAGAATCCTGATAAGGTCAAACCATTGACCATCACTCTCCGTAAAATACCTCGGGTGGAACCTGCTGAAGTCCGTCCTCCCAATCCTGAAGAGTTACCCTGTGTGACGAACTTGGCCAAGTCTGTGGCTCCTGTTCCAGACAATGATCCCCTCAATGAGTATATCAATACTTAAAATAATGTACCTTCAGTGGATGATGTTATCCCTGAAGAAGAACTTACATAATTTCTAAGTAAAGGTTTATCTTTGAATTACTCCGATGTCTACCAATCTATAAACTAGTACATAGATATGATATACGACTTACAGCATGGCATAGGACCACATCTCTGCATGCCGGTCACGACGCCTCGTCTGCGAAAAAAATTCTGGCCGGAAGATATCCACTACTTCATCATCCCAGCTAGAAAGAAGGGTAAAGAATTGATCATCTTCGGTCGAATAATTGGCGAAAGAAAGTTCATTCTGGACTCTACTTCTCCCAATCATAAATCTGAAGCTGACTATAATTCTGGAAAAATGCAACTTTACCGATATAGTTGGCAGGCCAAGAATATCATCCAGAATATGGGATATGATATAAAAAGCGACCAGGGGCTAAACTATGTTCAGGGACGACGATTGCCAATACGTCTCTTTGCTCCTCCCGGTAAACCCGAGAACTATTATCAACAAAACGGTGTTGGTTTGGGTTACGTTACTCCTCCAACAACTCCTGAAGGATCTGACGTCGAAGCGGATCATTGTTCTCATTCTTCTGATTCCTGCCTCTGGGATTCAGACTCCAGCATAGGAGACATGTTCAAAGCAACTTTGTCCGTCAACATGGTGTCAGTTGACCAAATTGCAGACGATGTCCAATCGATCGAGCTTGAATAATAGGCTCAAAAGATGGATATTAGGTGGGAGTTACATTTCGAACAACGTGAACCACCTACTGAAGACGAAGTTGTCCAAATTAATTTAGGAGATGAATCATCTCTTAAACCAATTTTCATCAGCAAAAGTCTGTCTGGCGAAGAACGACAATCTCTTATACAGCTTATAAGAGAATACATTAATGTCTTTGCATGGAGCTATGAAGATATACCAGGCTTGGACCCTAAAGTTGCTATGCACCGCCTAAATATCTTGTCCAAAGCTAAGCCAGTGAAGCAGCAGCAACGACGATTCCGACCAGATATCATGGAGGCCATCGAGAGTGAAGTCAAGAAGCTTATTTCAAGCGGGTTCATTCGTGAAGAACAACACCCTGACTGGGTTGCTAACATTATGTCAGTTATAAAAAAGAATGGTAAAGTTCGAGTCTGTATCGATTACCGTGATTTGAACTCCGTATGCCCGATAGATGAGTTTCCTCTACCAATCACCGACGTAATGATCGATAATACTTGCGACTTCGAGCGGATGTCCTTCATAGATGGATTCTCATACTACAACCAGATCAAGATATTTCCCGACGATGAGAAATATACATCTTTTCGAACACCGTTGGGGGTATACTGCTATACGGTGATGCCCTTCGGATTGAAAAATACAGGGGCGAGATACCAGCGAGCTATGAACATATTTTTTTGCGATCATTTACGCAAAACAGTAGAATGCTACGTAGATAATATCGCAGATAAAAGTTGTCTCAAGGGCAACCACCTCCAAGATTTGAGAACGGTGTTCGAACTAATGCTTGCACACCAACTCAAGATGAATCCAACCAAGTCTTTTCTGGGAGTCTCCAGCGGTAAGTTTCTTGGTTTTGTTATCACTTCAAAGGGTATACATCTTAACTCGAAGAAAGTGAAAGCTATCCTCGATATGCATCCCCCAAGAAATCTCAAAGAGCTACGCGGACTTCAAGGAAGGCTAGCCTACATCAGACGATTCATTTCAAACCTTTCCGGAAGGTGTCAACCGTTTACTCAACTCATAAAAAAAGGAGTATCTTTCATCTGGACTGAACTATGTTAACGCACATTCGACGACATCAAGAAGTATCTCACAAGCCCTCCAGTATTGGTGGCTCCAATAATGGAGAAGTCCTTCTTACTATATGTCTGCGCTATGGACCATTCCTTTGGTACTTTATTAGCTCAGAAGAATGAAGGTGGCCATGAACATGCAATCTACTACCTCAGCCACACGATGGTGGGTGTCGAGCACAGATACACACATGTGGAAAAGGAATGTCTCATACTGGTATTTGCTATCCAGAAGACACGCCACTATGTGTCTGGGCAGACTATCCACATCATATCTAAAGTCAATCCTCTCATAATACTCATGACTAAACCGAATTCTCTAAATTCTCGTTTAGCTACATGGGCAATGCTGTTAACTCTATACGATATGTTGTTCGTACCTTAGAAGGCAGTAAAAGACCAAGCGTTAGCTGATTTCCTAGCAGCTCATTCGGTTCCAGAATCTTCTAAACTCTACGATAAAATCCCCGATGAAGTAGTAGAATCTAACACCGCAACTGAGGAAATCTCCATTTGGCGAATGTTCTTCGACAGTGCATCAAGAACAGGACCTAAAGGAAATATCATGGCCGGAGTAGGCATCGTGCTTGTGTCACCCGACCATCTGGTTATACACCGCACATATTCTCTCGTAGAACCCTGTACTAACAACATGGCCGAATATAATGCCCTACTGATCGACCCTCAACCGGCAAAACAACTAGGAGTTGACTATCTAGAAGCTTACGGCGACTCTAAGCTAATAGTTAGTCAGGTCCGAGGGGATTATGAAGTTTGTCACGAAGACCTCATCCCATATCACAAAGCGACAATCGAATTGGCTTCTACTTTTGCTGGATTCTTCATCGAGCACGTGTCTCGATTACGGAATATAGAAGCAGATGCTTTAGCCGGTCTTGTTGCTTCTCTGACCGTTCTTGTCAACACTCAGCATTCGATCATAGTGTCTGGTAGAGAGCTATTCTGTGTGAAAGATGTCTTGCATATTCATCACAGTTACGCAACGGAAATAAACGTCAATATTAAAGATTGGAGATTTTCTTTCATAGAATACGCCATCTATGGAATCCTTCCTGAGGAACCAAAGGAAGCAGCGTCTGTCCAAAAGCGATCCCTCAGATTTTACTATGATACAGCTACCAAAATGTTGTACCGACGCTCTTACGATGGGCTACTGTTACGATGTTTATCAGACACAGAAGCCAAATATGCACTCTGTGAGGCTCACGACAGAGTTTTTGGCGCACATCAACTAGGCCCTAAATTACAAGATCGCTTCAGACGAATGGGTTATTATTGGCCCACGATGATAGCAGATGCTGTTGAATATACAAAGAAGTGTAGGGCTTGTCAGTTCTACGCCGACTTCATTCATTAACCTTCAGAGTTTCTACACCCGACGGCAGCATCTTGGCCTTTTGAAGCCTGGGGTATGGATGTCATAGGCCCAATCAGCCCGCCATCTTCCAGAGGACATCGGTTCATCCCAGCTATAACCGATTACTTCTCCAAATAGACGGAAGCTATACCGCTCACCGAAGTAAAGACGTCGAACGTGATCAGTTTCATCAAACATCACGTTATCTATCACTTCGGCCTACCTCGCAGGATCATCCATGATAATGGTCCGCAATTCGCAAGCCATACATTCTATCGGTTCTGGAACAAGTAATCGAATCCAGAATGTAGCCTCTACTGCCTACAATCTAGCGGTTAATAGGTTAGCAGAAGCCTTCAATAAGACCATCATTAAACTTCTCAAGAAGTTTGTGTCTTCAAACAAGTGCGATTGGAATAAAAAGCTCGGCGAATGTCTCTGGGCCTATCGTACAACATTTTGGACTCCAACAGGCAGTACGCTATTCTCTCTAGTTTATGGAAGCGAAGCAGTTTTTCACCAAGAAATCCAGATTCCCTCTCTTCGAGTAGCCTTAGCCAGGAGTTGACTGTCGAAGAAAGTTACCGTCTGCGACTACAAGAACTCGAAGCGCTAGACGAAAAATGCTTATTAGCTCAGCAGCGTATTGAGCTATACCAAGCATGCATTTCCAGAGCCTTTAATAAAAAGGTGAAGGAAAGAATATTCCAAATTGGTGATCTGGTCTTAGCAGTGAGAAGACCAATGGTCATGACGCACAAGACAAAAGGAAAATTCTAACCTAAATGGGAAGGTCCTTTCGTTATAGAATCAGTGTATTCTAACTGTACATATCGACTAACCAAGCTTGATGGTGACTTGCTCATGATGCCGATCAACGGCAAGTTCCTGAAGAAATATTATGTGTAACCTTCATAAACAGCATTCACATATACCCTGTTTTAGTCATGTAAATGTACAGTACAATGTTTATGTGATTCAAAAAAATATTTAACTATTATCCGTATTTCAAGAGTCTTGAATACGCCATGGATAATAGGTCATCTAAAAAGATTTTCTAGTGGAATTATTTTTATTTTAGACTCTGCCCAAACTCGGTCTGACGAAAATAATTCACGTCCATATTACCTCTGAACTATTTTTCGATAATTATTTTCCCAGTGTGATGATTAAGAAACGTTTTGCCACGTCCATATAACCTCTGAGCAAAGCATTCATCAAGGATAATCACGTCCATATTACCACTGAATTATCCACTCCTACCTAATATTATATATCCTTCCACGTCCATATTACCTCTGGTCAGATATAGAACATCCTCTGCTATTACGTCCACATTACCTCTATTAGCAGCTTCTTTCAACTTATTATCTATATTCAAAGAACCTTGAATATAAAACGGATAATAAGTCCACATCAAATTTTCCAGCGGAATACTCACCAGAAATATCCTTACTACGTCCACATTACCTCTAGTTCTGATATTTTGCAAATTTTATTCATGAATTTTGAAAGCCAGAAAGATTCTTTATTAAAGACGTCTATCAAAAGACAGAGAAAAGAAAAAGATACAGGAGTCTTGACAGCTAATTGAGCCTATTCGAAGAGAAAATCTAAGGGGTACACAATCGATTGATACTACCTCTTAGAGCCGCAATTTCGGCTTCGGACTTCGCGGTAGCACAGTGGTGCGCCTCTTCTTGACGAGCAGCCTCATCCTGGAAGGGGATCAGATTCACGTGCTCTCCCTCTAACTTCACCAGATGTTCTTTTAAGTGGTCAGAAGTTATGGCGATCATGGCAACTTGAACCAAATAGTTCTCATGTTCAAACGTCGATGTCCTCAAGCTAGCCTCCAGTTGAGCAATCTCACTTTGGATCCGCACAATGTGATTATATTTCTCAGTAATCTGTGCAGCCAGCTTATTCTTTGAAGCAGCACGTGCCTCACTCGCAGCGTTGAACTGCTCATACTGATCAGCCAATTCACTGATATCTTGAGCGAGGGCATCCTTCCTTGCTTGGAAAGTAGCCTCCTCTTCCACGAGAGCTGCGACAAAGGTCTCGTCTTCTGCACGGAACAGCGACGTCGGGCTCCGTTGTTTGGCATCCCGGAATCTGGCTACCTAACCCTCCAGATCATTCAGAACCCTCCTTAGAGCATTAGCCCGCTCTTCATAGCCGATGATGCTCTCAAGGGCTGCCACCTGGCATTCAGCAACAGCCTTTACAGGGCCAAAGGCGGCGTTCCGATTCAGAACTCCAGGAAGCTTTACTTTCAGGACAGAATAGAAAGCTTTGACAACTTCCTGGGCCATCTCGTCGTCTTCGGAGGAGGTCGTCGGGGAGGAAGCTTGATGAGGATCTTTCGCTCCAGGAAGAGATGCTTGACAAGAAGCCGAGCCTGACAAGGAAACAATATATATATATATATATATATATATATATATATATATATATATATATATATATATATATATATATGACCTCTAGCCTAGTGGTTAAGAGAGGTTCATGCAGCATGAGTGGTCAGGAGTTCGAATCCCAGTGGGAGCGCTTCCAGAAATAATTTACCTGGTTCCATATATATATATATATATATGAAAGAGTATGAAAGAGTAGTAATTTTGTACCTTCGGCATGCTCAGCGCCAACTTGGGCTAAGTCGTCGATCTTGGCTACAGGGAAACCGAGAGCAGGCCCAAGTTGTTCAAGAAGAACAATATCGAGGCCTCGAGCAGCATCGAGCTGGGTATCTTCCATGGCCCCAGCTGGACCGGGAGCAGATTAAGCAACAGCCACCTCAGTAGGCTGTTCAACCTCTCCTTCTGCAGCCGATGCTAGCTTACTAACAGATCCCTCCACACCAGCAAATTCAGAGGAACTAGGGACAACCTCTTTTTCTTCCCTAATGTCTTGGGCTATCTCTATGAGTGGTTCTTTCTCCTTATCTACAAGGGAATATACAATGACAGTCAGCCTCACGAGGAGCACGCAAAATCGAAGACAAAAAATCTCATCCGAAGAGAGGTACAAAGATAGCATACCCACGAGAGGATGAGCCGATTGGACTTGATTCTCGTCCAAATCTTTCATTATGGCCCCGATTTCAGACATCGCCCCCAAGAAGATATCGAAAGAAGGACTAGCATTTTGTTCGCCACCATAATCTGGGCATTCGCCCTGATCATCCTTTGATTCAGTCTCCTTGACTGGGGAAGGCTGAACGTCATATGCCGGTCGAGGACAAGGAGGGGACACTCTTGTCACGTCCACTTCCTCAGACGAGGAGGCACCTGCCTCAGCTGTAACTTCAAGGTCCTGTACAAAGGACAAATGTAACGCCCCAGTCCCAGAATACGTAGGACCAAGTACGTGAACATGCCAGCTGCACATATACGAAGAATACTCCAATATATGGAATCCTTATATATGCACATATGCTGTAAATAAATAATCACAGGCCAGAATAACATATCTAATCTCATCACAGCTCAACACAGAAGATAATAAAGTCCAAATGAATAAAGCAGAGTATCAAAAGATAGCTGGGTGAACATACTCACTCCAAACAGCTATAAAAAATAGTCTCACAAGATCGGAGTTCGACCTTCGAAAATAGAAAGAAAAGAGATGTAAAGAATGTCTACAACTGTCAAAAATATAGAATAAACTAGAAATCAGTAGTGACTGCCTCGTCATCAATGTAAGATAGCTCCAATGCCGCTCCGTACTCCTGTGGAAAATTGTCTAAACCTGGAGAGATAACCAGGTCCTCAGGGGACATAGCAAGATACAAGAAAATACCATGCCATATAAACTGTGATAATATAATAAGAGAAAAGTATGCATGCAATCGGGTTCCTGACCATTCTACTGTGAATATGCAGTTGAGATACAATCCTTCGACGCATGAGTCCTGGCTGTAAATGGGATCGGCATAGTTCCCATAGAGGATACCAGGGGCCTACGTCCATAACGCTCGGGAAGCGTCAGAGGGCACCATGTACAAGGGCTACGTCCATAACGCTCTGGGAAGCGTCAGAGGGCACCTGGAGCCTGCGTCTCCGGAGGAGCGCACAGGTAATCATGGAAGTGTAAAGAAGCCCATATGTCAGGTATTATTCTCCCCACCCAATGCCTAGTATCATCATCTCCATGACTGATATGAACCTCTAGTAACCGCCAAGTCTTCTAACATGCAATACTATTGGCAGTTACTCCTATCCGTCATATGCTCCATACGTATCGGTGGTCAGCCGACTACACAGAAACATGTCCTACATGTGACTCACATCACGTGATACAACAAGTGTCAAGGCCATATGAGATATACCAATACCTCAACATCAATGGGTGGTCAATAAGCTAAGTCAATGCAAGAGAATAAATGAACAAGAAAACGATCGATAGAGTCGCTTGCACCCAAGTGTGACTTGGACGCACAGTTTAAATATCACGAAACAAAAGGATGAAAATAATAACTGAAAATAAAAATATAATAATCACAGAGTAAGGTGCCAAGGTATCTTGCCTGCGGTGCGAGAAGGGCAAATCCAAGAGTAGCAAGTGTCAGCACAAAAACTCACAAATCACAGATGACTCCAAACGCTGAAACAAACATCAAAAATGATCTCGGTAAATAAGATATGCCTAAGAAACGCTTGTCCAAAAGTCAAATTCTGGAACAGGGGCAAAATTGTAATTTCGGGTCAAAACGATGTCCACCGTTGGACCTGCTTTGCACCGAAACACGTGCCAAGGTCTATGGTCTCTAAAGTCATCAAACTACATGTCTATGGATTCAGTTTGAGGAGAGGAACTCAATGATATGTCCAGTTTTGGATTCTGAGGAGCCGTGGACAAAATCGCCCATTTGAGTGGGTCGCGGGCCCGCCAAAAATGGGTTCCGATTCGACCTTCTCAGAATCGAACCAAACTTGGCATGCATGACCAGAATTTTGATCCGGGCCTGTTGGCGCAAGTTTCGTCTCGATCCGACGACTGTACACGAAGTTATGGGCAAGTTTGCAAAACGCCGATACGGGGTATCTCGACGGATACGCGTTGATTTCGTCGCACACACACAACGAAATCGAGTCCCGTCAGTTCCCACACGTCGGTAACATCCATATGCGCCTTTTGATGTGTATAGTACACGACCACGTCGTCCGGTTTGTCGGGGCGCACGCCGTATCGGAAATTTTTTTCTAACTTTTACGGTTTTAAAAACAGTTTTTCTTGAATTTTAAGGACGAATATCTTTCTGCCTAATAACTGAAAAATAAAACTATCTGAAGTGTTTTAATCTCGTATATGTTGTATTTTACTGTTTCAAATTAGGTTGTTCAAAATCTTAGTTTTTAGCCCGAGAAACGCCTTCTAAAATGGCCTCGAAGCTGTTTTGTCATGCGTATTAATTCTAACTTTTCGTCGAACTTTCAACGAATTTTAAGGGGATGATCGGGGGTAGTTGGCTTGATCTAATTAACAGGGCTTATAGTCCTATATGTAGTGATCAATGGGAATAAATTGGTTCATCGATTGGCTAAACGATGAAGGAGAAAAATAATGGCGAACGTGAGTACCTGCTGCGGCTGAGAACAGAGCGTGCTCTGTTCCTTGGTCGGATTTCTTGGCTTTCACGGCGGAGCAGCGGCCGTCGGCGGCAGTGCTCAGGCAATCAGCTGGGCGCACGAACTTCGGGATGGCTCATGTGATCTCGTACGAGGTCAGATGGAGTTTCCGATGAGAATTTTCGGGTTTTAACCCTACTCGGCCAATGGGATTTATACTAAGATTTAAATCCGAATTTGGGTTCAATCCAATCCGTTTTCGGTTTGGATTTTGAGTCAATGTGGGAGAGAATCCCCTAAGGGATTTATGGAAATTTTCCAAGAATTTTTAGGCGAAGATTTGATGAGATTCAAATTTCGAATCTCGCTTCTCTCCTTCCCTTCGGCCGCGAGCACAGGCTCGGCCTACGGATGGCACTGTAGCATTGCTACATTGTCTGCTCATTTGTTTTTTTTCACAATTATATATATATATATATATATATATATATATATATATATATATATATATATATATATATATATAACAAACTATAAGTAAATATTTTAGGCTAGTAAAAATTTCCTAAAAATTCACAAATAAATTCCTAAAATCCTAGAATTTAGTATATTCCTTTTTATTAATAGAAACATTAACATGCACACATACAATAATATATTATACATACACTCATACATTTATATTTACGCACGTATACCAAATAAATTTTAAATAGTATAGAAAAATAATTTTTAAGGCACTAAAATAATTTAGAAAATCTTGGGGGTTTACATCCTACCCAACTTAAAGAAAATTTCGTCCTCGAAATTAAACTAAGGTCGGGGGATCAAATACAATGCATGAAAACATAAATGCAAGACATACCTTCGTCTTCGAACAATTGCGGGTAGCGATTTCGGATGTCGTCCTCGCGCTCCCAAGTAGACTCCCCTGGAGAGTGATGCTTCCATGCCACGCGAACCAATGGAATAGATTGATTCTGCAACACCTTCCTTCGGCGATCGAGGATACCTACTGGTTGCTCTTCGTACGACAAACTCGGTCCAACTGTGATCTCGGAGTGATTAAGTACATGATTGCTGTCCGCCACGTACCTCCTCAGCTGAGATACGTGGAATACGTCATGTACTCCCTCTAGCGACGGTGGCAAGGCCAATCTATAGGCAACCTCTCCAACACGTTCCATGACATCGAAAGGCTCGATGTACCTTGGACTCAACTTGCCACGTCCTATGAATCGAATCGTGCCTCTAGTGGGGAATATCTTCAAGAACACGTGGTCACCCTCTTTGAACTCCAAGGGTCGACGACGATTATCTGTCCACTGCTTCTGACGATCCTGCGATGCTCGTAGGTGGTCCTGAATCTTCTTTACTGTCTCCACTGTGCTCAAGACCAACTCGGGACCCAATAGTTGTCGCTCTCCTATGTCGCTCCAACAAACAGGAGACCGACACTTCCAACCATACAATGCTTCAAACGGAGCCATTTGAATGCTCGCTTGATAGCTATTGTTGTAGGAAAACTCAACAAGATGAAGATGGTCCTCCCACGAATCGCCAAAATCAAGCATACACTCTCTCAACATATCCTCTAGCGTCTGAATGGTACGCTCCGACTGGACGTCTGTCTGCGGATGATACGATGTGCTAAACTTCAATCGGGTGCCCAAACTCTCTTGCATGCTCCTCCAAAAGTGCGAGGTGAATCTCGAGTTGCGGTCCGACACAATACTAACAGGCACACCATGCAATCTCATAATCTGCTCTATATACATCTCTGCCAATACCTCTGTCGACTGGCCCACTCTAAAAGGTAAGAAATGGGCTGACTTCGTAAGTCTATCAACAATCACCCAAACTGCGTCACGTCCCCTAGGACTCCGAAGAAAACTCGTGACGAAATCCATAGTAATGTGCTCCCACTTCCACTCGGGAATGGGTAGCGGCTGCAATAATCCGACCGTCCTCTGGTGCTCTGCCTTCACTTGTTGACATACCAAGCACTTGGCAACGAAACGAGCTATCTCTCGCTTCATTCCATGCCACCAATAATACTGTCGTAAGTCACGATACATCTTGTTCCCTCCAGGATGAATAGAGTAAGTCGAACTGTGAGTCTCTGCCATAAGCTCCTGACGTAGATCTCCATTGGGTACATAAATACGATCACCATATCGCAGTGTCCCATCTAAGTGGATCCTCAAACATGTCTGCTCTCCTGCTTCAGTTCTTTTTTTTAGCCGTCGAAATCTAGCATCATTAGGCAATGTTGCCTTGATGCGCTCTACCAGTGAGGATTGTACTTGAAGGTTAGCTAATACGCCGTCTGCTCCAGGCAATACTACTTCAATACCAAGCTGCTCCAAGTCTCTAATCAATTCCTTCTGTGTAGTCAAAAAGGGTGCCATAGGCTTACGGCTTAATGCGTCTGCCAAGACATTAGCCTTGCCCGGATGATAATGTAGCTCAATCTCATAATCTTTTATCAACTCCAACCAACGTCGTTGTCGCATATTCAACTCTTTTTGTGTGAACACGTACTTGAGGCTCTTATGATCAGCGTAGATATCAACCTTCTCGCCGTACAAGTAGTGTCTCCATAGCTTCAAAGCAAAGATAACCGCTGCGAGCTCTAGATCGTGGGTCGGATAATTCTTCTCGTGCACTCTCAACTATCGCGATGCATAAGCTACTACACGACCGTGCTGCATCAATACACATCCTAAACCCTTCCCGGATGTGTCGTTGTAGATTACAAACCCTCCTGGGCCCGATGGTAGTGTCAAGATTGGTGCTGTGGTCAATCGCTTCTTCAACTCGTCAAAAGCGGCTTGACACTCGTCTGTCCATACAAACTCCTGATCCTTGCAAGTTAATCGAGTCATAGGCTCCGCTATTCGAGAGAAATCTTCTACGAACCGTCGGTAGTAACCCGCAAGTCCGAGGAAACTTCTCACTTCAGAAGCTGTTGTGGGAGCGGGCCATGATTTGACTGCTGTAATCTTCTCTGGGTCTACTGATATACCATCGCCCGTAACAATATGACCAAGGAATGATACTTCTTTGAGAAAGAAATCACACTTGCTAAGCTTCGCGAAAAGTCGTTCATTCCTCAATGTTCCCAAAACTATCCGTAGATGCTGCTCATGCTCCTCTTGACTCTTGGAGTAAATCAAGATATCGTCTATAAAGACTACTATAAATTTGTCCAAGTATTAGTGAAAGATCTTGTTCATTAAATTCATGAAAACTACGGGAGCATTGGTCAAATCGAAAGGCATGACCAAGAACTCGTAGTGTCCATACCTCGATCGAAAGGCCGTCTTGGCAATATCTTCCTTCCGAACCTTCAATTGGTGATAGCCCGATCGTAAGTCAATCTTGGAGAATATTTTTGCTCCACTCAGTTGGTCAAATAGATCGTCTATACGCGGCAAGGGATACTTGTTCTTCACCGTCACTGCATTCAATGCTTTGTAGTCGATGCACATGCGCACTGTCCCGTCTTTCTTAGGCACAAAAAGAACGGGTGCTCCGCATGGTGACGCACTGGCACGAATAAATCCCTTCTCTAATAAGTCATCGATCTGCATCTTTATCTCTACCAACTCCTTGGGTGCCAGACGATATACTTGAGATGAAATAGGCTCGGCTCCGGGAATAAGCTCAATAGAAAACTCAATATCTCGGTCAGGTGGTAGTCCTGGCAACTCCTCGAGGAATACATCCTCGAATTCGGTGATAATAGGGTGCTGAGGGGTGTCATGCATCATCATATGGGTCCCCGATGTGGGTGCATCACAACTCTCTCCGTCTTCTTTGGTGAACTCAAACTCTGCCGCATTCGGTGGTCTAAAGATAATACTGCTCCTATGGCAGTCGATGATAGCGAAATACTGGCTCAACTAGTCCATTCCAAGAACCACATCAAATATCGGCATAGGGAATACAAGAAGTCGTGCCACCATCTCTCTACCATTTATCACTACAGGACAAAGTCTACAAACACCACTAACAGGTACAATTCCTCCTCCAGTGAGGATTTTGACATTCTTAGCTAAAGGTGTGATGGGAATGCTGTGTCCAGTGGCAAAACTGGTGGCTATAAATGAATGTGTGGCTCCAGTATCAAATAATGTAATAGCAGGAAAATATGCAACTAGAACCATACTTGCTATAACCTCCACCTCTGTCTCTATATCCTTAACAGCAAGTGAGAATGCCTATCCATAATTTTGTCCCGGGCCCTGAGCTCTGGCCTTGTTGTACTGTGTGCCTTGGGGAGGCAATGGTGGACGAGGTGCCCCTGCTATAGGCCGTGGTGCTGGAAGAGCTGGGGCTGTGGGCCTCGGATTTTGCCGAGCTTGTACTATTGCATGTTGCTTCCGACAATCCTTGAGCATGTGCTGATTGGATCCACACCTCAAGCATAATCCAAGGCGAGTCCTACAGTCGTTCTGGAGATGTCCTTATTTTCTGCAGTAATGGCAAACGGGCTTCTGATAAGGTGAGAGCCTCTGCTAAAACTGTCCTGTGGCCCTTCTAATAGGTCCACTCTGAGTGACTCGGGCTGGAGTAACTACTGGGGTATGGCGTCTCGAGGTCTGTTGTTGTTCCTTGTGAAGAATCTCCTGATCACGAGCTTCTTCCAAGACAGCTGAATGGGAGACTCGAGACTGGGTAGTCGTATAAGACTTGAGCTCTGGTGCAAGCCCCTGGTGAAATCTCCTCTTCTTCTCTAACTCTGTCGGAATCAATCTCGTACCAAATCGACTCAGGCGATTGAACTCCGAGTCATACTCATCAACTGTCATATTCCCTTGTTTCAGGTGAAGGAACTGGTCATAGAGACCATCTCGCACATGAATAGAGAAGAATCTCTCATAAAATGCATCATAGAACTGCTTCCAGGTGATCCCAGTGCCTAATCGTCTCTCTTCCGCCTTCCACTAGTGGTGAGCATTATCTTCTAACAGTAGGTCCACGGCTGTCATCTAATCTTGAGCTGGTAGCTGGGATGCCTTCAGAAGCTTCTCAGTACTAATAAGCCATTGTGACACCTCTAGTGGCTTCTTTGTCCCTCTAAAGGCCTTGGGGTTCATGTCTGTGAAATTCTTGATAGAGCCTTCATAGGGATGCAGAGCCGGTGCTGGTGTTGGAGGTGGTGGTGGGGGTCTAGCCATAGCTGCCATCATCGTCTGTCTCATCAGCTCAGTCTGCTGCCACTGAGTCTGCATCATGGTATACATAAACTGAGTAGTAGGGCTCCTATCAGTCGGTGGTGGAGGCATCTGAGGTCCCGACTGTGGAGGAAACTGTTGAGGGAATGGTGGTGGAGGAGGCAGTAGTACATTCCCTCCCGGTGGCATGGTAGTAGTCTGTCCAGCCTGGCTGCCTGGGGGTGCTGCGATATTTGGGTACTCCGTCGTCGGTGTCGTAGTAGGCTGCGACAGTTCTGGCTGGTAGGGTGTCGCTGGAGTCATGGGAGGATTCTGTCCCTCCGGAGTAGTCTCCTCGCTAGATGTGAGGGCCAAAGCAGAAGTGCGTCCGCTACGTAGATTCATACTGTTGGCACGAGGAAGATAAATTGATATTAGGAAAGATTAGATATGAAGTAAATCGAATAATCAAGGAAGTTTCGAAAAGATTGGAAGTCAAGAGATAATAGTAGTTCTGGATGAGATATTCATATTCCTATATGCAGGCTTGTTGGGCACAGTCATGTAACCCAACAATATTAAATCTGACCTGCATGGGCTACCACAAAAATATGTAACGCCCCAGTCCCAGAATACGTAGGACCAAGTACGTGAACATGCCAGCTGCACATATACGAAGAATACTCCAATATATGGAATCCTTATATATGCACATAAGTTGTAAATAAATAATCACAGGCCAGAATAACATATCTAATCTTATCACAGCTCAACACAGAAGATAATAAAGTCCAAATGAATAAAATAGAGTATCAAAAGATAGCCGGGTGAACATACTCACTCCAAACAGCTATGAAAAATAGTCTCACAAGATCGGAGTCTGACCTTCACAAAATAGAAAGAAAAGAGATGTAAAGAATGTCTACAATTGTCTCAAATATAGAATAAACTAGAAATCAGTAGTGACTGCCTCGTCATCAATGTAAGATAGCTCCAATGCCGCTCCGTACTCCTGTAGAAAATCGTCTAAACCTGGAGAGATAACCAGGTCCTCAGGGGATATAGCAAGATACAAGAAAACACTATACCATATAAACTGTGATAATATAATAAGAGAAAAGTATGCATACAATCGGGTTCCTGACCATTCTACTGTGAATATGCAGTTGAGATACAATCCTTCGATGCATGAGCCCTGGTTGTAAATGGGATCGGCATAGTTCCCATAGAGGGTACCAGGGGCCTACGTCCATAACGCTCGGGAAGCGTCAGAGGGCACCATGTGCAAGGGCTACGTCCATAACGCTCTGGGAAGCGTCAGAGGGCGCCTGGAGCCTGCGTCTCCGGAGGAGCGCACAGGTAATCATGGAAGTGTAAAGAAGCCCATACGTCAGGTATTGTTCTCCCTACCCAATGCCTAGTATCATCATCTCCATGACTGATATGAACCTCTAGTAACCGCCAAGTCTTCTAACATACAATACTATTGGCAGTTACTCCTATCCGTCGCACGCTCCATACGTATCGGTGGCCAGCCGACTACGCGAAAACATGTCCTACATGTGACTCACATCACGTGATACAACAAGTGTCAAGGCTATATGAGATATACCAATACCTCAACATCAATGGGTGGTCAATAAGCTAAGTCAATGCAAGAGAATAAATGAACAAGAAAATGACCAATAGAGTCGCTTGCACCCAAGTGTGACTTGGACGCACAGTTTAAATATCACGAAACAAAATGATGAAAATAACAACTGAAAATAAGAATATAATAATCACAGAGTAAGGTGGCAAGGTATCTTGCTTGCGGTACGAGAAGGGCAAATCCAAGAGTAGCAAGTGTCAGCACAAAAACTCACAAATCACAGATGACTCCAAACGCTGAAACAAACATCAAAAATGATCTCGGTAAAGAAGATATACCTAGGAAATGCCTGTCCAAAAGTCAAATTCTGGAACAGGGGCAAAATCGTAATTTTGGGTCAAAACGATGTCCGCCGTTGGACCTGCTTTGCACCAAAACGCGTGCCAAGGTCTATGGTCTCTAAAGTTATCAAACTATATGTCTACAAATTCAGTTTGAGGAGAGGAACTCAACAGTATATCCAATTTTGGATTCCGAGGAGCCGTGTACAAAATCGCCCGTTTGAGTGGGTGGCGGCCCGCCAAAAATGGGTTCCGATTCAACCTTCTCAGAATCAAACCAAACTTGGCATGCAGGACCAGAATTTCGATCCGGACCTGTTGGCATAAGTTTTGTCTTGATTCGACGACTGTACACGAAGTTATGGGCAAGTTTGCAAAATGCTGATACGGGGTATCTCGACGGAGCACACACACAACGAAATCGAGTCCCGTCAGTTCCCACACGTCGGTAACATCCATACGCGCCTTTCGATGCATATAGTGCATGACCACGTCGCCCGGTTTGTCGGGGCGCACGCCGTACCGAAAATTTTTTTTTAACTTTTACGGTTTTAAAAACAGTTTTTCTTGAATTTTAAGGACGAATATCTTTCTGCCTAATAACTAAAAAATAAAACTATCTGAAGCATTTTAATCTCGTATATGTTGTATTTCACTGTTTCAAATTAGGTTGTTTGAAATCTTAGTTTTTAGCCCGGGAAACGCCTTCTAAAACAGCCTCGAAGCTGTTTTGTTATGCGTATTAATTCTAACTTTTTGTCGAACTTTCAACGAATTTTAAGGGGATGATCGGGAGTAGTTGGCTTGATCTAGTTAACAGGGCTTGTAGTCCTATATGTAGTGATCAATGGGAACAAATTGGTTCGTCGATTGGCTAAACGATGAAGGAGAAAAGTGATGGTGAACGTGAGTACCTGCTGCGGCTGAGAACAGAGCGTGCTCTGTTCCTTGGTCGGATTTCTCGGCTTTCACGGCGGAGCAGCGGCCGTCGGCGGCAGTGCTCAGGCGATCAGCTGGGGCGCACGAACGTCGGGATGGCTCCTGTGATCTCGTGCGAGGTCAGATAGAGTTTTCGATGAGAATTTTCGGGTTTTAACCCTACTCGGCCAATGGGATTTATACTAAGATTTAAATCCGAATTTGGGTTCAATACAATCCGTTTTCGGTTTGGATTTTGAGTCAATGTGGGAGAGAATCCCCTAAGGGATTTACGGAAATTTTCCAAGAATTTTTAGGCGAAGATTTGATGAGATTCAAATTTCGAATCTCGCTTCTCTCCTTCCCTTCGGCCACGAGCACAGGCTCGGCCTACGGATGGCACTGTAGCATTGCTACAGTATCTACTCATTTGTTTTTTTTTCACAATTATATATATATATATATATATATATATATATATATATATATATATATATATATATCAAACTATATAAAAATATATATATATATATATATATCAAACTATAAGTATATATTTTAGGCTAGTAAAAATTTCCTAAAAATTCACAAATAAATTCCTAAAATCCTAGAATTTAGTATATTCCTTTTTTTAATAGAAATATTAACATGCACACATACTATAATATATTATACATACACTCATACATTTATATTTACACACGTATACCAAATAAATTTTAAATAGTATAGAAAAATAATTTTTAAGGCACTAAAATAATTTAGAAAATCTTGGGGGTTTACAACAAACGCAAGGGTGAGAAAGCTTTTAATGGCTTAACCAAAATGGCTATTGAGTCTAGGAAGGGATCTACCTCCCGAATGGTAACGGCCTGCGACGTCGTTCCACTTTTTCTAGTTTGTCGGGAAGACCTTCTCAAGGGAGGTGAGCCAGCACCCACTTCCTTGGCTCTCCTTAGGGCAACAGTCTTCTTCTTCCTCTTAAAAGTTCCTGGGCCAATTCAGTTGAAGCTTTCCTCTTCTGAGGAGGATTGGGAAGAGCATAATCATCTTTTGTGTCCTCCTTTGGAGGCACTGTCGGCTCCGTAAGGATAGCCCTTGGCCGTGGTACTGCGGCTGGCTTCACGGCTAGTGCAGCGCTCTCCTTCCTACGGCCCTTCGGCGCCTCTCGGGCTCGTTTCGCAGAAGGGGGCCAAACCGAGTCCCCAATATCAAGCTCTATTCACGATCATACTGGGGATAAAAGGTATTGATCTGAAGATAAAACTTGGCAGCAGCATAGTACAGGTGGGTCTCGGGCTTATCTGTGGGCAGAATAAAGATTGTCCCTGTGCATCCGGTGTTGTAATATATCCAGGCATGCGCCCCGTCAATTATGCAGCCTATTGACTCCACATGTGGGCTAGCATTTCCCAAAAGGAGGTGGTTGTAGCCAAACTGCCATGTGAAACGACTCGGCAGGTATTGCTCCAGATAGGCATGGTTCCTGTTTCTGAGCACCATATACGACGGCCTAATAGACTGAAGCCAGTGAAATGCCCCAGCAGTCAAGCTAGTGGTATCAACTCCCTCATCCACTAAGGTATCTCCTGCACTGAACTGCCAGACGGAGGGGATACCCTAAAAAACTCGTAGTTCTGTAAGAAGCTTAAAGCCCTTCTGCAAGCGGGTACACCAGTGACGGCCCAGTCTGCGTCACAGAATCTGTAAAGAAAGGCATCTCCCGCCAAGGAGTCCGTCGCCAGCCCAGCGTTTATCAGGGTAGGACAGTACAGTAGCAGCCACCCCATAAAGAAATGATACGGAAGTTTGGTCTGGGCAAAGTTGCTTCTGCCGTCAGGAGTCACCGCATTTCTAACAAAATCTCGTAGACCCCGTTTAGTGGCACAGACCATCGAGGGAAGCAAGGCAAGCCGGTATTCGAATACTAGCTTCACAGCCGGAAGTATTATGCTCCGACTCATCCTCTCAATAGTCCCTAAACCCCCAGGGACTATATAGTCATGGAGCCAGATCATCAAGAAAGCTGCCAGCACGGCTTTCTTCGACAGCAGATATTCAGCTTGACAGAAGTAGTGACTGTAACGCCCCAGTCCCAATACGTAGGACTAGGAACGTAGACATGCCAGCCGTATAATAAATATACGTAAGCTGTAAAATGTAGTAGAACCATTACTAATCTCATCCACACAAAATAATGAATAAAAGATATCATATAATGATAATGAATTGTCTTGATACAATATGTTGGGCGGAGACAAATCCACTACCAACAAGTAAAGGAAAAATACATGAGAAAAGAAATAAATTTGGCGAGCGAAGCGAAGACGATCCAAGTACAATCATCATCGAAGAAATAGCGATGAACACAACTAGAGCTAGAACACCTGCGAAAGACAATAGCACACACCTGGAAAGATAACAAGGTCCTCAGAGGGACGTAACAAGATACATAATATCATACCATATAAACTGAATAAATACTGCTCAAATAAATAAGTCAATTGAATTATAACATGGTCCGATACACACCATTGAACGAGCGTACCATCCTTCCAACCAAACAAGGACAGGAGATGGTAAACTAATTCACGGTGACGTATCTTTCCATGATATGAATTCAATATGGTATTCGGACCCCAACAAGGTTCAATACCTTCTCATCGAAGTAGTAAGTCACACCTACAACCAAACAAGGACAAGATGTGACGAACTAATCTGCGACAAGTTATTGTTCCAAGCCACGGTCAGATACAAGTACCCAAACCAAAAGTACTCGTACCTAACGGATAAAGGTGCCAGCCCATTCTAAGTGATATGTAGTTAAGAGCAATCATTTCTACGCATGGGCCCTGGCTAAATAGGATCGGCATAGTCCTCCCTTGGGGCACTAGAGGCCCAATCAATAAGAGCATAACGTTTCGTAGAACGTCAGTGGCCGTTAGTAATCATGGGTCATCAGCCCCGTATCTTCAACGGAGAATCCAGGTCACAAGAGAAAGTGCATCGAAGCCTATACGCTAAAGAATTGTCCTCTCCGTCCAATGCCTACTGTGTTGTATCCATAACACAAAACCACTATAACCGCTAAGTCAAACTAGCATGCAATCTCTATTAGCGGTTATTCCTATCGCACGGCTTATACGTACCGGTGGCCAGCCAGTCGCGCATGTCCGTGTTCTACATGCGACACACAACTTCGTGTTACCACGTGTCAAGGCCAATGAATGCAACACACAAGGTGGTCCCTTAAATATAGGTTTAATGTGTAAGAAAAATAATACATAGCAGGAAATATAAATGAACAGTATGTTCTAACAGGTTATGCCATGTATCATAGTTTATTTTGCATAAAGAAAATAAATAATACATAAAATATGAGCTAAAATAAATAAACAGCAAATGGTAAGGTGTCTTGCCTGGTAGGACGTCTGGTGTACTGTAATGATCAATGTGGCACGAACTGCTACTTCAGTGCAACAACTATGCAAGGTGACATCGGATAGTGGTACGGACAGTTCCATTGGATCCAGAAGGGTCAATTTAATTAGGGTGGATACAAGGTAATCTTGAATTGGTGAGGGAACAGAATAAAGATATTGGTCACGGACATAACGATAATCGAAGGTATTTGAAAATAAAAAAAATACATACGTTTTTAGAAAACT
Source organism: Iris pallida (assembly GCA_029216955.1). Taxonomy (NCBI): domain Eukaryota; kingdom Viridiplantae; phylum Streptophyta; class Magnoliopsida; order Asparagales; family Iridaceae; genus Iris; species Iris pallida. Next base: position 15,220,284 of record JANAVB010004398.1, read on the forward strand.
ATTTATAATACTCGAAATATTTTCTTATTAGCTAAAATAGTTTTGAGATAAACATTTGATGATAACAAAAAGGGTTTTCAGGCAAAACTCTAAGTTTGTCAAAATACACTTTTTAAGTCACAAGCTATTTAAATTATTTAAGAATAACGCAGTAATATATTTAGGGTTTCTATCCCAAAAATTTTATAAAAGTGGCCAAGTAAAATACTATATTTAGTTATAAGTAAATTTTGAGGAATATATTTATTTAATTAAAGAAAAGTAATAATAATAATATTAATATTAATATTAATATTAATAATAACTCTATATTTTTCTTATCAATAAAAGAATATTATATAAAAGAAGTTTCTAATTACTGTATAGTTGTTATGAAGAAAAAAAAAGTAATTAAATAAAAGAAACAAACCAACAAAGAAAAAACAAAGACAAGAAAAACAAAAGAACAGCACAGTGCTCCACGAGGGAACACAAAAGTTTAGACAGCATGAGAGGGAGAGAGAGAGTTTAGAGAAAAAAAATAATAATAAAAATCGGGAGGGGAAGAGAGTGTGTAGTCGAGAGAGGGAAAGAGTGGCGGAGGGAGAGAATGAGCGGTCGGAAGAGGGTGGTCCGGTGCTCAGGCGGAGAAAGGGCGCTGTGGGAGGCTGAGGTCGGCAAGGCGGCGGAGGGAGCGGAGGAATTTGAGAAGAATAGGGTTTTTTTGAGAGAGGAGCAGTGGAAGAGGAGGGAGGAGCGCGGCGGACGTAAAGGACAGGGCGGCGGGATAGGGCGAAGCGACGCGGCGAGGAGGGTGGCGGACGCGCGGAGCTGCGGGAGAGAGAGGGGTGAAGTCGAGGAAAACGCGGCGCCGGCGTTCGGGGCGGCGCTGGTCCGGAGGCGTGGGGCGAGTCGGGCGCGGACGTTCCCGGCGGTCGCAGGCGGGGGTTCGGGTCAGCGGCGGCGCAGCGAGGGGGAAATCCTACAGCGTCGATGCGGCTGACCACAGCGGAGGCGGTTCACGACCCGGCGGAGAGGGGTAAGTGGTGGCGGTTGTTTTAATTTTAGGGTTTTTATTTTCTTGTGTTCCGGCGAGTGGCGCCAGCAACAGTGGTGGCGGTGGTGGTTTTGGGTGGCGGTGGTTTTGGTTGTGGCAGGGCTGGGAGTTGGTCGGAGTGGCCGGGACAAGGTGAAGACGGCGGCGGTGGTAGTTGATGGAAGGAGACGGGGTTGGTCGATGATGGTGAAGATGGTGGTGGCGAGTCCGGGGCTGCGGTGGTAACCGCAGGGGATGGGGATTTCCGGCGTATGGCCGAGACGTGGCAGTAATGGTTTTGGGTGCTGACGGTGGTGGTTTTGACGGAGGTCCGGGGGCTGGTGTAATGGCGGGGTCGAGATGGCGGAATCTGGTGAGGGCTTCGGCCAAAATTAGGGTTAGGGTTAGGATTAGGACTAGGGTTTGTGTCCTATATGACGGATGGAGTCGAAGTCGTGTCGGGGATGTGTCCGACACAAGGAATTGATATAATTGTAAACAATGGAATAAGATTATGGATGGTGGAACACGGACACGATGCACGCACGTTGGTTAGAGAAATATTTGTAGAATAATTATGGCTTGTGGAAAAATAATGGAGGAGTACCTGCCTATTTATAGGATGTGGGAATTCCCATTAGGATAAGGATTAGGATATTTAAATCCAATTTGATTTAAATCAATAATCAAATCCAAATTCAAATCCAATTCAAATCTAATTTAAATCAAATTAAATTTTTAGTTTAAAATCAATGTGATAAATCAAATTCCAAATATGGATATTAATTTAATCTATTTAAATAAATTCAAAAATCAAATCAAGATTTAAATGGCCATAATAACTTCCAAATATATTTTTTTAAAATACCAATAATAATAATTTTGAAAATAATAAATATTTTTAAATATCTTTTTGAATAATAAAATATTAATATTAATAAATCTCAAAAGTTACATTTTTATTTAAAATAAACTAGTAAAATATTTAGGAAATATATATGTATGCACAAGAATATTATCAATAATTGTTATAAACGAAAGGTATTATATAAATAAAATAAGTAAAATAATGAGCTTGGAATTTTGGTACGATAGCTAAAATAATTATTATATAAATTATTTTGAAACTATAAAATTAGAAAAGTATTTTTTTGAAATATGTACGCTCGCACATATTCGCACTCGTCGAGCAATTTCGAAAAATAAAATTTCGTGCGCGACGTACAATACGACTACGCGACGTACAATACAAAAAAAATTTAAACCAGTACTAAACTTAATAATAAAAAATAGTAAAAATTTAGGGGTTTTACATCCTACCCAACTTAAAGAATTTTGTCCTCGAAATTAAGAATTAGTAGGAGGGTGAGAAGACACAAGGGGGTATCGATGGGGATCAAAATGATGAAAATATTTTCACGAAATCATGTCGTAAGAAATCGCGATCTAGATCATAGAAAAATAATACGGTATGGTCATATTCGATAGGAAGGCTAGAGAAAGTTCTAGTATAACGCCTTCGTCCTTCTAAAATAGGTGAAGGCGAAAGCAATATAGAGTTCGAAGGAGGCGTTATCGAATACGAATACGTGATTCAAAGGCGACCGAATAACTTCAAAAAGAATTTTTCAAGGCAGTCGTGGATGGGATTCTAAAAGCCAAGTTTAATTATGTTCCATCCACGTAGAACGATAGACAAAAGTGAACCAAAGTGCATTCGGTTGATCAGACCATCCTGCACCGGTTCTGATTAGACAATATGTTAGTGGGAGCGACCCAATTAACATATGTCTTGGACAAGCTCGATAAGGAATAAGCTTGCAAAAACTAGGCTACATTAGCATCATTAGTCAAAATGGTAAAAATATAGGCACGAAAAATTAAGATTTAAAGAAGGTAGAATGATTCTAAGTCATACAGTCGTCCTATAGTCTTCTTGTCCAAGTCCTTGGTTGGCTAGACGGGTTAGGTCCTCTAGATTCTAGGATCTAAATAAGCTTGCTAATATAGGTCACTAGGTCAAAGGGGTTGCTAGTTCATAAGGTATTCTACCCAACTTAAAGAATTAAACTAATGGTGTTTTGGGACAACTAACTAGTAGGGTCAATCTCTAGCAAGCACAAAGGAAAGATAAGAATAGGGATGGAAGGAAGCAAGCAAGATACAATTGATGAGTCAAACGGTAGATAAAATCAAGGAAAGAGGTCAAGTATGTGGATGAGATCCTAGACTTCTAATCCTATACGCAGGCTTGCTTGGTACGGTAAAGTAACCAAACAATTTCTCTTGACCTGCATGGGCCACCACAAAAATTGTAACACCCCAGTCCCAAAATACGTAGGACTAGGAACGTAGACATGCCAGCCGTATAATAAATATACTTAAGCGATAAAATACAGTAGAACCATAAGTAATCTCATCCACATAAAATAATAAATAAAAGATATCATATAATGATAATGAATTGTCTTGATACAATATGTTGGGCGGAGACAAATCCACTACCAACAAGTAAAGGAAAAATACATGAGAAAAGAAATAAACTTGACGAGCGAAGCGAAGACGATCCAAGTATAATCATCCTCGAAGAAATAGCGATGAACACGGCTAGAGCTAGAACACCTTCGAAAGACAATAGCACACACCTTGAGAGATAACCAGGTCCTCAGAGGGACGTAACAAGACACATAATATCATGCCATATAAACTGAATAAATACTGCTCAAATAAATAAGTCAATTGAATTATAACATGGTCCACTACACACCTATTGAACGAGCGGACCATTCCCCCAACCAAACATGGACAGGAGATAGTAAACTAATTCATGGTGACGTATCTTTCCATGCTATGAATTCAATATGGTATCCGGACCCCAACAAGGTTCAATACCTTCTCATCGAAGTAGTAAGTCACACCTACAACCAAACAAGGACAAGATATGACGAACCAATCTGCGACAAGTTATTGTTCCAAGCCACGGTCAGATACAAGTACCCAAACCAAAAGTACTCGTACCTAACGGATAAAGGTGCCTACCCAGTCTAAGTGATATGTAGTTAAGAATAATCCTTTCTACGCATGGGCCCTGGCTAAATAGGATCAGCATAGCCCCCCCTTGGGGCACTAGAGGCCCAATCAATAAGAGCATAACGTTCCGCAGAACGTCAGTGGCTGTCAGTAATCATAGGTCATCAGTCCCGTATCCCCAGCGGAGAATCCAGGTCACAAGGGAAAGTGCATCGAAGCCCATACGCTAAGGAATTGTCCTCCCCGCCCAATGCCTACTGTGTTGTATCCATAACACAAAACCACTATAACCGCTAAGTCAAACTAGCATGCAATCGCTATTAGCGGTTATTCCTATCGCACGGCTTATACGCACCGGTGGCCAGCCAGTCGCACATGTCCGTATTCTACATGCGACACACAACTTCGTGTTACCACGTGTCAAGGCCAATGAATGCAGCACACAATGTGGTCCCTTAAATCTAGGTTTAATGTATAAGAAAAATAATACATAGCAGGAAATATAAATGAACAGTAAGTTCTAACAGGTTATGCCATGTATCACAGCTTATTTTGCATAAAGAAAATAAACAACGCATGAAATATGACCTAAAATAAATAAACAGCAAATGGCAAGGTGTCTTGCCTGGTAGGACGCCTGGTGTACTGTAATGATCAATATAGCATGAACTGCTACTTCAGTGCAACAACTATGCAAGGTGACCTCGGGTAGTGGTACGGACAGTTCTATTGGGTCCAGAAGGGTCAATTTAATTAGGGTGGACACAAGGTAGTCTTGAATTGGCGAGGGAAAAGAATAAAGATAATGGTCACGGACAGAAGGATAATCGAAGGTATTTGAAAATAAAAAAATACATACGTTTTTAGAAAACTATTTATAATACTCGAAAAAAATTTCTTATTAGCTAAAATAGTTTTTAGATAAATATTTGAAGATAACAAAAAGGGTTTTCAGACAAAACTCTAAGTTTGTCAAAATACACTTTTCAAGTCACAAGCTATTTAAATTATTTAAGAATAACGCAGTAATATATTTAGGGTTTCTATCCCAAAAATTTTATAAAAGTGGCCAAGTAAAATACTATATTTAGTTATAAGTAAATTTTGAGGAATATATTTATTTAATTGAAGAAAAGTAATAATATTAATATTATTATTAATATTAATATTAATAATAACTCTATATTTTTCTTATCAATAAAAGAATATTATATAAAAGAAGTTTCTAATTACTGTATAGTTGTTATGAAGAAAAAAAAAGTAATTAAATAAAAGAAACAAACCAACAAAAAAAACAAAGACAAGAAAAACAAAAGAACGGCACAGTGCTCCACGAGGGAACACAAAAGTTTAGACAGCATGAGAGGGAGAGAGAGAGTTTAGAGAAAAAAAAATCGGGAGGGGAAGAGAGTGTGTAGTCGAGAGAGGGGAAGAGTGGCGGAGGGAGAGAATGAGCGGTAGAAAGAGGGTGGTCTGGCGCTCAGGCGGAGAAAGGGCGCTGTGGGAGGCTGAGGTCGGCAAGGCGGCGGAGGGAGCGGAGGAATTTGAGAAGGAGAGGGTTTTTTTGAGAGAGGAGCAGTGGAAGAGGAGGGAGGAGCACGACGGTCGTGAAGGACAGGGCGGAGCGACGCAGCGAGGAGGGTGGCGGACGCGCGGAGCTGCGGGGGAGAGAGAAGAAGTCGGGGGAAACGCAGCACCGGCGTTCGGGGGCGGCGCTGGTCCGGAGGCGTGGGGCGAGTTGGGCGCGGACGTTCCCGGCGGTCGCAGGCGAGGGTTCGGGTCAGCGACGGTGCAGCGAGGGGGAAATCCTGCGGTGTCGACGCGGCTGACCACGGCGGAGGCGGTTCGTGACCCGGCGGAGAGGGGTAAGTGGTGGCGGTTGTTTTAATTTTAGGGTTTTTGTTTTCTTGTGTTCCGACGAGTGGCGCCGGCAACAGTGGTGGCGGTGGTGGTTTTGGGTGGCGGTAGTTTTGGTTGTGGCAGGGCTGGGAGTTGGCCGGAGTGGCCGGGACAAGGTAAAGACGACGGCGGTGGTCGTTGATGGCAGGAGACGGGGTTGATCGATGATGGTGAAGATGGTGGTGGCGATTCCGGGGCTACGGTGGTAACTGCGGGGGATCTGGATTTCCGACGTGCGGCCGAGATGCGACAGTGGTGGTTTTGGGTGCTGACGGTGGTGGTTTTGACGGAGGTCCGGGGGCTGGTGTAATGGCGGGGTCGAGATGGCGGAATCCGGTGAGGGCTTCAGCCAAAATTAGGGTTAGGATTAGGATTAGGACTAGGGTTTGTGTCCTACATGGCGGGTGGAGTCGAAGTCGTGTCGGGGATGTGTCCGACACGGGGACTTGATATAATTGTAAACAATGGAATAAGATTATGGATGGTGGAACACGGACACGATGCACGCACGTTGGTTGGAGAAATATTTGTGGAATAATTATGGCTTGTGGAAAAATAATGGAGGAGTACCTGCCTATTTATAGGATGTGAGAATTCCCATTAGGATAAGGATTAGGATATTTAAACCCAATTTGATTTAAATCAATAATCAAATCCAAATTCAAATCCAATTCAAATCTAATTTAAATCAAATTAAATTTTTAGTTTAAAATTAATGGGATAAATCAAATTCCAAATATGGATATTAATTTAATCTATTTAAATAAATTCAAAAATCAAATCAAGATTTAAATGGCCATAATAACTTCCAAATATATTTTTCAAAATACCAATAATAATAATTTCAAAAATAATAAATATTTTTAATATCTTTTTGAATAATAAAATATTAATATTGATAAATCTCAAAAATTACATTTTTATTTAAAATAAACTAGTAAAATATTTAGGAAATATATACGTATGCACAAGAATATTATCAATACTTGTTATAAACGAAAGGCTTTTTATAAATAAAATAAATAAAATAATGAGCTTGAAATTTTGGTACGATAGCTAAAATAATTATTATATAAATTATTTTGAAACTATAAAATTAGAAAAGTATTTTTCTAAAATATGTACACTCGCACATATTCGCAATCGTCGAGCAATTTCGAAAATTAAAATTTCGTGTGCGACGTACAATACGACTATGCGACGTACAATACAAAAAAAAATTAACTAGTACTAAATTTAATAATAAAAAAATAGTAGAAATTTAGGGGTTTTACAGTGACCGATCGGGGAGTTCCCCTCAGGATCATCACTGTCCTCAGTATCCGCTATATCATAATCTGCCATCCGGACTTCTATCTCGGACTTGGTCATAGGTTTTAAAATCGAAAAGGAGGTCGGATCCTCTCCTCCTCCTTGAAAGAAGACGTAGCCCGCCCAAGCTCTTGTGTGGGGATTGGCCCCCTCGGTCCTTCCTTTCTTGTTGATCCTATGGCAGATGAGGAGGTGGCAGAATAACTCCTTGTATACATCCATCATCTCGGAGTTCTCATTCTTCAGGTCTCGGAGCTCCTCATCACAAGGCACATGCTCTTCATATGGCTATGTGCCCCAAGGAAGCTTCGACACTTTCTGCATCTCATGGAGAGCCAATCCCATCTCCCCACCCGGAGTAAAAAAAGTACAAGTGTGAAGGTTGTATAACTCCGCCAAGGAGACAAACATTGGCCAGTTGACCTTTACGCCATATTGGGTGGCCCTAATAGCATAAAAAAGGCCAGTAGTCTTCAGGGTGGCTTCATACGTGGAAAGCACTCAGTCAGTGAGGTTGCTCCAGAATGAAACTGGATACCTCCAGCCTTCCATCCGTATCTTCCCTACGAGATATGACACGTCCCTCGACATCATTAGATTGCAAAGCATGTCGACAGCATAAGGGTGGAGGTCAGTCGGTATGTCATTTATTATGTACTAGTTTGCAGCCCCCTCGTGGAGTAAGATGTAGAGCCCCTGACACACTTGAAACTGTCCTTCTTTCAATCTCCCGAGTTGAACTGTATTCTTCCGGAGACAACCCCGGAGAGCTCAGGGGTTAGCTTCCATTTCATCTGTCGCCGCACGGCTAAGACAGTGAACGCAGACAAAGGATACTGACGCTCCATCAACGGTAGCCATATCCTCTGATCGTTCAGCCAGACCACATGTGGTCTTCTCAAGCGTATCGTCTCGCCATCTTCGAACCCCACACTGTCATCGAACAGAAAGTATGGCTTCTTAAAACGACGTGCCCCTCCGAGCAAGAGCTTCTCATCGTTAATCATCTGCTTCAGGAAGGTCTTGTCTTGTTCAAGTATGGCGATCGTCCGTTCCATAGGCTGGTTATGACTAATCTTGGCCAGAACCTGTCCGACCATGTTGGTTATGAGGCTTGTGTCGAGGACTTGGCAAGCAGAGCCGAAAGGGATTCCACCAAGTTTTGGGACAAACATGTCAACTGCAAGGATAAAAGAGAAAGTCAGACTCAAAATCTGCAAAAAAAAAACTAAGTGTTGGAGGAATCCTATGCACCCAAAGGGTTATGCGTCCAAACAGCATATGGGTGCATAAACATACAAACAGCATATGGGCGCATAAACATAACATGTAGTAGCATGTGGGCGCATAACATACCACAGTGTGGGTGCATGCTTCTGTGGGTGCATATGAATGCTAACAGAAATAGGTTGCCTTGGGCACATGCGCCCAGGCAGAGAAAAATTCTGAGTGTCACAAATTAACGCTCAAGACTTTGTTTCGAGGCGTAGCCTCGCCCAGGATCGGGTCTTGGACTAGCGAGGACGTTGTCGCAGGAGGAGAGCCACTCGATGCAGCTCCATTTCCCTTCGTAGATCTCTTAGCAGCCATGGGAGACATGGTTCGTGCAGAGAAGAAGATGAAGAATCTTTTTAAAAGTTTTGATGGAAAGAGAGTAATGAATCTTCTCTCTTTTCAAGGCCTATTTATAGGCATGGGCCAAATACTATACGTCCACTACTCCTATGCGCTTCTGCGCCCACTGCATACTATGCGCCCACTATGGCTTATGCGCTCATATGAAGACCCAGTCTCTTGCACATTATGTGACTACCACTTGCTGACGTGGACAACGCATGAATGATGGACCTCTTGAAATTCTACTCCGATGAATCTATCAGTTCAGATTTTTTAGGAAGATCTCAACAGCCATCTCTCTAACAGTCTAGCCAAACTCTATGCGCCCAAAGGGAGAGCTATGCTATGTGCCCACTACATCATGAGAAGATGGTCCATGCTTCTTTCAAAGTATTTTAAACTCATTCAATTATCGAAAACTTTCAAGGGGGTCTTGTAGAAGCATGAAAATTTTAGCATTCTTGACAACCATGCGCCCAAGCCAGGGAGTCATATGCGTCCAAGACAGGGAGACATACGCGCCCAAGCCAGGACAGCCTACATGCGCCCAAGTCACCAGAGCAAGCCATGCGCCCAAGTCACCAGAGCAAGCTATGCGCCCATACGCCCACTATAGACTCCTCCAGAAGGGGGCGTATAGCAAGTCAGGATAGCCCCCCGACTCGGTCAACACCCACGATAAATCGTACACCAAAGCATATGGCCACGTCAGCCTCCACGATCAGTCGTGTACCGGAGCATGCGGCTACGTCAACCCCATGATCAACCCACGAGCACGCAGTCTGCATGCGCCTACACTCTATGCGCCCAAAGAGGGACTATGTGCCCACATGAAAATCGATATATTTTCTCATATGGGTGCATAACATCATTCCAGCACAAGAACGACTATAAAAAGGGGTCACATACCTCTTCAAAGGACAGAACGGAGAGCATTTCAAGAGCCCAATTGCTGTCCTTCTTGCCAGTGAGCCGAGAGTTAGTAATTTTCTTTGGTTTTCTCCCACTTTTGTAATCGGAGTGTCAACGGAGTAAAGGAGCAACTGCCGCTCGATCTTCATCGTCTCATTCCCCAGAATTCTTTTTGTACTCGGGGATCCTCAGCGCAGGATCTCTCAGGAGTACTCGATTTGTGGTACCTTGCACTAATAAGAAAAGACAACATTTCTTCTTTTTTTTGTGCGTGTCCACAAACATCAAATAGAGTACGCAGAGAAATTTAAACAACACATTTGAATTGGAAGAAACTTAATCTTTTATTGATAATAAAACATCATTTACATGACTCTATTACAATTATTACTGCACCGACTACAATATGACTCGATTACAAAATGAACGCTGATGAGATAGTCGTTCCACACATTACATCCCCATTTACAAGGAAAATATTTCCAAAGACCTGGTATCGAGGGTGTCAAGATATTTTTCTTCTGGACTGAATGTGGAGTCTTCAAAAGGATTCAAAACAAGCCTTTAACACACGGACGATGCTTCAAATGACTTGCATTGCCTTGAGCTTAAGTGGCATGCACTTCTTGGTTCGGGGTACCTGTGGAGAGCAAGGATCAGTACATTACACTTTGTACTAGCGAGTGGCTAATTTCATACCATGCTCTCATTTGGTTCAAGAAATTTTATGATTTAATTTGTGATCTTTCTAGCCATCCTAATGAATCTCAGACAAGCATATAATAGGTATAATATAAATTACGCTAGAACTTACCCACGGCAGAGAGTGTCGTATGATGTGAGACTTACCGTATTTATCTTAGTCAATTGTTATCCTTTAACGTGTGCAGTTTGTGCATGTGAAGGTCACTGGCACCACAAGCCATTTTGGACTATAGCTGGGTTAGACGGCGACCCTTTCAGCGTGAGTAGCAAGCCCTGCTACAAGTTCTTCGAATAACTATGTTTTGCTTTTGTCGAGCCCAACTATCTTTTTGCTTCCTCCTAGGCCAAAACGATCTCGTGTCTCGGGGTATTTCTCGAGGAAGCCGTTCCTCGTGCATGAGTTGTCCAATGACCGTGCAAGGTTAGATTAGTTATTCAAGCAAAATCTTTAGCTCGTGAGTAACATAACCATTATCATCGTTGTTTTGCCGTGTTATGGCGACAGTTATTCAATGATTCAAAACTTTTCTAATCTCAATTTTATAACAGGCATAAGGTATTAAGCATGTGATATTTTTTGTCATAATAGTTCTATAGCATGCGTACGTGATGAATCATGCCACAGTTCATTAAAATCTAAGCATTCGTGCACTTGCATAACCAACTAGCATTCTATTGATTGATTTGAGATTGAAGAAGGTCGAGGGAAAAGAAGGGTCCAGCCACTCACTTTGATTATTTGTTTAAGGCAAAAAAATCTGTTAGTTGTGCTAGACGGCGCCTACACGATCATCTGAAATCATATAAGCAACTGATTAGAACACTGTACAATTCAAGGAGTTCGATATGTAAATGCAAAATGCAAGCCATGAAAACCATCGAAAAATTTCACGAAAACGTATTCAGAAAAATCAAATCCAAAGGGCAAGTGCGACATGAAAAATAGAGCAACGGAAGGTCTCTCTCGACTTAGCCGCAGAGTCTATCCTTGAGGCACAACCCGCTGAATATGGGACTTAATTCCGAAGAAGCCTTTCCATAACGAGAAAATGATCTTAATTCAATCGTTTTCGTTCGACCGATTCAACCAATCCCGATCAATCGGTTCTGATTCAATCGATAGCGACAGTGTTCCTTTCTCGCGTACCCCGTGGATGAAAACGAGGACGATGTAGGGACGGGGCACTACATAGGACATTTCTTAGCATGTACAAGTTGTGTATTTGCACAAGACACCAAAATCATACAGCGCAAAATTTCTTAACCTCCGTTTATATTACTAATATTATTGTGAAAATGAGAGAGAAAGAGAAGAAATTGATAGCCAAAAAGAATGTACGTAGCTTTTCTCATTGATAACATATAAAGAGAAAATGGGATAGAGTTTATTGTGAGTATGGAAAAAGGGCATCCATATTTGGGTCTATCCAAATCACAACGCTCCCCATTGGATGCCCACTTTAATTATTGTCTCATTAAATTCTTTCTAAGGAAAAACCTATCTTTTGGGAAAGAAATTCATAGAAAAGAAAATAGTACAATAATATCCTTCAGGAATATATTCTTCAGGAATTCAAGTGGGTGCGACTTACACTGCCTCGTTAAAAACCTTTCGAAGGGAAAATCCAATGGAAAAAAATCTCAACAAAGGAAAAGAGAACAATGCGCAAAGACATACTTCGAGATGTCTCCATTAGTATCTTCGGGATGCGTGCATCTTCAGGATGCTCTCCCTCAAATTATAAAAATTGCATATAGCTCTTACATCAATAAAGAAAAAAAAAACCTAGTACATCTGAATATTACATCTCACCCCAATTTTTGTCTATACATTTTAATGTGTTATTCTCATATCCTAACGAATACTTGTAGACTTATTGGTTATTCCTGGAAGCTTGAAACTTCATTTAATGGTTGAACGGTTGAAATCATAGTCATACACATTCCCCGTTTGCTTTGATGAATTTGCCGCAGTAATTAACTTTAATTCTCTCTAAAATATTTGCAACACTATTTATAAAACATACCTTGCTTATGGAATCCATTTAATGAGTATCAGATAAATATCATTCATCTGTATTTCTTATTAGATCAAAACGTTCATCAAGAAAAATTTGTGTGCCTTATCTCATTCCAGTATATGTGTGTATATGCATATCAGCAGATTCATATAAAATGTTGTACTAAGTAAATGACAATAAAGAATTTGTATTTACATATGGTACTTCAGGACCAGAACATGTTCTTTTGGCCATAACGGATCTAATTGACGTAACTATTTTTGGTATATTCTTCATATTAAATCTCTACAGGAGATTTATCTCTTCAGGAGGTTTATCTCTACAATAGATCAATATTATCTTATCTTATCTCTTCAAGAGATAAATATTATCTCTTCATGAGATTATAGTAGCTCCCTTCTAGAGATTTACCTTTTCATAATATTACAAGAGATCTTTTCTGGAGATTAATCTATTCTATAGTTTATCTCTTCAAGCGATTATATAAGATATCTTTTGGAAATTTATCTTTATCCCTTCTAGAGATTCCTTTCTTCGGAAGATTCATCTCTCTTTAAGATATTCCAATCTCTTCAGAAGCTTCCAATCTCTTCAGGAGATTTCAATCACTTCCGGAGATTCCTTATCTCTTCCAGAGATTCCTTATCTCTTCCAGAGATTTCTTATCTCTTCAGGAGATACTGTCATATTTTCTCTCTCTTCAGGAGGTACTTTAATTCCTTCAGATGATTTCTCCATAAACTCAATGAGCCTATCACATTTTTTTTTGGATGGTTTAATCCATATATGACTCATTTGTAGATCCTTCGGGGATAACATGGTAATATCAAATCCTTCAAGGATGATATACCTGAAAATTATAAATCCATGACCTTCGAGGATATACCTTATCATCTAGTCTATCATGAAATTTATTCATATTCTATTCATGATTATTTCGTGAATCCTTGAGTTAACATTACTCTTATACATTTGGATCTTTATTTGTTACAAACACCCATTCAAGACGTACCGGGTTTATTCCTTTTGGATTTTGTACTGTAGGACTGAACACTCCACGTCTTGCGAGAGATATCGCATCTTTTCATTAGATTATTCGTGGTTTTAGTGTTATCCTTTAATTTTTATCACCTTTTTTATTCTCATTCGATAATGTCATCTATGACAAATTTTCTTGATTCTAAATTTCTCTTGAACATAGATTTCTTGGGTACCGGTACCTCTTTCTCAGTCTCTTATGAAATCTAAGGTATATTCTCTACCTGAGCGATATACTTTGAGAAATTTGATCTTTGGTTCATGATATCTTTCGGACCGTCATGAACTTTTTCTCTACATGAGATGCTTCTTCGGGAGCTGCTTCTTCAAGATCATTAGGGTGTGTTATATTATTCGGCCTCTTCTTCTAGATAGTTGAATATTTAGAACCTTTAGTATTATTTGGTTCTTTTGGTACTTCTATTAGAAAATAGATTCATAGTTGGTATAACTATTTATACAGCATAATCGAGTAAGCATCTAATAATTTATTTGTAATGAAATACAAGAAATAATTTCTCCTAGTTTAGTCAAGATTAAATAATGTAGAGATATTGTCATGATATTTTCTTCTGGAATGATGCTTTAGAACGTTCTTCTAGAATGATGATTCAAGACGTTCTTCTAGAACGATGCTTTACGACGTTCTTCTAGAATGATGCTTCATGACGTTCTTCTGGAACGATAATTCATGACGTTCTTCTAGAATGATAATGCATCTTCTTCCTATCTCCCCCTATTGGCGGAAATTCTATCTTATTAACGAGGCATATCAAAAAAAAAATCTTATGTCTAGAAGACATAATACTATAAGGAGATAAACATAGAAATTATCAATCACAAAACATAGCTGTCAATATTACAGTTTCAAATAATCCTAACATAAGTCATCTAATGCAGTTCAAAGCTATGTTATTAGTTATTCAGATATAATCTTCAGGATTGATGGTTTAGAAATAAACTTATTTTTGAGATCAAGGATGTATGCTCCAATTTGGTAAGAGATTATCACACAAATTAATATTAATAATTCTCATAATATATGTTTTGAGTATCTGGCTCAACGTAATATGTGACTTGACATCCTTAATGTGAGTGACGTATATCTATACTGAATAGCTGGAGAATCTGTCTAGACGAACTTCTGGTTCTCTTAGACGGGTGGTTACACAAAATTATTCCTTATTTCACTTGCTTAAAGTTTACCCATTTTTCATATATCCTTAAAACTCAATAAAATTCTTCTGGAATTATGAGAATACAACAAACTATGTATATGTTGGATAAAATATGCTTTGTTGGAGCCTTTAATTAATGTGAGCAAGACCAGCTATCATGGATACTACATTCGATCGAGTATTCTTGTTGAAGAAAGATCCTATAAATAAGGACTGTGTGTGTAGTAGCATTGTAAATTATTGAATATGTTTATAGAACTTCAGGTCTATGTAGGGCAACTGGACATCCTAGTCACCCTATGAATTGGACAAACTTACGGCACACTCTATTTTTTGTTATAAGAGGTTTACAATTTTAAAACATATACAACTACATTATTTGAAATATCAACATTTAGGATGGTATTTCCCATTTTAGCATTTCAGGGGCGGGGACCCGCTATAACCTGCAAAAATTTAGTTCACGGACGATTGTTTCCCCGGGCATGCATCGCAACACCTGTCATGCATGCACCTATTTTGGGTGGTAAATGTTCTATATAATTGGAAAAAACCAACTTTCAAATTTTGAAACGGCTGTCATTAAATCATATTATTACCTGCTAGCTATTATTAGCTATTAATGGCAGCCATTAAATCATATTTTTAGCTGCTATCCATTATTAGCTACTAATGACAATCAATTACTATTTTAATTATTTGGGGTTATAGATTCCTATATAACACAAATTTTGATCTGTTGAAGGTAGTAGAGAAAAAAGAAAAGAAAAACGTCCATATTCTTCCTCTCTCTCTCTCTCCCTCTCTCTCTCTCTCTCTCTCTCTCTCTCTCTAAAAATTTCTATGTCTTTTCATCCTTCTAGAATATCTTCTTCCATTTTAACCTCGCAAATTTCTTTTCCATTTCATTCTCCTCTGGGCAAATCTAAGTTCGGGTCGTTTCTTCCGGAGCTGTGTGCAGCAATGGAAAGCCGGTAGGAAGGGGATTTACCACTAGGAGAATTCGAGAGGATGTCTGCACATAGACCTCGAATAGTCTTTTAGGGCAGTGCTTCGTGCATGACTTCCCCGTAGACCGGTAAATTTAACTCATTGTTATTTTTTTGTTTTCATCAATCGAAGGTAATATTTTTTCCGACAATCTAAGAGACTAATATATTTTTCTTGTTTAACATTTAGAAATTTTCATACATGCAATTTTAGATATTGTTATAACTGAATTTTTTGTTGTTGTCATTCTTGTTATGGACTTTCTCTTTGTTTTCCATATAAATTTTTGGACGATTCACATGATTTATTATGTCATTCTTGTGGATGCTCTAAGGCTCTAGTCTTGCTAGCTAGACATCTTCCAACAAAACACTAATGCTTCTTTGGCAAGGACCAAGTTGTGCTTGGAGGCAAAGGAAGCCTTTATCATGGTCGTCTCCTATTGGTAATTCAAACCAAGTTTTTTTTTTCTCTCTCACATTTACATCTCATTTGACCTTAACATAAGAGTCTCATGTCTCTAACCGTGTGCATTTATGTCGTTTTTTTTACTGTTTAATTTGTTCACTTCTAATGTTAGAATTCTCTCCAGTTTGATGTATTTTTTTCTAGTGTAACGAGGAACATGAGCTATTGTCTTAGGTCATATATATATATATATATATATATATATATATATATATATATATATATATATATATGTCTTTCATATGATATCTGACATCGTTACCAAATTTTGTGAACTCAAGTCAGGGTATCAAAATCTTGCAACATTCAAACTTTTCTAGAACTTTAAAGTAGATATACCTTGGTTAATGTTTCATATAATATTGATAAATGATACAATTAGTATGGATATAAAGTCACAATAGATGGATAGTGCAATTATATGCTTATAATTAAATTCACAATTTGGTCGTATACAACATGACATATGTAATATTAGTTCTAATTTTGTCCACTTTGTAATATTAAGAAAAACAAGTGAAGAAGCACACAAATCGTGGATCTCATATATTTCTATTATTATTATTACATTTATAGCAATAATGCTATTGTAACAGTTTGGTTTAAATGAGCGACAGATTTAATTGTGATATTCCTTTATATATGATAGAGTAAATTGCTAATGAGACTTACTTAATATATTGGATGTCATGATCTTTAATATATGGTAAGTATAGTAGGAGTCAAATTATTACCTATTCAATTCTTCTTCTTTTTTAAAAAAATTTGCAATTGATTGCTAAACGACACAATAGTTGTTTCTTCTTCTTATTTTTTTTCTATTGGATAATGTATGGCTTATGACCTACAGGTTTTGACTAACAGGAATAATTCAGGTCTTAGTGTTTCTATTTCTCCGTCAGAAAAATATTTAAAAAATTATTTGGGTCAAACATATATATGCTTGTATGAATACTAGCTAACTAGCACATTATTTTTTTAGAAGCATGTTGATCATATATATATATATATATATATATATATATATATATATATATATATATATATATATATATATATATATATATATATATATATATATATATATATATATATATTTTTTTATATATATATATATATATATTATATATATATATATATATATATATATATATATATATATATATATATATATATATATATATATATATATATATATATATATATAAAATATGTAATATATAAAAAATATATATATATATATATAATATATATATATATATATAATATATATATATATATATATATATATATATATATATATATATATATATATATATATATATATATATATATATATATATATATTCTCCATACATACAAAATATATATATATATATATATATATATATATATATATATATATATATATATATATATATATTTTTTATATATATATATATATATATATATATTCTCCATACATACATATATATATATATATATATGTATGTATGGAGAATATATATATATATATATATATATATATATATATATATATATATATATATATATATATATATATATATATATATATATATATATATATATATATATATATAATATATATATATATATATATATATATATATATATATATATATATAAAATATATATATATATATTGCTTATATTATTTGTACACATCTACAGAACAAACCAAGAACGCAAAATTTGAAGGCTACTAATATTGCCCTTTCCTACATTTTTTTTGTCTCATTGCCTTCTCTTGTGTTTCATTGTTCTTTCACAGTAGTGATTGTGACCATATATAAATCTATGGTCATCTTTTAAGGATGAACATCTTGTTGGAGTGGGTGGGGTTCCCAACCTATGTGGAGAAGACCCTGGAGTGCGACGAGCGCTGTCTGTGTGTCAGAGAAGCTCGGGGAGGTAACGAGGCCAGTCGGAGATGATGGAGACACTCGGGAGCTGCTGGAGAGAGGGGGACAGAGTTCGGGCCGAACTCCGAACTCTGCCCCAGGAGAGTTCTGGCTGAACTCTGCCTCCCAGTTCCAGAACTATTCTGTTGCCAGAACACAGAGTTCTGGCCGAACTCTGTGCCAGGACAGAGTTCTGGCCAAAATCTGTGTGTCGGGGCTGAAACATTTTTCAGGGTGATTTAATCACCGTTGGATCGTTTCCTACGGTCCAGGTTTTGCTGCGGATTAGGGGATTTATACATGGTTATTCCTAAACCTAATCACAACACAACATTGAAGAACAAGAGAGAGAAAAGAGGCAAGAGTGCTATTGCAACTTTGGGAGGGAAAAAGGAGGATTGAAGGCCATTTTCGAAGGAGGATCGTGTTCGGGTAATATCTACTCGTCGTCCTTGTTCTTCGTAGCTTTGTAATCATTATTCTTGCTCCTAAGTGTTGTGGGGATCCGGTTTGGATCGGGAGAAGTTTGTAGAGGGTGTACTCCTTTATTTCATTAGTGAAGGCTTCTCAGGATTGGACTCCGATCGTCCCGTGGGTTTTTTTTTGCAAGGATTTTCCACGTCAAAAATTTTATGTGTCTGTGTGGTTTGTTTTGGTGTTTTGGTTCGTGCGTTATATTGCTCGGTTCTCTCGCAGGTACTCTCTAGTTTGGGGAAAGGTTTCCGCGTTTCTTTCCCAACGAAGTGGTATCAGAGCCAGGTTCTGGAATTCAGAAGGGTGTCAGGAGTTGACAGAAAAATTAGAGAGGAGAGATGGACGTGAAGCCGGTGCGTATGATGAACCTGAACGGCACCAACTATCACTATTGGTGGAGCAAGATAAAAGATTTGTCGTTTGTCAAGAAGCTTCATCTGTCCGTACTTGCATCCGAGAAGCCTAGTGATAAATCCGAGGAGGACTAAAAATTCGAGCATATACAGATGTACGGATATATCAAGCAGTTCGTTGACGAGAACGTGTACAACCACGTTGCCAATATTGAGCACGCGAAGACATTGTAGGATAAGCTGGAATCTTTGTACGCAAAAAAGACCGGGGTAAACAAGTTGTTCCTGATCCGGACGATGATGGGTCTGCGGTACAAAGATGGAGCGTCTATTATGGATCACTTGAGTGATTTCCAGGGCGTGGTTGACCAGCTGTCTTCGATAGGAGTCAAGTTCGATGACGAGGTTCATGGACTATGGCTACTGTGTACATTGCCAGACTCGTGGGAGACCGTACGAGTATCTATGATCGCTTCTACTCCAGAGGGTGTGGTCAGTCTGAAGTTTGCCAAGAGCGGGGTGCTGAATGAAGAGATACGGAGACGTTCTTAGGGCACTTCATCCATATCCCACCACTCAGAGGCATTGGTTTCAGAGAGCCGCGGAAAGGAAAAAAGTAGGGGTCCAGGTGGTGGAAGAGACAGGAGCAGGGGGAAGTCCAAGGGTCGTTACGAGGACTAGGAGTGTTACCATTGTGGCAAGAAGGGCCACATCAAGCAAAACTATTTTGCTTAGAAGAGAAAGAAGAAGGGCGACAAGGGGAAACAAGATGAGAACACTACAGCGACAGCCTCGATACATGGAGGCGATGTGATCGTCGTAGGTGATGAGGTTATTACAAACCTCTCCTGCGATAATAATTCTTGGCTGGTGGAATCAGGGGCTTCGGTGCATGTATCTCACAACAGGGCACTATTTGCCACTTATTCGACAGGCGACTGTGGAGTGTTGAAGATGGGAAATGGGGATGTGTCGAAGGCGGTTGTCGTTGGAAATGCATATTTGAGAACGAAGACGGGTGCAGTTCTTGTTCTCAAAGATGTTCATCATGTCCCTGATATCCGTTTCAACCTGGTGTCGGTTGGAAAGTTGGATGACGAGGGATTCTTCAGTCTCTTCGGAAATAGTCAGTGTTAGCTTTCCAGAGGTTCGATAGTGATTTCCAGAGGAAGCAAGAATTCCGGTCTCTACTATATGGAGGGGAGCGCACAGGAGGCACAGGAGGTGAACGACGTCAGTGATGCATCTACCGAGTTGTGGCACAGGCAGCTCGGTCATATCAGCGAGAAAGGGATGAGCTACTTGGTGAACAGGAAGGTGATTCCAGGGCTCAAGTCTACAAAGTTTGAGAAGTGCACGCACTGCTCAACTAGGAAGCAAAATAGGGTGTCTTTCCAAAGCCACCCAAGTTCAAGGAAGTCGGCGTTGCTCGAGTTGATTCACTTGGATGTCTGCAGTCCTATGAAGGTAAAATCTATTGGTTGTGCTTCTTACTTTGTAACCTTTATTGATGACTGTTCCAGGAAGGTTTGGGTCTATGACTTAAAGCCCAAAGATCAGGTACTGCCTACTTTGAAAGAGTTTTAGGCCTCTATTGAAAGAGAGACGGGCAAGAAGTTATTGTGTGTTCGGTCCGACAACGGCGGTAAATACATTGACCCCTTTGATGCTTATTGCAGAGAGCAGGGGATACGATACCAGAAGACTCCGCCCAAGACACCTCAGCTCAATGGTGTAGCGGAGCGAATGAACAGGACGCTGATGGAGTGGGTACGGTGTTTGCTGTCAGAAGCAAACTTGCCGGGTAGTTATTGGGGTGAGGCTCTTCTCACAGCTGCTTATGTTATTAATTTATCTCCTAGTGCTCCTTTGCAGGGTGATGTGTCTGACAAAGTATGGTACGGCAAAGAGCCGTCATACAATCACCTGCGAGTGTTTGGCTGTAAGGCCTTCGTGCATGTACCGAAGGACGAGAGGACCAAACTTGAGCCGAAGACGAGGCGATGCATCTTTGTCAGCTACGATCGGGATGAGTTTGGCTATAGACTCACCCAGTGGGAAGAAAGCTCTACAGAAGCAGGGACGTAGTATTTGTCGAGGATCAGACCATGACCAACACTTAGGATTTCGAGACGCCTTCTGAGGCTGAGGAATTACCTGAGTTAGAGTCATTTCGCTTGAAGCAGTTTTCATAGGACATCGCAGAGGATCCAATTATGGGGGAGCCGGTACAAGGAGTTGCTCCCAACCTTGATCATCAGCCTGCTGATGTGGTCAAGGTGTCTCTCATGAGGATGAGCATACCGGGGAGGCAGTTCTTGAAAAGGAGAAGGTTGTTGGTATACAGCCAGCACCAGTGGCTCCACTGAGAAGGAGCGACAGAGAGCGTCGACCATCTACGAGATACTCACCGGGTGAGTATGTACTATTGACTGACGGAAGGGAGCCTAAAAGTTTTGCAGAGGCTATAGAAGACAAACACAGGCAGGAGTAGATAGAGGCTATGCAGGAGGAGATGAGTTCCTTATACGCCAATTCTACTTATGAGCTGTTACGGTTGTCAAAAGGCAAGAAGGCTTTGAAGAATCGATGGGTGTTTAGAGTGAAGCAGACAGATGATGCTACTCGCCCTCGATACAAAGCGAGGCTAGTAGTTAAAGGCTACGGTCAGCGGAAAGCCGTAGATTATGATGAGATCTTTTTGCCTGTCGTCAAGCATTCGTCTATTCGGGTAGTGCTAGCATTGGCAGCCAGTCTCGACTTGGAGGTCGAGAAAATGGACGTGAAGACGGCATTCCTCCACGGTGATCTTGAGGAGGAGTTATACATGGAGCAGCCAGAGGGATTCTGTGAGAAGGGCAAGTCACATTTGGTCTGCCGATTGAGGAAGAGCTTGTATGGTCTGAAGAAGGATCCAAGACAGTAGTACAGAAAGTTTGAGTCGTTTATGGTGGAGCATGGTTATGCACGGACGACGTTGGATCACTGTGTATTTGTGAGGTATTTTACCGAGGATGATTTTATCATTTTATTGCTCTATGTTGATGATATGCTATTAATGGGTCGGAATGCCACTAGGATAGCGGAGTTGAAGCGCCAACTGGGCACGGCCTTCTCTATGAAGGATTTGGGCGCAGTGAAGACTATTCTTGGGATGAAGATCAGCCGAGAGAGAGAGTCCAAGATGCTACATTTTTCCCAAAAAAGTACATTCACCGGGTACATCAGTGTTTCGGTATGGACGGGTCGAAAAAAGTGAGTTGCCCCCTTGCGGTCCACTTTAAGTTCACTAAGGAGCAGTGTCCATCTACCGAGGATGAAAAGGAAGATATGGAGTAGGTTCCATATGCTTCAGCTGTGGGGAGCCTTATGTATGCAATGGTGTGTACGAGGCCAGACATCGCTCATGTAGTTGGCACTGTTAACAGGTATCTTTCAAATCCTAGAAGGGTACATTGGAGTACGGTCAAGTGGATTCTACGATACCTTCAGGGTACTGCCGATTGGAGACTTTCTTTTGGTGGTGACGAGCCGAAGCTGGTTGGGTATACCGACGCTGATATGGCTGGAGATGTAGACACGAGACGATCGACTTCGGGCTATGTGATGATGTTTGCCGGAGGAGCGGTATCGTGGCAGTCGCGATTGCAGAAGTGTGTTGCCTTGTCGACGACGGAGGCGGAATACATTATGGCGACGGAGGCTTGCATGGAGCTGCTGTGGATGAAGAAGCCGTTACAGGAAATGGGCTGAAGCATGAGCAGTATACTTTACTTTGCGACAGTCAGAGTGCTATTCACCTTGTGAAGAACTAGACATTTCATAGTCGGTCCAAGCACATCGAGACTCGGTATCATTGGATACGGGATGTGGTTGAGAAGAAGGACGCGGCACTTGAAAAGGTTCATACTGATGACAATGGAGCGGACATGCTCACGAAGGTTCTACCGAGGGGAAAGTTTGAGTACTGCAGGCAGATCGTCGGGATGACGACCTCCTTCACATAGTTGTGAAGGGGGAGATTTGTTGGAGTGGATGGGGTTCCCAAACTATATGAAGAAGACCCCGGAGTGCGACGAGCGCCATCTGTGTGTCAGAGAATCTCGGGGAGGTGACGAGGCCAGTCGGAGATGACGCAGACACTCGGGAGCTGCTAGAGGAGCTGCTGGAGAGAGGGGGCAGAGTTCGGGCCGAACTCTGCCCCAGGGGAGAGTTCTGGCCAAACTCTGCCTCCCAGTTCCAGAACTGTTCTGTTGCCAGAACACAGAGTTCTGACCGAACTCTGTGCTAGGATAGAGTTCTGGCCGAACTCTATGTGTCGGGGTTGAAGCATTTTTCAGGGTGATTTAATCACCATTGGATCGTATCCTACGGTCCAGGTTTTGCTGCGGATTAGGGGGTTTATACATGGTTATTCCTAACCCTAATCACAACACAACATTGAAGAACAAGAGAGAGAAAAGAGGCAAGAGTGCCATTGCAACTTTGGGAGAAAAGAAGAAGGATTGAAGGCCATTTTCGAAGAAGGATCATGTTCGGGTAATATCTACTCGTCGTCCTTGTTCTTCGTAGCTTTGTAATCATTATTCTTGCTCCTAAGTGTTGTGGGGATCCGATTTGGATCGGGAGAAGTTTGTAGAGGGTGTACTCATTTATTTTATTAGTGAAGGCTTCTCAGGGTTGGACTCCGATCGTCCCGTGGTTTTTTTCACAAGGGTTTTTCACGTCAAAAATTCTCTGTGTCTGCGTGGTTTGTTTTGGTGTTTTGGTTCGTGCGTTGTATTACTCGGTTCTCTCGCAGGTACTCTTTAGTTTGGGGAAAGGTTTTCGCGTTTCTTTCCCAACATATCTTGGATAACAATAGGTAAATGCAAATGTACTCTTATGCAAGGAGAACTCTTAAAATACAAGATGAGTTATATGCAAAATATGTACCATAGTTATTGAATTAATGCATCTTTATCAAAGAAATAACTGGTTCCATATAAATTAGAGCAAATAGTGATTTGTTATTATTTTATTTTATTTAAAATAAAATTTCATGAGAAAATATGATGTTCTACCATGAGGTCAACAACACAACTCTTTAAAGTTTACTGATTCACTCATATGTCTTTCACATTTTTTTCTTTTCTGTTGTGATGGTCTTTAAGATATCTAGATCTTTTATTCTCCACAACAATATAATTTTTTCGGTTATGTTGGTGAAATGTTGTGTGATAAAACCAACATCATTCCTGCAATTTCATTTTGTAGAATGTTTCCAACTATGCACGTTCTATGTTGTTATTATGTGTTCACTCAACGCATGTATACTAAAGGACAATTATTGCTTAAGCAATTTTATTTAAGTGATCCAGACTTGGTCAATACAGCAGATATCTATCACAATCTAATATGCTTATTAGTAGTGTGTGTTGAAGAGATCCCTGGAATTAAATTATCTATAACATTAGTGGGATGCATTGCAAGGAGTAGTCAGCATTCAATGATATCATGAGATAATCATCTTTTAAATTGGATATCGTAATTGTTTGTTAGCGTTTTCATCTCATATATGTTGTTGTATTATTTTTACTATTAAAAGTCATAGTCAAATTATCTTGTTGTACCAAAATGAACAAGTTGTGCACATTTTTAAATTATATTTCATGTTACAAGTTATATTTCTTGTTAAATATGCAAACTAACTTCCTCTTTATTTATTTCTCCCTCTTCCATTGGCCTTATGGCTACTAATTGCGATATTTATTTGAATTTTTATTTATTTTGCCAACCGTATTCCCCTTTAAATCTCAATTATACCTATAGTTGGTTGGTATGTTTGGATTAATTATGGACAATTATTAGGTTTTAACAATTGTCACAATGTGTGTTTGTTCTCCCCTATCATGGTCTTATTCATATATGTTAAATGATGTAAATATAGTATGATATGCTAAAAATTGATTATTATGCTAATATCAATAGATCATGTATATTTGTTTTAAAAAAAAATGGCACTAATAAATCTCATTTTTTTATATCACTTGTTTGCAATAAATAACACAATTCAAATTATTGATGGTAATACAATTTTTTTTACTCTTTTATTCTTAACAAGATCTTTGTAATATTCTCTCTCTCTAAGTCAGAAATATTAGAGATTGTGAATTTTTAGAAAATGTCAACATACTAAAGGTGAAGATAAGTAATACAAAGTTATTTGTTCTATTATTCTAAATCTTGATGTTTTGTAACTCATTTTTCAAATTCCTGGATACTAATGGATGTTTAGCGATAATAATAGAACTATCTCAAAATAATGTACAAAATGTTATTTCTTTTGAAGTACTATTACTGAGCTGAAATCAAGAAGCACAAAACTGCTCTGATCATGTGGAAAGGTATTGTTTCAAATTTACAATTCACATATTATATTTATTTTGACTACTAAGCTTAGTTGGACAAATATATGAAATCTGTAAGCCATCATTCTTGGTTTCTGTATGTAGAATATGGTGATTATGGATAATATGTTTTTCCATGATCGGTTTACATGTTTGAACCTTAAATGACTATATTATCACAATATTAGAATTTTTAGTCAGGAGGTAATCACAATATTGTTCTGTCACAATATTTAGACAAAAAATTATTTCTTATATATTTTTCGTGATGCTATAATTATTTTGTTTCATTCAGCCAATTTAAGTCATAAGAAAATAGTTAGTGAAATTACAAATTTCTTTAAATCTAAAGTTTTAAAAGTTGAGATTATTTTGGGTATAAGCCGAAAGCGTCCTTCTGTCAACCGGACATAAATGGCCCTAAGTGACGGTATTTAATCATCCTCCTGTGGACCTTCGCTAGCTGGGAACCGTCCCCTACAGATAATCCAAGATAATCAACACTTGATAGACTGAAGATTTCTTAAGGTTGATTAGCAAAAATCACTTAAACTATTATTCTAGTATTTAGACTGTTTTTTTTTCAATCATGGCTCATAAAGATAAATCTTTAGTGCCTAGGCTAAAAGTTACTATATTTTACCTTAAGAGGTGACATAGTCAGATGAGTTTTGGCTCACTATCCTAAAACTGATACCAGCAATTGATTTGATTGAATTATATATACATTAAATAATTTTTGATGACAATAAGCTTGATCTAAATGCTTTATCTAAGTCATTATATGACTTATTCTTTAAATATAAAAATGTTATAGAACCATGTTGTACATTGGAAAGAGCATGAGGGTTCACTTGTGAAACAAGTTAGATACTCATAATATGACAGGTCCGTGTGACAAACTATCATAGTTAGACTATGAAATGGTAATTTTAAACGTAGCTTGTGCTGAAGTTGAATAGCTCAGACAATTTTTTTTGTATATGCAAATTTATGTACCTGTCATTTAATTTTAAATATATTGTGATAATCAATTTGCTTTAAAAACTACTAAAGCATGTCATTGTGAGTTCTAAGATGAACAGGTACTTGCAGCTGCATATCAAGTCTTAAAGATCCTAAAAGGCAAAATGTAGTTCTTGACTATAAAGTCATAAAAGAACTTTACATATGACAAAGAGACTTTTTACTCTTGACGAAGAGTTTGTCTAGGAAATTAATCCTAACATCATCGAGGGGGATGGGGTTAAGCCCATAAGTAAGTCATCAGCAGTGGCAACCCAACCGAGTCTGACTGGAGATCC
Source organism: Iris pallida (assembly GCA_029216955.1). Taxonomy (NCBI): domain Eukaryota; kingdom Viridiplantae; phylum Streptophyta; class Magnoliopsida; order Asparagales; family Iridaceae; genus Iris; species Iris pallida. The sequence continues at coordinate 15,246,910 of JANAVB010004398.1, forward strand.
CAAGAAGCCGGTTCAATGGGTAGAAACAAGCTGAACTTAGGTGACTTTATGGAACACTGACCCGAGATTAAAATCTTTAAAAAATAATGCCCAAGTGGCTGTACATGTGTACAATGATTCCCCATCCCTATGGTGACAGTGTTCCAGTGTGATCTGGTTAGGATGAGTCTTTAAACTCTTAATAGGTCCAAGCATTATTATGTGGGGTTTGACTCTGGTCACCAACCCTTTGAGGACTTACCTATATGAGAGGTCGTGAAGGCCGCGACTATGGGACAGGACGATCCCAGACAACTCTCATGAATATAGAAAAGTGCGCATGGCCAATCAAAAGTGTCGTCCCGATAGACCCAAGAACCTCTAGAGTACTATGTGTTCTATTTTCTGAGTCTGGTTCAGGAAATCTGATTCAAGGCATAGTCCATCAAGCACTTCTTTAGACAAAGACAATAGTTACTAAGTGAGATTCAATGCTGCAGTCCATCTCATCTATACATAGTATATAATTGCCCAGAAATTATCTTCTTATACTCATTTGATTTATGTTATCTCTGTTTCAAAACTTGGTTTTTTTTTTTTTTTGGGGGGGGGGGGGGGGGGAATGTTATATATAATTGGAAAAACCCAACTTTCAAATTTTGAAACGGCTGCCATTAAATCATATTATTACCTGCTAGCTATTATTAGCTATTAATGGCAGCCATTAAATCATATTATTAGCTACTATCCATTATTAGCTACTAATGGCAATCAATTACTATTTTAATTATTTGGGGGTATAGATTCCTATATAACACATGTTTTGATCTGTTGAAGGTAGTAGAGAAGAAAAGAAAAATGTCCATATTCTTCCTCTCTCTCTCTCTCTGAAAATTTCCATGTCTTTTCATCCTTCTAGAAAATCTTCTTCCATTTTAACCTCTCAAATTTCTTTTCCATTTCATTCTCCTCTGGGCAAATCTAAGTTAGGATCGTTTCTCCCGGAGCTGTGTGCAGCAATGGGAAGCCAGTAGGAAGGGGGTTTTACCACTAGGAGAATTCGAGAGGATGTCTGCACATAGACCTCGAATAGTCTTTTAGGGCAGTGCTTCGTGCATGACTTTCCCGTAGACAGGTAAATCTAACTCATTGTTATTTTTTTGTTTTCATCAATCGAAGGTAATATTTTTTCCAACAGTAAAAACTTAAGAAAATAATTATAGACAAAATTACCGATGCAATCGGCCAGCTATCAATCTGTCGCCAGTTATTGCCATTAGATCAATAAAATATAATAACGACATCCATATTACAGCATACTCTTGCCCATGAAAATCATGTTGTATTACACCTTCAAATCATGGACATGAAATGTCCTAGGTTTCTAGACTGCATGGAAAAGTTGCATAGACACTGACACTAATCGGATACAATCACAATTCAAATTAGAAATATATCAGCTTTTATAAATTTACGATACAATATATAGTGATATAATATATAGTACTCGACTCACTTTCTTTTATTGACTACAAGGTGTCTCCAGTCCTAAGAACCACTAAAATTGACAATCCAATTGTCAACAAAAGGATATTTAAAAATAAACACAAGAATCAATTGAAAATTTTATTGTATACCAAGGAAAGTTTTGACAACAAAAAAATTATAGACTTTTATTTATGTGAATGGCAGAAAATATTTTCCACATGAAGACTATTTTGTTTTATAGCAGAGGGAATTATTTTGCAAAAAAAATGGCAACCAAATAATATTTTCCCACAGAGACTTCCATTGTTCCTCACAATATCTTCAAAAGTAACAAATATGCCATGGATTTATGAAGAAATTTCATACTAAAAAATTTGATAGTAAAACATGATATCAATTCGTCAGAAATATACTTTTAGATCTACATTTCTTACTTGATAAATTGCCTCTCAATTTTATTGAAAAATTGTTTACCAAAACAGATGTATGCTTGTGTTCATACATTCTCAATTTTACAGAAAAATTATTTTTTAATTGCAAATATAATAACCAAAAATTTTCGAATTTCTTCTTCGAAAATTTATTTCAACATAACATTCAAAATTTGACGAGAGGTTGATAGCCAAAAACCTTCGGGCTTAATTGTTGTAAGATTACACACACAAAATAACACATGCACCTTCTCTATCACAGGCTGTATGGTAAAAATATATGTCTAGCGGCACTTATAATTATCTTATTATAAGACGAGTGGGTAGCAAACCAGAAACTCCAAAAACAAAAGCATAAAATTGATTCAGAATCATAACTAGAGGTTTAAATTAGCGACATGTATCATAAAATATTAGTTTTGATCTAAAATCTTCCCATAAGTTTATTATGCAGAAAAGAATTAGAATATTCTAATCTATATAAAGGAAACATCAACCAACATTACTAGTCCGCTATATCGTCTAAGAAATCAATATAATGAATAATGAAATCTCACATAATACCTAATACTGATGGTCATGATGTCGTCATGTATAACAAAAACCTAAAGATAGCAGTTATAGATATATAAAAATGTTTATAGCGAATATTTCTCACATTACACTTAATTATGAAATAATTTCTATTAAAATTAAACTATGGCATAGGACGATGCTTGTGAATATGCATGAGAATTCTATACAAGATTCTATACAAGACAACATCTTATACATGCATACCAGAGAACAATAAAGATATAAATTCTGAAATTAGTTTTGGGTTTTAGATCATAGCACAAACTTTTTATCAAAAGAAAATATATAACCTATGAACCTAGTTGGGTTGTAATACAATTTTTTGATCTTTGATTCGGTGGTGACAACATTACTTTCTATGTTGACTTGGAGCATCTTTCGTCGGACTCCTTTCAGTTTTTTTTTTTGTTTTTTGGTTAAAGTCTCGTGCTGATAACGTGTTATGAAAATGAGAGATAAAGACGTGTTGTGAAAATGAGAGATAAAGAGAAGAAATTGGTAGCTAGAAAGAATGTACGTAGCTTTTTTCATTGATAACATATAAAGAGAGGATGGGATAGAGTTTGTTGTGGATATGGAAAAGGGCATCCATATTTGGGTCTATCCAAATCACAACAAATATAAAAAATTTATTTTTAGATTTTGGCCTCACTAATTTTCAGAAATTGTAGTAATAGGACCTTTGGAATGTCATACAAAGAACTTTTTTAGTGGTTAAAAAAGGCAAGTTATATGGGCACATCAAATTTTGATCATGGCAAGCCCATTTTGAACTTTGATTTATTTACAAGTTTGCCATTGAAGAAAGTGAACATGGCTATCAAACTCTTTAGTATAAAAGTCAACTTTTCTAATTTTGCTCTTCTTCTTCCTCAACTCATCCAAGAAGAGGAAGAACAAGAAAAAGAAGAAGAGGAAGAAGAACAACAACAACAACAATAAAAATGAGAATTTCGATAGGATTTAAACCCTAATTTTTTTCCTCAACTCATACTCACTATCTCCAAGTACAATGGGGTTTAAACCCTAATTTTCTTCCTATTTCGATTTTCAATTAATGGAGAAGAAGAAAATGAGAAGAAAATACCCAAAAATTAAACCCTAATTTTCTTCTCATTTTCAATTTTAATGGCACCCAAAGGCTCCTCATAATGTACAAACCCTAATATTGGTGGAAACCATAATATTGTTGTTTCAACTAGTGTAAATAAGGACTGCCTAATTTTCTGGCAGTCCTACAAAATGAATGGACTGCCAGAAAACTGGGCAGTCCTAAGTCACAGCATGTGAAACAAAGGACTGTCCATTTTTCTGGCAGTCCTTACTGTATGTAGGACTGTCTAGTTTTTCGGCAGTCCTACATACAGTAAGGACTGCCAGAAAAATGGGCAGTCCTTTGTTTCACAGTCCTTGTCGACGCGGAGTTTTCTCGTTGTTCATATTTGGGTTTAATTTAAATGAATAATTACCACTCTGAATGTAGTTTAATTCATTCAAATGGGCTACAAAGAATTGAAATAAACAATGTAATTGATGCTTGAATTTTTCAAATTAATTTATAGGGTTTTGAAAATAAATTGAGAAAGAATTTGGGTGCTTAAATTAATTTCTTCAAAAGAGGAGGATGGTGGAAGAGAAGTGGAAGATGTTGGAGATTTAGGAGTTGTGGATGAGAAGAGGGAGATATTGGGAATTGAGGAGAGGGGGAGGAGAAGAGGAAGAAGAAGAAGAGAGGGGTGAGAGTTTTGGAGAAGAGAGAATAGATTTTGCAAATGAAGGGGAAAAAATGGGTTTGGGAGGGGGGGGGAGGGGGATTTGGGACAGCCATGGATCAAAATTTTGGGCTAGCCTAGTGAAAACCACAAAATTTTGGGCTAGCCATGATCAAAATATAATGTGTCCATATAAATTGCCTTAAAAATGATCATTGTTTAGTATTTGAACAAGTCCTGGATGTCAGAAAATTGTGTGCGCCCCGAGTCCTATTTGAAAACTGTATAAAATTGGATAAGGATGCTAAACTTTAGATACTGAATTTTGTCCGTTTTAGACTTTAGGTATTCAAACTTTTTTTAGTGCACTTAGTGGTGAACATTGCCATAAAGACTCATTTTGTCAAAATCTAATTTCGTCACTATGTTGGAGTGATTGTTGATAACTTACTTCCATGGGACCACTTGCATTCTAGAACCAGACACAAACATGTCAACAACAAAAATGATGGGTACCTCACAATCTAGATATTCAAGAACCAAAATCTCATTTCGCAGAAACCATGAACATGTGAAAGCACTATTCTCCCTAACAAAAGGACCTGCTGCTCCGGACAGGTGCATTGAAGGAGCTACATGTATTAATATTGGTGAGATGTATTTGTTGTACACAAGATTTACGTCCCATAATTTCTGAACAACAATGTATAAGAGATGAAGATATCAACACACATGGGAGTTCCTCGTCATTCTCCATACATGGAGACCAACCAATTAACTATTGCAAACTGTGAATTATTAACATAACAGTTACCAAGGTTTTCATAAAGGAAACCTGAACATATAATAGGTATCAAAAATCAAAAGCAGAAGGAAAACGTGTTGCAACTTGTGACTGACTATGTTAACCTCACATCAGAATGACATTAAGAAGAAACAAAGCCACACACAGCATCACAACTAGAAAACCACTTGGGATGCCCGTAGAATCTTCCTCCCGAGGAACAAAAGACAGCTTCGGATATGATTTTCCCAAGTTCACCTGGTCGGTGGTGGAGGGGCATGAGACTTCGCCAACCCCACCCACGCAACAACTGCAACGGCAAGAATGACCCACCCAAGTACATCATACTTCGTATCACTGCTCTTCTTTTTCTTAGAGACCTACAATTACATGAGAAACAAAATGTAGGTGTTTTGGAAGCGATCAAAAGGGTAAACAGCACAAAAAGTCGTTACAAAACAAACAAAAATAGACTTCATGTAGCAATTAAGTACAAGAAATGAAGATACTGTCAGTTCTGCAATAATAACGTAATTAGGAAGGTAATTGGCCTACTGTTGAAAATAAACAAATTTCATATTTTAATTGAAGCCTTAACTAGGTACATATGGGTATCATATATGACTTGTTTAGGTCAGTTTTGGTATTGGTCAGAGTAAGTCATGTAATATTTAATTGAAAAGTCAGTCATGTAATATTAATTGAAAAGGAACTAAGGTTAGATGAATACGAGATATAAGATATTAGAGGCTGCTTCTCTCCAAGCTTGTGTAGTCTATAATTTTAAGATGAAATAAAAGAACTATTAGAATGTTAGTCTTCAATTCTATTGCTTCATATACAAAAAGGTTTCTCTTGAAAAATCTATCACTTGTACCGGATTAGAGATCGTTGTTGTCATGATCGTCATTCTAGTTGAAGAAGACCTCAAACAATATTATGTGTCATTCTAGTTGAAGAAGACCTCAAACAATACTATGCTTCAAGCGCAGCTTTTAAAGTTCACCTCGAAAGAAGACCTCAAACAATACTATGCTTCAAGCACCGGTTTTGAAGTTCACCTGGAAGAACTTCGATCTTGGAACTTCCAGATGAAATGATTGTTTGAAGAATTAGGATCCCATAATGCAAATATCTTGTAACACTCTGGAATGACTAATGCCAATGCAAATAAAGGGGAGTGCCCAAAATATTGACATATTTGCATGAGATATTGGCCATAAAAAATTGTCAATATCTCATGCACTCCTTCCTATTTGTTGCGTTAGCACTACCAGACATTAGGAGATATTGATATTAGGGGATCCCAATACTTGTCGGATCCCAGGATTTATACGATTTTGTAGAGAACGGGCTACACGGGGGTTACCGACCATAAAGATTTCGATGTGCTTCCTAAAGACAATGATGCACTTTGAGAAACCACGAAGGCGTCTCAAACCATTTTGATCGGATGATCTCTATTTCAAATATATAGTTGATCGGAGAAGACATCACCAATGTGAAAGATCATTGAAAAGATGATGTAGACACTCGAACCAAAGTCTGATCATATTAAAGTACTATTAGATTTTCCAAATAGAAAACCTTTACACATCAAGTAATATAATTTAGTTATATAATAGAAGAGCAATATTATAAATACCTTTGCTTTCTTCTTTAAAGGTATACATAGCACAAGCTTAGAGAAAATATTTTATATCATGTACCACACCCAACTCTAGTTCCTTTTTACAGACTACTTATATGACTGACTTTGGTCAATATAAACCGACCTAAACAAATAGCCATATATAGCACCCAATAAATACATTGTTAAGATTTTAATTAAAATAGAAAATTAGTCTAGTTTCCAACATCCTCCATTGAATGGATTTCAAGCAATCTTTGGAACTTCACGAACATCTCTTCCTTCATTGGCTTTGTAAATAGCCAGCAGCTTGATCTTTGCAGCATGTAACAATGTAGTTCAATCTTCTTGTCCTCGACTAAATCTCAAATAGAGTGATAGTGGACATATATGTACTTGCATCTTCTATGAAACACTAGATTCTTCGTAATTGAAATAGTTGAATTGTTGTCTCGTAAATCTATGTGGTCCATCTTGGATGTTTAAGCTCTTCAAGCAATCTTCTAAGCCACACAACTTGAGTAGCAAAGACGATGTTGAAGTGTACTCCACTTCGGGTATAGATGATACAACTACTTCCTTCTCCAAAACCAAGTGAAAGTGGTAGTTCCAAAGAAAAATACATTGCTCTAAGTGCTTTCACGATCATATGAACTTGTAACTACCTAGATTCATGTTTCAATTTTTGGAAATCAATGCTATTATTTTTTGAATTTTTATAAAAATATTTCTTTTCCAATTCATTGTGAATTTATTGCTAATTCTAATTATTATTATTTAATAAATAGGAAATCTCTTTTGTTCGATTAATTATACTATTAATCTAATCATTATGAGCCTACCAAGCCTTGGACTTGGATGGTGGGCTAGCCTAACCTATTTGCCTACTAAGTCTTGGGCTTGGGTTGTGGGCCTTTTGGCTTTCCAAGCATGCTTTGGAATAACCAATTATTCATTAGTCCTAATTAATAAATTAGTTAGTGATCAGTTAGGGGTTAGTTGTAGTTAGTTAGTTGGTTCCACTATTGTCCCTAAATCTATTACAATTTACAAATCTGCCACTTAGGCTTGGAGAGCACTCCATTTTTCTCCTATTAAAATATTAGGAACTTTCCAATATTTTATTACAAAAATCCTATGCTCTCTCTCCTGCCAGCAGCCACCACCCTCGTCTGCCTTGCTCCGCCACCTCGTCGTCTCCTCCTCTCTTTCTCCTTCCTTATCTCTCTCCTCCATGTCTCTCTTCTCCCCGACCATCTCCACCACCGGTGACTACTCCACCACCGACTCCAGTCGCCACCGCAACATCAACTGCACCGCCCTAACTCCTACCAACCTCCATCGACACCACCACCATCACCAACACCCACGACCACCACCGCCATCTCCAGATCCACTAGCCACCAGCCTCACCACTAGTCCACCCCTACTCCGACCACATCACCATAACACCACAACCACTACTGCCCTCTACAACACCACAACCACGACCCCCAACATCACACCACCTACACCTACCACCACAGCAACCACAGTCATCACCTGACTCCGCGACCGCTCCTTCCGGCCGGATCTCCCCGACACCGCAGAGCTCCGCCTCTCTTTGGGCAGCACCGCCGTCTTCGACAGCGCCAGCCGAGATCTGACCTCTTCTCGACCGGATCTCCCCGATCTATCTTCTTCTCCGGCGCTACTCCACCGCAAGTCTCAGATCCGGTTCGTGGACCGTTGTCGATCAGATCGTGCACCGCCGTCAATCCCGCATTCCTGCACGCCTCGCGGACCGAATCCCGATATCTCTGCCGCACGCCGTATCGGTGAGCCGTTGTTTCTCTTCCCTCTCTCCCCTCCTCCCCTCGCTCTCTCCTTCTCCCACTCTCGAGTTCTCTCCCTGTCCTCTCTTCTCCTCTGTGTCCTCTCTCTCTTGTCCCTTTACTTCTCTTTGTAATATGAGTAATAAGCTGGGCCTGAGCCCAGTGAAGATTGGGTCGGACTGGGCTCAGCGCCAGTAACTCTTATGTTTGTTTAATTATGTATACATATATTCTGTTGGGTCAGGCCCATTATATATATTGTAGAATAATTATATACATATATATATATATATATATATATATATATATATATATACTGTTATTTTATTAGTATTAATATCTTTAGTATACAGTAAATATATTATTTGTCAATATTATTAGTTATTACTTTATCTATAGTTTTACTATAGTCATTTTAGTTGATGAATAATTTTCTAAAATTGTTTTGTAACAATATTTTATTTTGAAATCTAAAATGACTATCTGTATTCTCAAAATATTTATTTTAAATAGTTTGACTAATAAAACTAGTTTCAAAATATTATAAAATATTTTCAAAATAATTATATAATTAATTATGCCCTCAATTATCATATTAATCGCGATATAATCGTGTTTCTAATTTTTGTGATTGTGCACAAACTCTGCGAATCTATCGGTGATCTATGGACTACTTATTAGACAATCTTGGATTATTGGACGATGGATCGGTCTTGGACTATTATTGGACGTTATGATCTTCGATGACTAATTTAGGACGATGCCATTTTGGGAATTATACTATATTCTGGACTCTAGATATTGATACTTTCCGTGTCGACACGTTCGTGTCTCGCACATCGACTTCAGATACCCGAGGCAAGTACTTACAGTGAATACTCCCATTTCCTGATAGTTATTATATTTTACGATTTAGATGTGCATGCCATGATTATTGTTACGATTATCACACGAGATTAGTATTTATGAATTCTAGTCATGATTACTATGTTCCTGTTTATCCCGTTTCCATGATTACTTTATTCATGTTTCTTGACATGATTTATATCCATGATTGCTAGTTAGATGCGAAGTACCTTAGTATATATGTGATCAAAATCCAGTATTTCATGTTCCCTGCCGAATAGTTAATCATGCACGACACGTATGATTGAGCTGTATTAAGTAGATCCCTCAGCTCGATCACATATAGAACGTGGTACTTTAACCTCATGTAGTATAGCTATAACTTTTGCATTCATATTGCTTATGTCACATGTCATAATTTCGCTTGTCCTGATTACTTGCTTTATCTGTCTTTATCATGACTACAGTTTCATTTCTGTACCATATCTTCTATTTCATATTATATAGTTTTTATCATGCTATGAGTAGTGATTCATGTATTGTACTTGCTCCCATCCTGACTAGATAACCACATTTTTAGGTGATGACTTAGAGGACTGGTGTCCCACTTACTATGGCACACCTGAGGCTGATCACGGTGTACCTGAGGATGCAGGAGATTCTGTAGTAGACTTACCACTGGAGGATGCTTAGTTTTAGATTAGTACTTACTTTCTACTGATTAGATTTCTGTTGTCAGAACATTATTGAGATGTACTCTATTTTGAGGATTCATGTATCTGACTTTCTGGTTTGGATTTTGTAGACTTGTGTTTCTACTTCATATCTACCAGTTAGCACTTGTGATTGAGTTAGAATCTTACTATCAAGATTTACATTATGTTGCCGGATTTGGATATAACTTAAAGGATTAAACAGGATACTACCGCTCACTCTACGGCGTAGGCTGGACGTGTTTCCACGCACTCGTGTCCGAACTTCCAGGTACGGGTCGTGACAGAATTTTCAGCCGAATTGATGTCGATAAATCTACGATATATCATTCAAAGTTAAACAAGTTATAACATAATATTCCCCTTATGTAGCATAATATTCCTTTTGCTACTTGTAAATGAGCTTGAGTAGGAGTGTCCATATATCGACTAACCAACCCAACATCCTAGAATATCATACATCGATGCAAGTTGCTGAATGAATTGATTGTTGATGAAACCTCAATTGACATTGATAAAAGCCTCCGAAGATTGTTTGGAGCACGTTGAATGAAGGAATTAGGAATTAGTTTAAGGAGGATGTTGAAAAGTAAACAATTTTCTATTTTAATTGAAGTATTAACTATGAACCGATAGGTTGGCATATATAGCTATTTCTTTAGGTCGGTTTTGGTATTCGTCAAAGTTAGTCGTATAATATCAATTGAAAGCCAATGATCTAGTAGTCTATAAAATGAACTAAGGTAGGGTGTAATTCAAGATATAAGATATTAGAGAAAACATTAATCGTATCGAAAAAAAAAACATTTAAAAAATTTATCATTCATCCATTTTAGTATTTGTTTAACCAAGCTTGACGGCGGACCGAGGCAACGAGACTACAAATCCCCAAAGTGCCTAGGCGGGGACTTAAGACAGTAAAGCGGAGGGCTCAAATTAAAATTTGGGATGTGGGGCAGGTAAGTTAAGACAAAACTTGTAACTTATGACTGAAATTTTGAATTGTGATGCAGGGCTAAAATTCAAACTCTCCAAACTCCCAAGCCGGATATAAATATTCAGCTTTAAGACGGGAGGCAACGGAGCTTAGGAAGATAACACTATTAACATTTAATGTATGTTGAACGAAATAGAGAAAATGAACTAACTAGGGGTTGGAAGATTAACACTATTAATCTTCAATGTATTTTTGAAAGAATTAGAGAAAAGGAAATTAACTTATGACAGGTAACGTGGGTAGGACGACAACACTATTAGTCTTCCATGTATTTTTGAAGGAAATAAAGAAAAGGTAACTAACTTATGACAGATGATAGACAACGAATAAAGAGAACAAATAATAAACTATAAGAAAAATGAAGAGTTTATTTGAAAGGCACCATTTGAATAGGTATTCATCCTTTTTTAGCAGATATAGAGGTAGAAGAAGAAAAAATATATATTAAGCAGATGCAATTAATAGACAGATGACAGTGAGAACAAGTATATCTTTTGGTTGTGCCTCTAAAATAAAATTTTCCAAGTGATCAAGAGCTTGAAAAGTTCCATAAATAAGTTTGTCTACTTGTTAATAATTTTCCAAAAAATCATATAATCATACAAGCAAAAGAGAGAGAGAGAGAGAGAGAGAGATGAGAGAGAGAGAGAGAGAGAGAGAGGAGGGGGGTTATACTTACCTAAGTTTCGAAAGTAGGTGCCATTGGAATCCCTGGCGTTGGAGTCAGAATAAAAATAGATACAGAGTGGGACTATGAGGTCGACTCACCGGTGGCCGGCACTAGATTCAGAGAAGAGGGGGAATTGCAGAGAGGACGTCCAAGTGTAATTGCAATTGTAAGGCAAAGCAATCGTGAGGAGAGAGGGAACGTTGAAGTGGAGTATATTTCATATTTTTATCTGGGCTAGTTCAATTTCTATCTTAATAATTAAATGGGCATGGACCGAAAATTGAATTGAAGTATGGCAGGTCAAGGCGGTTAAAGCCACCCACCACCCAAGGCTGTCCAAGACGACAAATCACAATTTTTAGGCGGACGCCTAGATCAGCGTTGTCTAGGCACCGGCGCACTTGAGTTTCCTAGGCAGGCATCTTTTATAAGCTTGGTTCCAAGCACTATTGTCAGTGAATTGCTTTTATTTGAACACTTGATGTCACAGTCAAGCAATTCCAAATTAGTCCTATGAAAGAGAGTCCTCTAAAGTGGTATATCAATCAAAGAGCTAAAGCTCGCATCCAAACAGCAACCTAGTGAAGTTATTGTCAGAAATAGTACATGTACACAGCATTTTAGTTACTCCAACCAACGTAAAGCTTACAAAAAGTAAGCCATTAGGAAACAAGACTAGAGATTCCGGCCATAAACAATTGACTATTAACTCAAACAGCGCACTGGCTGGCTATTTGGTGTTTCAGCATATTAATGCCCCTGAACAAAATCCCCCAATTCTGGCTGCCATTGGCATAGAAATGCTAGACATACTATAAACACGGATTTACATTAAAGAGAATAATGGAATTACTAATATGTACTTAGCAATTGTATAATTTATAGGTAAGATAACAAAAGGAGAAGTATTCAAGCATAATTATTTGCGACAAGTAAAACATTGTATGTTCAAACTTGGAGCATTCTACAACAGAGTAACAGAATCAAAATATTACCTTCACAGTGGAGGATGAAGTTCCAGATCCTCCAACAGCAGCAGCCTGTTGAGTGGCTATCTGTCGTTGGATCTCTAGATGCAGTTCCGGTGCCTGCATAAAGAACACATTGGTATTTGGAACGGAATGTGACTCTTAGGTAAATGAATGGCTCTGTATAAAACTGAATAGCAATTGTATATTCATTTATATCATTCACTGCATTAGTAATTGGATTAAATCTTCAGTGTAATTCAATAGTACTAATATGAAATTATTATGCATCTGCAAATAAGAACAATGAAATCCAGCACATTCCCCTAGAAAGATGCTTGTGACAGATTTTGAACAGAAGGCTAGGATCAAAAGAAACGGTTCCATTTCCATGAAGATTATGGACATATATAAAATGATAAGATATTGTGTTATGCGAGCATAGCTGGATAAATAGCTGTGTTAGTACTCGAAGATTATATTAAACTACTACTAACATGATATTTAGACTTTGTAATTCAAGTTACATAATTCATGTCCCTTGAGTTACATAACTCATGACTTTTGAGTAAATAACTCATGCATCCGAAGCTAATTAACATCTAACTTTATTCACCGCAAAATGCAACTTTAATTTTAAAACTCTCCCTTAAAGTGCATTTTTAGAAACAACTTCAAGCATTGATCAAAGAAGCTCGAATGGTACTCTAGAAAGGGACATTCTGTGACTTTATAAGCAATGTTCACCTCCGAAACTTCAACGTCAAGCATTTTCTCTCGAATAAAGTGATCCTCGACTTCAACATGTTTAATCTTTGCCTAATAATAGTTGGTTTGCTAATTAGAAAATGAATATCCTCGACCAACCTTCTTAACCATATGCATTCTTGTGCAACAAGAAAAAAAAACCTTGTATCTGTTTCTGCGAAAGAGACGCCAAGACTTGCTTTTTCCTACACTAAACAACAAATGTCGTACCATGTAAGAAAACATAGCCTGAAGAGGAGGATCTCTAATTATCCAAAGCACCACCCAAGCCTACATCGGTATAACCATGCAAGCAAAATCTACCACCCTCCTTGTAGAGCAACCCCAAAATCAAGAATTGAATTGATATACATCAAAAATCTCTTTGTCGCTTCCAAGCAAGGTTTTCTTGCATATAACGACTAACAACTCCAACCAAAAAGGCAATATTTTCCCTTGTAATAATCAATATATTAATGTTATTGACAAATGCACGATTTGGTTAAGGATAAAAAAGAAGCTTTCTTTTTAACGCCAAACTTTTAGTTTAAATAAAGTTTGTATGGAACACCGCTTACTTTCATTCACACTGAATAGTTCAACAATCTTCTCGACGTAATCCTTTAGAGAAACAGACAACCCACCCTCCACTTGTCTCCACTTTCAAGCCAACTTTCATTCACACTGAATAGTTCAACAATCTTCTCGACATAATACTTTGGAGAAACAAAGGATCCACCCTCCACTTGTCTTCACTTTCAAGCCAAAAAATGATGAAGGGTCCTCAAATTTGAATATAGAGTTCCGCCCAAAGTTTACTACCTCTATTATCATTGTTGGTGAATAAAACATCATCTAATAAAGTAAAACAATAACATTCGGAAGAAAGATTCAACGCAGGAGACGGCTAGAATAACCAAAGGTAAAGGCAAGATGAGCGTTGGGTATGGAGAGGGTAAAAGAGTCACTCAAGTACTGAGATTAGGGAGCGAAACAAGCTGCTGAGAACAAGATTACACTTAGAAATCATGTAGATTCACGTGTAGACGAAGAACAAAGGTTCTTAACGTAAGGGGGAGACGAGATCCATCTCAATTTGCTGAATCTTTCTCTCCTGCCACTAATCATCCAAAGGGTCATTTCGGTCTAGAATGGGCCAAGCAAGTCTATTTGTCTGGTAGTATTTCCCTTATCAGAGTACAACCCCTTGCTTTTTTTTAAAAAACTCGAATCCTAGGTAGAAGCAAAATAACCAACATAAGTGAAAGTACTCGGTAATCTTACCATATAGCATGCCCTTTGAGCTTGATTCAATACAAAGAGTCTTCTTTAAGATGCAAATATTATTCAGATGAGAGCTTTTGAAACATATCATAGTGGTTAGAATAATGTCATTGTCAATATCCCCATAGATAAATATATTTTTCACATCGAGTCGCCAAAAGAGATGACAACCATAACCGAAGTCATCCTTGCAAACCAAGGTACACCTAAGTGAACCTTGGAAAATCATCAATAAAGAGGCACATGAAACAGAAGTCAAATAAGGTGTAGCATATTTATTGACCCTTCAAGTCACTATAGGCGCACTCCAATAGAAATTTTCACTTGTAAGACTTGTCAAATGGAAGGCAATTTACATTTCATAGCAATTTGGCAACTTATTCACCAAACTCATTGAAACCAAAGCCTCAGCTTCTCCATGCTAAGATCTCCCAAATCCCAATCTTGCATGCCAAACAGAAGCTCCATCATTTGCACTCATCTTTTCAACATAAGATGCAGAGAGAACAAGTCAATCATGAACCCTCTAGTGTGGATGACATTTGCCTAGATACTTTGAAGAAACTTATCTTTCAAGCCAAAGAAAACATAATGACCCTAATTAACTGCATTTACCACCAAAACGAAGGTTCTTCTTCGTCCTAAAGACATGGTACACACACTTTAAAGTAAAAGTATAATCTTCGCTATTGAATATAGCGATACCTTCCTTCCCAATTGCATGAACAATATTGTCCGTCGTGATAACATCATTTTATTTGTAATTTTGGAGAGAGGGGAATGTCAAGAGTAAGATAATGCATGTATGATTGAGGCCAAAGCTTCTGGGATGTAGTCTCCGACATAACATATTACCCTAATCCTACTCCTTAGAGCCACCCTCCTCACCTGCAACATTGTTCGGCATTTGACATGACAATCTTTCTTAATGTACCTAAACTTGTGATACTGGTAGCACTAAGGTGCTTTCACCTCATTTAGAGAAGGACGTCTAGCATTTTTTTTTGTTCTTATAATGTTTCTTCTTGCTAGAAAAGAGAGTATCACCCTCTCCCTCGATTAGAGAGAAACTAGTCATTTACAAGTCAAAGACTCTTGTGAAGAAAGAAGATTCTCAAACTCCATCCAAGGATAGTTGCCAACCCCAAGCTTGAATATAAGAAGCATATAGAAATACTCATGATGAAGCCCGAGAATTATAGTCTTTTATTGAGAAGTTGGAATAATAATGGATTTACTTCCTTAAGGGGTACAATATACATAGGTAAGGTTAAATTCTATGGTTTCCTTATGCACTCAGTCCAGCACTCAATTGCGCTATTTTCTAGTCAAAAATCAGGGAAAATATTACGTAGACATAGATAAAATATCCAATTAGTCATAAAATAAACACAAATATAGTTCACATTATGACGTTAATGAAAAGCTACAAATAAACATATCATAAAAGAAGTTTACTCTACATGGATTAAATAAAGAGCTAAAAATAAGCCAAGAAACAAATAGTTATAGATATTACCACTATATAGTTTGTCACTCGTCATCATCCTCATAATTGTTACTTATGTTGTATGAATATGAACACGAATGAGGATATTGCACGAAAACGGAGCCGTGTTACAAACATTTTCAGATATGTACGATATATAGTCACCTACGTTGCACAAAAATGGACTGTTACGAGTACGAATGCGATACGGCATGTTCGTCTGTGCAACATAGATTGTTAGTCCTGCCTTTTGCTCTGAGGAGGAATCACAGGTCGGGTTAAGAAGTATGGATGTGCATGGACGAAACGAGAACTTTGTAGTTGGGGGACCAATTAATTAGTATGACAAAATATAAAATATAGAATAACGTATCTAAATTTTATGTAAACAATTATAATAAAAGAAATCATATCATACATTTCCAAATACCAAAAGATATAAGTGAATTACATGAACTATAACTTCATATTATTAGCAAAAGATATGTTGAAGGGAGAAAAGAGAGTATCGCCCTCTCCCTCGATTAGAGAGAAACTAGTCATTTACAAGTCAAAGACTCTTGTGAAGAAAGAAGATTCTCAAACTCCATCAAGGATAGTTGCCAACTCCAAGCTTGAATTTAAGAAGCATATAGAAATACTCATGATGAAGCCCGAGAATTATATTGTCGTTTATTGAGAAGTTGGAACAATAATGGATTTACTTCCTTAATGAAAAGGGGGTACAATATACATAGGTAAGGTTAAATTCTATGGTTTCCTTATGCGATCGGTCCAGCACTCGATTGCGCTATTTTCTAGTCAAAATAGTGGGGAAAATATTACATAAACATAGATAAAATATCCAATTAGTCATAAAATGAACACAAATATAGTTCACACTATGAATTTAATAAAAAGCTACAAATAAACATATCATAAAAGAAGTTTACTCTACATGGATTAAATAAAGAGCTACAAAAAAGCCAAGAAACAAATAGTTATAGATATTACCACTATATAGTTTGTCACTCGTCATCATCCTCACAATTGTTACTTATGTTGTATGAATATGAACACGAATGAGGATATTGCACGAATACGGAGACAGGTTACAAACATTTTCAGATATGTGATATATAGTCACCTACGTTGCACAAAACGGACAATGATACGAGTACGAATGCAATATGCCATGTTCGTCTGTGCAACATAGATTGTAAGTCCTCCCTTTTGCTCTGAGGGGGAATTACGGGTCGGGTTAAGAGGTATGGATGTGCACGGACGAAACCAGAACTTTGTAGTTGAGGGACAAATTAATTAGTATGACAAAATATAAAATATAGAATAGTGTATCTAAATTTTACGAAAACAATTATAATAAAAGAAATCAAATCATACATTTCCAAATACCAAAAGATAGAAGTGAATTACATGAACTATAACTTCATATTATTAGCAAAAGATAAGTTGAAGGGTCAAGTTTATATAATTTTCACATTTTAAGTAATGCTTGTCCCTCCTCCCTTGAGTTACACCAAAAGTCATCTCCCTATCTGCCTATCCTCATCTAAGCATTCTCCCATCATAATGTAGTTGGCTACGGAGTATAAGGATGTGTTTGTTTCAAGGGAAATAGGGGGGAAAAGGTGTGAAAATTGATTTGTCGTGTTTGGTCGGAAAGTGAAAAAGAAAAGGACGGTGGAAGAAAATTAGAGAATCCTAACAAATATGAACTTTCCTAATCTTTTTGTTCCTAAATATATGTGATTCTATTTCCCTCTCTCTTCCCTCTCTCTCTCTCTCTCTCTCTCTTTACTAGTTATGCCTCTCTCTCTCTCCCTCTTTTATACATGCCCATTCTCTCTCTCTCTCTCTCTCTCTCTCTCTCTCTCTCTCTCTCTCTCTCAATTGTCATTTACTACCTATTTTTTAATTATCAACCAACAAGAACAAAAATATTCTTTTTCTTTTCTCTTTCTCGCAAACCAAGCACAACCTAAGGGAGCTCCATAAAGGATTTGAGTTGTCGACCTGACGTACCATATATAAGGGTGTCAAATTCCTAATCAAGGTAGTCAGGAAGAGAGGCTCAAACCATGAAACCTAGATCAATTGACCGGTGCGTAGACCTAGCTTTTGGATGGGCACTTTAAGCTCATTCAACACCAATAAATGTCATCCAAGCCTCTTATATTATAAACAGTAAACAAAGGGTAAATGACAATTTGCTATAGAAAATTGCACTCACCTCTATAACACAATCAAAGAATGAAAAGTAATAACAACACAATTAAGTAAAAATCGTCTATTAACAACAAAAAGTTCAAGGATCAAATCCAGTGAAAAACATACTATCCTAAAAATTAATTACAAAGTTGATAGCCAAACTCACTAAATTGGATGTGTTAATAGCCGAAGAGAGCATTAAATGAGTGAAGAGGGAAAATACGAGAATGAGAGTCAGGAGAGCCTTAGCCCCTGGTTAAGGTGTTGATTATTAATTTGACAAATGGGTTAACGTGTATCTACACAAAAATGTCCACACAAGTTAATAGGCCAAAGTTAGGTTGGTGGCTAGCAAATATCCGTAGGAGAGTCAAAGATTTTTTGGGGGGGGACCAGGGCTCCCCTTCCCCTCATTTCTATCATTTGGTCTCCCCCTACGTCCGTGTGTATAGAGAATTGATCCAAAAACCTAACTGAGTAACTAGTTAATTGATGCTTCATTATTAAGCGTATACTTAATCATTATACAAGTGGAGTAAGCCAACAACCAGTCAACCGTGTACTTTGCCCGGTTTCTTTCATTTTCTACGATCTTGGGCCACTTTCTAGTAGTCAACTGAGTACTCAATCGTGAGCTTAGCAGCCAGAAGCTTAAGCGGGGACGGAAGCGAGGGCAGGAGCGGGAAAATGTGACTACATAGAATAATCTAAAGTTGGGAGCGTGCGCTAATAAAAAATTTATATTTATCAATTATTGTTATCAAAACTTATAAATATCTTAATATTTATTAGAATTTATAAATTTCAGTTCAAAGTTACAGATAGATGATTCGCATGATAATTTTTTATGATGTAAAAAGGTAAATAATCTTTACTTTATTGGTACTTTGATAAACGTGTATTAAAAACCTTCTAACTTTTTCCCAAAATCTATGACCTCTTTTAAAATTATGGTCATACTATGGGAAGCGCTCATGTCATCGGAGAAGCGCGTTCCCGTCGCAGGAGAAACGAGCTCCCGTCATCGGGGAAGCAAGCTCCCAATGAGCTCCCAAGTAAGAACCGCCGAATCGAGGTTCTTACTGAGATTTATTGGCCTTCCAGGAGTTTCTGGCTTCTAAGGTCGTGATTCTGCAAAAAGGAACACTGTCGGACAACGTATCCTCCATTTATAGAAATTTTTCGATATAGGACTAAACTAAGCATAATAAAAAAAATTAAAGACAAGCACAAATAGGACAAGAGTATTTTGTCTTGCACTCCCTTGCAAGTTGGAGCATAGATGTGAAATACGTCGCAACTTGGAGAGTGAAAATAGAATAGTTTAGGTAAAGCTTTAGAGAGTTTGTCAACTAGAAGGTAGAAAATGATGAAGCTAGATCCCATCTTATGAAGCTTGACCTTATCCTGAATAAAAGAGCAATCAAGCTCAATGAGTCTAGTATGCTCGTGGAAGACAAAATTCTCATAAATATGAATGACCGCCTTGTTTCACAGTAGAGATGCCGAAGAACTGAGCGATACAACAATATTGAAAAAGAAGGCTTTTTCAGCCATGTAAGCTTAGAAATCGCATGGGCCATTGAGTTATACTATGATCCAATCGAGGAACGAGCAACAAATGTTTGCTTTTTGCTCCGCCGTGTCACTAGATTACCTTAAAAGGATGCACCAGTTCACTTGCTGGCCGATGATCATCAATGGACCCAACATAATTGGCATCAGCATATGTTGTGAGCGAGGAAGGATTGTACACAAGTCCTTGACGAGGGGAGTATTTTATATACTAGAGAATACAACTGATGGCATAAAGATGGATGCAAGGTTAATACATGCGATTATTGCATGTGGCTAACACATCCAAGGTTACCTCCAAAGGATGCACAAATCTGCTAGCTCGGAGGATCATCAATGGACCCAACATAGTTGGCATGTGAGAGTGAAGAAGACGGATTGTAGACACTTGGCCAGGGAACTTCTCATATAGTAGAGAATACGCTTGATGGCGTAAAGATAAAAATTCAAAGTTATTGAATGTGGTTAAAACAGTAAATTCAAGTAGACCACACATGCTAAAATAAGCAAAAGTTTTTATTGATTTTGATAACAACAATCAATCTAGTGAGTATTGATATTTATCCTCATAATCCAAGTCCATCGAATTTATTACCATCATAACATAGTTGGTCATGGAATAAACTCTAAATCGAGAAGTACAATGAGTAGGAACTAAATAGATTCTCAAAAAGACATATATCACATCTCGCTAGAACCCGCCTAAAGACCAGATAAGTAGTTAGTTTACAGACAAAGCTAGCTTACTATTTATAGTTTTAAGCTCATAAAAACATGAAACGACAAGTAGATATTTTACTAAAAGGGCTCGTTTTGTCATTATATATATATATATATATATATTAGAATTCCAGCACGTGCGGACTCAGTTAAATCGTGTCTCCCCGCACACGATTTTTAGCCGGTCGTTATGTCGCTTCGGACTCTTCGTGCGGATCTTGTCCGCACTGGCTTTTTCATCATCGTCCCACACGTACGCCTCGCGCACTCCGCGCGCTCCCGAGCACGGGACGGCCGACGTTTTTCGACGCCGGCAACTCAACGCCTCACTTCGCCCACGACACCGAAGGCGCCCCCGACGTCTTCACGACGCCTACGACAGCCGATGCCGCCTAGCCACCCGTTCTATGCGCACGACGCCCTTGCGACGTCTTCCGACGCCCATTGGGCGCCGCACGACGGGCCGCGTGGTTCGTCGTCGTTTATACCCGTGGTAGAATGGTGTCGGTCCTCGACCGCCCGTGCGGCGCTCCTAGCCGTTGAGTTTTCATGCACGGGACGTCCCATTCTGTCTCACGCCAGCTCAAATCATGGCCATTTTTCGTCAGTCCTCCGACGTTGTGGATGCCCCGCATCGCACAGGCCAGGTTCATCATCGCCCTCTATATATATATATATATATATATATATATATATATATATATATATATATATAAAATGGATTAGTTCGATCCAAAACTTGAGATAAAGGGTGTAGGCCAAAAAATGATTCATAAGTAGTTGTTAATGAAGTGGAAGTGACCAAATTTTGAGGAGTCGGTATCAATTTATGCCGGATTGCTCCACATATAGTTCCTTCGTTCATGCATGCGGTGAGTCCTTTCAGCCGTTCGACCAGTGAATGAACTTCACCTTTCAGAACCGAATCTCCATGATCTATGGATCGTACACGTAAAGATGGAATGTTCTCTTTGGAATTTTTGTAGATGGATGTGCGAAGGGACATCTCTCGTATTTTTATATCCTCCCTACTCCCTATCGGTCGCCTCACTCCGCCCGCCTTATGTACTTTTTGCTTCTTGATGATAGCCATACCCTCCTCCTCCACCATTCTTGATATTCCGCCATAAAAAAAAATCCTGCCCGGGCATCATAGCTATTTTTGTCCGCCTCCTTCCTTTGCTCTATGAATCTCTGCAAGATCTGTTTAGCCCTTTTGACGTGCAAATCTTTGTTCCATGCGAGAAAGGGGAATACTATTCATCCCGAGTGGCCTCCCAACCCGGGAAGGGAAGTACTCCTCCACAACATCAAAGCCCAGGCACTGGTGGAGCCTGAGTCAAATGATGATCTAATTCCCGACCAATCAAGTTGATCTCATCGATCCGCTTCCACTGCAAGTCATTTTCTCCATTCAACTTGAGCTCGGATATCTTTCTAGAAATATATTCCGGTACAAAAATGGACTTGGTATCCGAAGGGGTAGTAGTTGTCGCCGCAGGTGTAGTAGTTGCCGCCGCAGGTGTAGCAGTTCCCGCCATT
This sequence comes from Iris pallida, assembly GCA_029216955.1. Taxonomy (NCBI): domain Eukaryota; kingdom Viridiplantae; phylum Streptophyta; class Magnoliopsida; order Asparagales; family Iridaceae; genus Iris; species Iris pallida. The sequence continues at coordinate 15,269,083 of JANAVB010004398.1, forward strand.
GCACCGCCAATCCAAAAGCACAATCAATAATAACTAATGGTGATCAACCCACCAACCAACAAGAACATCAAAGAAAGAAGCCCTCTCAATATGCGGCAAGCGAGGTCTGGAGTATATATATATATATATATATATATATATATATATATATATAGAGAGAGAGAGAGAGAGAGAGAGAGAGAGAAATGTTGAACACATGTATGTGAAGAAGTACCTTAGCAGACAATTCCAATGACTTCACATACAAATCGTTTCCTGGTTCCTGCAGATAAAATATGTCAAATACCCAATGTAATCATGATAACCATGTTTGAACAATGCAGCACAACAATACCTCCTCCACTGCTCGCTGGAAACACTTAGTTGCCTCGGCAAAATAAATGTTCGCCTCCTCGTTATCAGAAGTGAAAAATGCATGGGATGTATGGGCATTCCCCAAGCACCACAGCGTGTCGCTCTTTCTCGGATTGATTTCCAAGGCTTCCTCCAGCTTTGATTTCGCATCTGTAGCCCAAAAAGAAAAAACCACAACAAAAACAACTACTTAGCAAGCAATATGGAATGATAAACTAGAAGTACCTCCATTGTCCAATCTACAACTTGTGCTGCAAAAGTATTTCAATCTCCAGCACGGTCGCTCCGACGCTGTTGCCTCGTTCGTTTTCGGACGTGTACGAGATAGCACATGCTCCAAAATATACTAGGGCACGGCAAAACTGTAGCCGTGTCCACATATTCTGTGTCGTATCCGTGTCCTGGTTAAGCTTACTCCCTGGTGTTTTGTAAACGAGGAAGTAGCGTAGCGAGTGCGTGTACTACGTAAAGAAGCGAAAACTCTAACCCTAACATCAAAAATCAAAAAAAAAATTTGGGTGTCGCCTATTGGATTAGTTTATAGAAGTTGTACCTTGAATCATCTTCGTGTTCTCTGTCCCGTTCTGAAATTGCGATAGCTCCAATAGTGCACCTCCCCATCGTGTTAAATTCTAAAAAAAATTAAATTAAAAAAAATCACAGTCAAGTTTGTAACTTCCAATATATTATTAAAACTTATAATGAATATTATGCTATGGTTTATGCACAGAAAATTATGATCAGGGCTTTCAGTTGGGAGTCGTAGCAATAAAAGTTGTAATTTTCCAATGCCATTGATTTTGAAACTTCGGGGGGGATTTTTAGGGTTTTGACTTGGGAATAAAAAAGGGATTGACATTTTCAAGAAAGACCCCCAAAAAAATCAGAAATTTGCAGAGGGGAGAGGGGGAGAGAGCTGACTTCGGCGTCGAGGGGGTCCTTGGCGTAGGCGGCCTCGGCGGTCTTGCGAGCGTGCTCGAAGAACATGATGCGCTCGAACTCGCTCTGTGGCAACTCCATGGCCTCGATGAGCACAAATAAAAATTGCTCCTTTTTCTTCTCTTCCTTCTCTCCCTCTCTCTCTTGATCGGAGGGATTGGCGCTTTAGGTTTTATTTTTGAGAGAGAGAAACAGGTTTTAAATTGAGATTTGCTATGCCTACAACCAAATGCTTACAATCTCCTTACAAATGTCACGTGTGTGTCACGTGTCGGACTTCGATTGGAGGAGGAGAACTGATGGGGTCGAGTGAAGCCCATATAGCAGGGAGTGAGAAAGGAGATGGGACCCAGTGGAACCCATGAGTAAGGGATGTCAGAGAGGTTGTAAGAAAGTTGTAAGCATCTGGTGCTAGACCTAGCATTTTCCTTCTAAATTGGAAAATTCTAAAGGCACATCAAAAACTACTTAGGCTATCCCAATTTTTTTTTACTTATTTATAAGTTTGCCACTGGAAAATTTTCTTCAGGCTAGTCTAATTTTTTTCAAGACCGTCAAAAAATTTAACAGTCATTTCTATTGGAAGGACTGTCAAATATTTCGATAGTCCTAATCTTTAGGACCGTCAAAAAAATTGATAATTCTTTCTATTGGAAGGACTGTCAAATATTTCAACAGTCCTAATTTTAGGATTGTCAAATATTTTGGCAGTCCTTCTCCTCCTGAACATCTCTATATCGCAGCAGCAGCACGTCCCCATCCCCGCCTCGGCCATACTCGCCGTCGTCGAGAAGCTTCTTCGTCATCTCCAAGTCCCCTCTTCTGTGCTCTGTGCACCATCTCCCCCTCATGATGTCGTCCGCGCTACCTCCCCTCTGGTGTTGTAATGCCCCGTCCCGCTCAGTTTAACCGGAGGAATCAAAATGCAACGAGGTTTGGACTTAGCCATGCAATGGCTTGCTCGAAGTCTCGCTCGGTCGAGGCGACTCCTCGCTCAGGTGGGTGGCTTCGGTAAACTTGCTTTTGCTTAGCCTTCACACTAATAAACTGGATATTTTTCAATGCACAAATTAGGCTTGATAATAAAAGAGATGAATCAACATAGCTAAGTGAATAATCCCACATTGGGTCAGATTGAGTTAAAATATGGAAAGCTCCTACGGACGGCTTAGAAATGTTGCACAATGTGCTTTCAAATTGACACTCGGTCCTTCGTCCCATGGCTTGAGAGAAGGAAAAGCGGGTCTATGTTGCCACAAGAATATGAACTTAGCATAGTCATAGGCATTGCATGATATTAATGTTTGGTAAAGTATGCACTATCCTGCTATCCAATGCTTGGTATAGCATAATTATCCCACAAGTCTCAATGCACGTTTCCCTAGTGCAAGACTTGGCATAGACTTTGTTCGTCCCACGGGTTAAGTTGTATCACATGGGTTATCGTGACACTGATATGGAACACGGTTGATTCACGTTGAGTTTGGCAGGAGGGCTATCAAATAGTCATTCCTAAGTTGAGTCATTGATATGGTAACATGGAAATGCTCAAGACCGTGGGTCGTCGAGGCAGTCTCTGGTTTTGGGAGTCTCCAACGTAGTTCTGAAAATATGATAACACTAAAAGAGAAATGACTGTGTAAGACGATAATTCGAGTCGAGTCTTGCATGGTCATTGGACAACTTGTGTACAAGGAAAAGTTTCCTCGGATGACTACCTAGGGCCACATGACTGTTCTGACCTAGGAGGAAATACAGTATAGCCGAGCTGGGGGTACCACTCAAGTTATTTGGAAACTTTCAGTGGAGCTCGCTACTTACACTGAAAGGGTCATCGTCTAACAAAGCTATAAGTCCAAGGTAGCTTATGGTGCAAGTGACCCTTTCATATAGATAAATCGATATAATAGCAACGATCCGCGTGCATGCCTTTGGATTGAGTAGAGTACTGTGTGCAAGGTACCAATGAGTCAAGTTAAATGTGTGCGTAGTACCAATGAGTCAAGTTAAATGTGTGCATAGTACCAATGAGTCAAGTTAAATGTGTGCACGATTTACAATACAATGTTGGGCTAAGATTTGGCTGTAATAGAGACATTATATTTTTGGCACAAGAGGTGGCATCAAAAGTTTGCGTTATTGACACTAAGTTCATAAGTCTTGATTGAGTCAGTTGATGATTGAAACAGGAAAGGCCGCGAGGCGGCAATATGGTTAAGTTGTATTGAGTTGTGAGACACGACCTCGATATTGAAGCACGAATGGAGTTTATGGCATGACCATGTCGTTGCGTCTCAAAGTATGGGCCAAAAGGTAAGCATGAGTTGGACGTTGATGTTGTTGGCATGAAAAGGGTTTAGAGGCACAAAGATAAGTAAGTTATTGGTGCAAGGTACGGTGATGGTCTAGAGACACAAAATAGGCCAGGAGTCTATGTCCTAAAATTGATCCTAAAGCAAGAATAGAAAGACAATAAAAAAGGAATAGTTGCACACACTAAATGAACGTATTGGTTTTGTATAGGTAGACGAGGAGCTCACACCACCAATATGGTTGTGTACTAACCACCCAACAGTTTTCATGCACAGGTTACAGGTACTTGTCTATCGAGGCGGAGCTCGCTTAGACGCACTGAGGCATGGAGTTTCCTTGGCGCTTCGAGGTGGGCGGCCACATTGAATACTTCACCTATACGGGACGTAATGTATGGACATCACCTTCTGAAGCATCCACTGGCTTGTTATATTGTATTGAAAGATAAGAGAGAGCTGAGTGATTGTAATCATAGAGAAAGTAAACTTGTGCGACTTGTAATCCTGGCTTCGTGCCCTTGTAATCTTGTTTCAATATCAATAAAGTGTATTATTTTGTACATGTCTTGGTGTTATTCAACTTTTCTGCTTGGAACTTCTATGCGACGACCCCGTTGCAAGCTGCTGTAATCGGCCGTCATGGAACCCGCATTGCATGAGCTCAATCTAGGCTCATGCGGCATCATGCCTTAGCGAGGATGATTGGTTCTGCGGAACCGGGGCGTGACATAATGGTATCAGAGCATGGCTTTACGTCCTTGGACTTCATGTCAATTCTCTCAGTTTTAAAATCTCATTCGTGAGTAAAAGAGGTGTATGCTCTCTCTCGTTGTTCCTTGGGATGTTCCATACATTATGTCTAATATTTTTAAAAGCTCGTGCAAGTATTCAGTTGAATGGGATCGATATGCGAAGGCCTTTGTGCTGAAATGTGTCGGACTTGAGTTGAAAGGAACCATGCTAAAGTTACCAAGTCGTGTGCATACTTGAATTAATCCTACGCTGACACTAGAAAAAGAGTGTGCGAGACCAAAGTATAGTCGAATATGATGGCTATGCACATAACCTTTTGGCTAAGTTGCGTCGAGTATCGCGCACCTAGACCTTCTGGTGCGAGCAAGTTTGCGAGCGAGATTGAATATCGATCGGACGAGAATAAGTTAGACTTAGAGTATATATCGATAGAGACGCTATCGGACCAACGCTAAGGCAAACACAGAGGTGTTTTGATTTTGAAAAATAGTTAGAACGGTTAATTACGTTTAGGAGTATGAATTAGAAATATGATTTGTATGATGGACTATCGATAGAGGTATACGAGACTTAGATTATCGAGGCGACGCGAGGGATCATGCTGGAGTTTTGAGAAACAGATTGGAGAAATGTATGAGCGAATGATGTGAACGTGATTGAAGACCAGATTGGATGACTTGATCCCTAAGTGGTGTATACAGTAGCCTCGATGAGGAATAAGAGTGAGTTTTAACGATTGGTCGAGTGGCTCGAACCCTGAGTGGTGTATGGATTGAATTGGAAATTGTTCAAACAAAATTGAGAATTTAGGGGTACAAGTATATCAAGCAAGCGATATGATCGCGCAAAGCCTTAGAACGAGTAACACTTAATTGGTCATAATTTTGAGGGTCTCGAACGAGATATCATTCGGACAATTTGTGAATGTGTAGTGCAAATTAGAAAACGGTATTGAATAAGGATTCGGAACGATGAAACAAATAGATGTCTTGGCCGAGAAAACCTAGTGGATCGTACATGCGATTTCGGATTTAGTCGAATGGATTGAAACATGAGTTGAGGTAAAATACTCGTAGATAAGATCGAAGATAGCACAATCGATCGATAGTGCGATCAGAGGAAAGCTCGCATGGAAACTGGATTGAGTAGGATATCGCTCGGTAGAATTTAGCTTGTTGTGATTCGAATGAGTTGATACGACATTAGCACTTAGAAGATAGCACGATTGGTACAAGTTAAAGAACTTTGTGGTTCGATGATTTGAGTTGTGCAGTAAGGAATGGAGGTTGAGTTTTGGATAAGCGATCTTGAATCAGGTTCGGAAGATAGTACTCGTCTAAAATGCAAAACGAGTTATGCAAGGTGATTGTTATGTAAACGTACTTGAGAAAGTTAAGGATGGCATGAACGGTTACTATAAAACCACGACTTGAGGAAATGTATGAGAATGGATTGATATATTACTTGGATAAAAACGGAAGTGTCTTGATTGTTTCGATGATGACCACAACGTTGATGTTCTTGTCTTGTGCGAGCGCAACTCCGACCTCGCACATGCATTGTTGGCCCATTGGTCATGGTCAAACTAAATTTTAGTAAGTGATCTAACCATGTCTCTATATAAGGGCTACTTGGACGAACAACGACAGCTTGTGCCTGCTACCATTTAAGACTTTGGAACTTGAAGTTGTATTTGTCGTCGCATCTGTATTTTAATTATTAATGTACTTTTGTATTTTATTGAGTCTAGGAATACATTATAAACCGTATCGTACTGACAAATAGGCTACCCAAGAATCATTTTCAAAATATTCTATTCGTTTTGAAAATAAGCACACTCATAAAGTCCAAACTACATCATAACTGCTTGACCTTTCAAAAGCCCAAAACCTGAGCTGCCAACCCAAATTAAACCAATTCTGGACCAGAAGAATTCGGTACGAATTTGCCCCAAATTCGGCCCGAGTTTGGCTGTCCTGAACGTTTAATTTTAAACTCAGTCTTTCCGCAACTACGGTTGCAACAGCTATGTGCCGAGATTCTCTCATAAAATTCTGTCTGAATTCTTCCCGAATTCTCCCTTGGAAATCCTATAAATAGAGAAGAAATTCTACCATTTCAACTCATTGATTCACTTTCTATCTTTTCTCTCTAAGCTTACTACGATCTTCCAAAGTCCCTCTAAGTTTTTAATTTCAAATTACAAGCCAATTATAATCCTCTAGTCGATTTGCCAGTACGGTACAGTCTAAAAGTTCAGAGTGATTGTAATCAAGAGGCTTGACAGAAGTGAGACACTTCACAATTGAAGTTGGTCGAATGCTTCGGATCAAAGCTCGCGTTTGTAGAAGTTGGAAGGACTTTGTATGAAAACTTACAATTTTTCTATAGTAGATTTCAACCGGAAGCTAGAGTTCTCTCGACTGGATTAGTCCTCACAAGAAGGAGACCAGTATACATCGTTGTCTTTGCATTTACTTTTTGTACTTTACTTTTACTTACTTACATCTGTGTTATATTTTTGTGATCTTGCTGCTAACAATTTTTAATAGCTAATATTCTGCTACCTACTCTATTCACCCCCTCTAGAGTATATTGCTTTACATTTCGTTCCTATAATTGGTATCAAAGCGGGTTATACAGGTAAAGCGAGGTAACATTGTTATTGTTTTCTTTATATATAACTATTGTTACATAGATTACTATGTCACATATGGCAACTGTAAAATTCACAACTCAAGGTCAAGCCACAAACAGACCTCCACTATTTGATGGTACCAACTACACTTACTGGAAAACACATATGAGTTTCTATTTAAAATTTCTAGATTTTGACTTGTGGTCAATTGTAGTTGATGGCTATAAAAAGCCTCTACGTATTCTTATTGATGAAAATTTGGTTGAAAAAGCACATGACAAGTATACTGATTCAGATTTCAAAAAAAAAAGTATACTGATTCTGAAAATAAAGAAGCCAGTCTTGACGCACATGCTATTAATGCTTTATTTTGTACTTTAGATAGGACTAAATTTAACAGGGTGTCTACATGCACAACATCTAATGAGGTATAAAAACTTCTCAAAGTTACTCATGAAGGCACGACGCAAGTCAAGGAGTCCAAGATCAGTAGACTTACTCAAGAATATGAGGCGTTCAAGATGAAGCCGAACGAGTCCGTTACACAAATATTCATAAGATTTTTGGATATTGTAAATCCTTTGTCCTCCCTAGGCAAGGAATACAATAACCATGAGAAAATTTGCAAGGTGCTACAAGCTCTCACAAAGTACTGGATTCTGAAGGCTACAACGATCGTTGAAGGAAACGACCTCACTACCATATCTCTTGAAACACTCATGGGAAAGCTACTCACTCACGAGCTGGAACTTCAAGACTTTGAAGATGCCGCACTAAAGGACAAATTAATTGCCTTCAAAGCTCAACAACGAAGAACTGTCAAAATAGATTCTGACGACAGTGATTCCAATACTGAGGATCAACCTCTCCTAGTGAAAAAGTTCAAGAAGTTCATGAGGTTCAACCGAAGAACGAAGGAACAATATCAACAACAACAACATTGAAGAAGATCTAATCTGCTACGGTTGCAAAAAGAAAGGACACATCAAGAAGGACTATCCAACAACATCATCATTGTCACCTTCGTTTTCCATTATACGTATTTCCAGTATACGTATACGGGATTCTGACCCGTACCATGACTTGTCATTTGCTAGCTAATCTTGGTTTAATCTTGTTTAGATTCATCATGGCATGTATTGGCTTGGTTTGGTTTATTTTGGTTTGACTTCGTTAGACCCTCCTTGGTTCATCATGATAAACCATCCTTTATAACTCACCAACCCTTTCTCTCTCTTCATTATTTCTTCTTCTTCTTTTTCATTTACTCCTCTCCACCTACACCCAAGAGCCCTAGGCAAGTGCAACTTGCTTCATGATGGATCTCAAGTTTTATTGTTTCATTATCTTCTTTACATGATTATAAGCCTCTTTAGAACTTGGAGTTTTTGATTTTTATGGATAGATTCTTCTAGATCTACATTGTAACTTTGAGGTTTCATGAGTTCATGGAGTTTTCTTGGTTTTGATCTACTAAAACTTGTTATTTTCGAAAACTAATAGTTCCATGAGCAAGAGCACGGAATTTCGTATAAATTTGGTTTTTGATTCACCTCATTTCGAGTTAAAATAAAGTTTTTATGGCTAAAACAAGTTTTCTGAATTTTTCATGTCGGCTGAAGAATGTAGTGCTGGCGTATGTGTAAATTTTACGCAGGGAACCCTGTTCATGCGTATTTTACGCAGGATTGTATCCTGAATGTAAATTTTACGCAAGGAATCCTGTTCATGCGTATTTTACGCAGGATTGTATCCTGAATGTAATTTTTACGCTGGAACCCTTCTCTTATGCGTATTTTACGCAGAATTGAATTTTTGGCGTAAAAAGTGCACAGAATGACTGTTTTTGCCATGTTTAGCTATTTTTTAGCCAGAATTTCGAAAAACTTAAAACATGAAAGTTTTAGATCTTTGTCTTGCCTTTTCGAATATCTTTGGAGCACCTCATTTAGAGTTCGTATGTGGAAGTTATGCCTATTTTATGAGATGTGTTGAACCTTGGATTTTGGGGAATACCATTGGATCTTGTGTTTTCATGCGTTGTGCTATGACCTTATATGAACTAGACCTTATGATAAATGACCCTCCAACTATGTGCATAACATAGGCTTCTTGTTACCAATGATAATGATTCATAAGGAAGTTATGTTCAGTTTTACGCCAACGATGTTATGTTCCGATTTTACGCCGGGCCAACCCTGCGTATCACGCGGAGTGTTGTGAGATATTTTTTGCGTAAACTCTTTTACAAGAATTCTTCTCCTATTGTCATGAGGGAGCTCTTGTGTTCTAATTTTACGCCTGAATATTTCTGCGTACTTTTTTGAATATTGAGAATTGATGTGTTATGACAACTCCCATGCATGTTTCTCCTAGTTCTTGTATATATGCTTGTGATCTCACATGTGTCCAGTACTTGGCCTAACTTGTGATGACCCTACTTGATAACTTGTTAATATGGAGCATGATGGCCTTGAGCATGGTATGACTTGATAACATGAACATGAGGTGATCATCCTCGATAGTGGACCGTCGTGGTGCACTTTTGACAAGTAACAAGTAAACATGACATGTACCAGCTTAATAGTGGCCCGGGGTGGTGCACTCCTGACAAGTAATCTTGACAAGTAATATGTAACTCTCGTCTTGACACCGTGGGTGATTTCTCTTGATTGTCTCTATAAAAGTTATATGTCCCGTCTTGCATCATGTCTAGGACATAAATCCTTGATTTCCTACGGTCAGGGATTCATACTGGATAATGACTAGATTGATCAAGTAGTTCATATAGGGATATGTTTCTAGTTACAGGCGATCCCGTTATCCCGGCCACACCTGAGGGACTTGTAGCCTGCCGTCGAGTAGGGCACATTTCCAGCCCACTGTCATGTGGGGCACTCCATGAAACAAGTTCTAAGCACACTGTTAGGTGTTGCACTCCAAGTTACCTAATAATTCTTGATAACTCTTAAATAAATCTCGCCTGGATAACCTGAATAGCTGCAGGGCTTGTGACTGCTGGAACATCTCATTACATCTTGCTAGTAACTAGGTTTGTGATAACCCTAGTTAGTTAAAGTATCAAGCCGTACTCTTTGCTTGGCCGTGAGTGTTGGATGGAGTCCATTCCTGTCTAGTCTTGCCTAGCCCCAGTACATGCTATCTCACGACATGCTTGCTTATATTTTTCTCTTGTCGATAATTGGTTGGAGACGAAGCTCTGTTCAGGTGAAGGGTTACAACCGGGTCCTTGTTTGGTTTACGGTTGTAACTTGGCTACCGGAATAGCCCCTTAGTTATCCTATCATTTATCACCTTGTTTTCTTTAACTCATGTCTTTATTATTGTTCTCACGTGCTAATATGCTGGTTTTAGTTCTTAAGTGAAGCCTCCCTTGTGGCACTTGCTCTTCTGGGGTCTGACCCAGCTGGTTTTGTATGGCCAGATTTTGGAGTAGCTCCCGAGGATCTCCCCGCCTTCCAGCCAGATGGTGAACACTAGAAGAAACCATGGCAACGAGTGGGTTTATTTTGCTCTCCCGCTCAAATTGTATAATTATTCTTTTGTGGCGTTTAGCCGCCGAGCAAGTGTTAGCTCGTGTTGAAACCTATACTTTTGTTTGCCTACAGGCTGTAACATGATTGACAAATCCTAGGGTTGATCATGTATGACTGAAACTCTTGCTAGTCCTCACATTTTGTACGACTAGCTTCATGATCATCTGTATATGTAATGTTCGGGACGCCTTACCTTTCATGCCTGATGATCTGATATCTTGTAACATGTATTACTTGCTTGAGATTGAGACATTAGGATTGTTCTTGACCATAAGAGACCGATGGCTTGTAGATAAACCCCCATGCATCTAGACAGCCGTGACCGTATGTCGAGGTGGATTACACTTCTATATACGTAGCTGGCAGTGTCTGTCCCCCGCTCTCCAGTATTCTGGTTCTGGGGTGTGACACGGTTTAAGTGGTGGCCCATGCAGGTCTTGTAAAATAAGGTGTGTGAGGGTTTTGCCGAATAGATGTCTCAATCAGCATCCGTCCTTGATCTCTACTCGTGTCCTCTAATCTTTCTGAAATCTTGACTTGATCACCTGCTCATATCCTTGATCTATCTTGGTCCTTCCTTAATGTTCTCCCTGTCATTTTCTTTAGTGGCATTGTTTCTGGTCCTACCGATCAACGATGTGGAGCACCTCCAGTGAACCAGCAGCCACTTGGGGACCAAGCCCAACACTCTGGAGCGGCCTCCCGAGTCATGCCTTCTGGGATCCAGAGCCCCCAGTTCAACCTGTCTAGTCTTCAGAACCTGACAATGGAATCCTGGTAGGACTTATCAGGGAATTGCTTGCATCCCAAGATCGTCGGGGTGATGCCCTGCACCAGACAGTACAAGATGCCATGGGCCGAGTTGGTTATCAAGGGAACAGCGCGGCCAATAGCTTCAAGCGCTTGAACCCTCCTTTCTTTGATGGCAGTGAAGATGCTATCGCTGCTGATGCGTGGCTTCAGGACATAGAAATTATCCTAGAGGCAGCCAGGATTCCCGAGGGAGAGAAGGTGGTCGTGGTGCGCCTTCAGTTATTGGACTTAGCCCGTACCTGGTGGGCGATGTTAGCAGTTGGATTAGCGACGCCTGTTTTGTGGGCGATATTCAGCGATAAGTTCCAGACGAAGTATTTTGATGCTGTAGCTCGGTATGATCTGCAGACAAAATTTACTAATCTTAAGCAGATGGGAAGAACGGTCGACGGTTATGCGGCCGAGTTTTCAAGACTAAGTCGGTTTGCTCCCATATTGGTGGCGGCCGAATTGGACCGAGCCCAGCGGTTTCAGCAGGGGCTCCACCTAGAAATTATTTTAGCTGTGGAGCAGTTTGAGCACCAGACGTTTGATGCCGTCTTACGAGCAGCGAAAAGGCATGAGTATACGTCGCAGAGGATCGTGGACCAAACCGGAAGTAGGAAGAGGTCCCACGGGCAGATGAGTTTGTCCTTGACACCAGCCCCGGCAGCTAGGGCTTTGACTATTGGAGTTCCTAGGAGGGCGAATTCAGTTTTGTCGGTTCAGCACTCAACTGTAGAAGCATGGAAAATATTAAAGAAAATGACCCATGCGGCCAAGGAACCCCATACGGCTCAGATAGTATATCCGGTATAGAAGGACCATGCGGTATAAGGGACTATGTGGCCCAAGACATCCCATGCGGCTCAGAAGACACGTGGCGTAACAGTGTTCCCCTCTGACCTATGCTGCATTAATTACTTTGACGGCTAACAACTCTGAAAAAAGTGACAGCCCTGACACAAGAGAGGCAATTATGACTCTGTCATAATGACGGACCCCTAGGGAAGAGAAAGAGATCTCTGACACAATCCCCCGAGAACCATAAAAATGCCACGTGGCCTTGCCACGTGGGCGTTCGTATGCGGCTCGAGCAAAGACTTCTCATGCGGTTCAGAATGAAGCCGTCCTATGCGGCTCAGGCCGAAACAGTCTCATGCGACTCAAACCGAAGGCCTTCCCATGCGGCTCAAGCGGACCATTTCCATGCGGCTCAGGCGGATGTATCCCTATGCGGCTCGCAATGATCACCTCCATGCGGTCCAAAGGTTCGAGGGAGGGCCACTACCTAGGCAGTCCTGACACGTGGCCCAAAACCATATGCGGCCCAAATCTTATGCGGCCCAAATCTTATGCGGCTCAATCTTCATGCGGTTCAGATCCCCCCAGTGGCTCCTAGGACATGTGTCCTAAGCCGATCAATCTTACAGATTTATTGCAATCAAAGATTGGGTCAAATCCCAATAATCTGGGACACGTGGCAGGAGAATAAATCAAATTTATTCGCAGACATCAGAAGATCATTATGAGGAAGATTTATTCCAATCAGTATTAATTGTTGATGCGATTTGGTGTAATCTACACTCAATGGTCCAGATTCATCATAATCAAAACGAATGGCCTAGATTGACCAATCCACAGGCTGCCGCCATCTCCAAGAAGCAATCATTTGCAACCCTAATGATCACATCTCATTCCTATAAATAGCAGGGTGCCATTCCCCTGCAAAAAAAAAGAAAGAGAGGAGACACACAGGTAGAGAGATACAGAGAAGAGCACACATATAGAGAGAGAGAGAGAGCACCAGAATACTTGGAGAGGAGAAGCAGAGAGAGCAAAGAGAGCATTTCTTCCAACGCCAAGCAATCTTCTGGAGCCAAGGCTGCATACCGATCGTCCAAGGAGTAAGGCAGAGCTGCCGTCGCTTTCCCGAGCCTCTATCGTCACCCCCCAGAATCTAAAATAAACAATTGTACTTAGATTGCTGTACCTAGGTTTTCGTCCCTAGGCTTTCTTTGTACAAGCGAGTTTGTAACATGAAGTAAAAGTCCGGTACTCCGATAATTGTTCTGTTCTTTTATATTTCGTGGCAAACACGATGGCGACTCTGCTGGGGACAAACTTCTCCACGGCCGAGGAGTTGGTGACGCAATCGGATGCAGCCAAACTTGGCTCCACACAACAGAAGATGGTCGTCCGCTTCGACCAACAGGCGTTCGAAGAAATGCTCTCCAAAGGAAGCGCTGGCCCGGTCCAGAAGCGCACCCGCACAACGAAGGCTCGCAAAGAGTGGAGGCCAAAATCATTTGCTCCTCCCCAAGTCCTTGATGCTACCCAAGACGGTGAAGGCGACTCTCGCGCGACCCCACTTCAAGCCATAGAAAACTCTGCTGTCCCCAAGTCCGGCAGAGGAAAGCACTACGATGCTGGACTTGCAGGGGCAAAGAGCGACTCTATGGGCTCCAGAAAGAAACCGAACAAGGGGACAATCCGTAAAGCGAAGACTCATGCGGCCAAGCTGGCCAGCCGCATGAATGATGACCATGCGGCTGAAACCGCTATCCAAATGCATAACACTCATGCGGCCAGGATTTCCAGTTGCATGGATGATACTCATGCGGTTGGGATTTCCAATCGCATGGAGAATACTCATGCGGTCAGGGTTTCCAGCCGCATGGAGAAAACCCATGCGGCTACGACTCCCAGCCGCATGACGCCTACTCCACGTGGCTCTGTCTTCTACCGCCTCTCCTATGGTCCTGATCTCCTGTGCTCCCAAGAAGACATGTCTGATTCTCTCCAGCACCACTTAGACTCTTCCTACTATGTGCCCTTACGCACTAGAGTGAAGAAGTCTAAGGCAACACGAGCTTGGGAAGCTCGGTCCGTTGACCCGACCTCTGACCATCCGAGCGTCCCGTGTACTATTATGCGGGCCTCTGACTGGAAGTTGTACAGAACCACTCGAGTCCAGCCCTCGGCGGCAAACGGACAGAGAGGTTCCCAAAAGTCTCCCGAAATCCAGGGAACAAATATGGTCGAACCAGACCCATCTGACTTGCGTGAGGCCATCCTCCACAAACGCAAGGAAAGAGAAGGGGCCTCGGTATGCAAAGAGTCCTCACATAGACGTCACTGCACCCAGATCATCGTCAACTGCTGTTACAACAATGCGACAGTGAAAGAAGACCGGTCATCCGTCTTCCAAAGACTACAACATCCAAGCTCCGGGGATGAGGCACCTCCTGTTGTCTCCTGCAATTCCACTCAGAAAATCCCCGCCGAAGGGAGAGGGAGAAAGACAAGCATCTCCAGCCCAAAGATATCAACCACTACAGCTAAGAAACTGTCGTCTAAACGGTTGTCCACTACTGGAGTTTTCCTAGGCACCCGTTCAAAGACGAAATCTGCTACAATGGAAGATTCATCATCCACATCACTGGGGGTCGCTGGAACTGGGGGTAGCACTCCTCTGAACATCCACAATAATTCGATGTTCCAAGGAGACGAGCCCGAGGAAACAACTCTCCCATCAGATACAGCCGAGGCCGGCGTCCCCGAGGACGTCCACGACTATCAAAATGAAGCAAGCTCTGAAGCCGGGGGTACTATTCCCTCCGAGTCCGAACCAGAAGGGAATATTCCCATATATCCCGATGACTTTTCGGTACATGGGTATGACTCGGAGGATACGTCCTCCACCGTCCCTTCCGTTTCTCATCATATAAGGACGGTATTCATGACGGACAGCAATCAAAGTGGTTCCAGTGATCGCCAGCGCATCGACACTCTGGAGGCCATACTACAGGCCATGGTCAAGTCTGTAGATGAAATCAAGGCGGCTCTTCCAACTCTGCAAGGAGGAACACCTGGCCAAACAAGTACGGGTCCCGCGGTCAATGCGGACTCGAACTCAGCGGCACCGAACCCGTGCAACAATCCTTCCGAAATAATGGCTCCCACCGCTGCAGATGATGCCAGGGAAGCAAGAAGAGAGGTCCAGGAGCTTCGAGCCATGTTTCACGCCCGAAAAAACTTTCAAGACCTCAGAATACGGCAACCATACCCGGCTGCATGGAGAGATGTTCCCTTCCCACCAAGATATAAGCCGTTCAACATCAATCCCTATGATGGCAAGACCTCAGCGAGTCGGTACATCACTTACTTCGAGGTCACCACCGACCATCTGCCCCATGACGATGCTATTCTCACCCGATTATTCGTCGGGGCATTGGAAGGAGTCGCTTTCGACTGGTATCGCAATCTGCCAGACAACTGCATCCACTCCTTCGCTGGCTTCAAGCGCCTGTTCTTGGAGAGATTCTACGATGTAGGGCAGGACGTCACCATGTCCACCCACATGGACGTCGTCCAAGGGGAGAAGGAGCTGACAAGGAACTACATTGAGCGGTTCCGCCAAACCGCCATGAAGCTGCCCTCCGGAAATCCGGATTCCTCCTTGATTGAAATTTGCCAAAAGAGACTGCTTCCAACGATCAGTCTCTGGATGGACAAAAGTCAATTCAAGGATTGGAAGACGTTCATCATCAGCGCCACAAGCGTGAAAGAACGATTGAAGAAGGCTCGCCAATTGGGGTTGCACATCTCGGACGGAGAGAACAAGGGCAAACGTCCTAACACCAACAACGACAATGGGGGTAATTCCTCCAACAATCGAGACAGCAGGGGCAAGCAAGCTATGGTGGCCGATACGGCACAAAAACCTGAGCCAAAGCCAGCAGACAAACAATGGCCGCAGATCGCATACTCCTTCCAAGACGGTCACGTCAAGCCCATCTTGGACATGCTCATACAAGGGGACAGAATTCAGCTTCCTCCACCAAGACGAGAACCGCGGCCGACAGAGATGGAGAATCCAAAGTACTGCCATTATCATCGCTACGTCCACCATGCTACACACGACTGCTACCAGCTGAAACGGTACATCCAAAACCTCATCGATTCGAACGCTTTGGCCATCGATTTCGTAGAGGTAACGGTGGCAGCCAATATGGTGTCGGTACAATTCGGCAGCTTCCCTCCAACGGAAACTCAAGACGGGGTGGTCCCCATCCCTCTAGCGACAATGGAGATTGCTAATCTTCCACCTTCCGAGATCAGCTGCTGGTCTAGTGCCCCTCACCACATCACGAAGGGAGGTCATGTAGATCCATCCAGATTTAGTATCGGAAGCGACTCGGCCCATATCATCTTCTACCTGTAAGAAAAAGGGTAGAAAAGTCAGATCCTGCCGCACGATCTCGACGGATATCGAAGAAGCCACAGCCGTCATTACACGGTCTGGAGCGCAATCCCAACCTGTGGTTGACAACCCAGCTGAAAATCAGCAACCCACTACAACTGATGCTCCGGGACCGGCTCAGCCTTCGACGACTGACAAGCCTAGGCCGAGGGAGACTCATTTTGACAAATCCCTCCGAAAAGAGGCATCACAGGGGCTGGAGAAGCCCTACAATTTTGACATATTAGCGCAGTTGGCCAACACACCGGCCAAATTATTATTATACGAGCTCCTAAGACTCTCCAAGGATGTTCGTGCAGCTTTGAGCGATGCACTCCAGAATGCCGATGCATACCTGGCTCAGGTCAACCTCACGGGAGAAAACCCGCCTACAGATCTCCAAGACAGCGCCTGTACGGGAGCAATGTCCAACATTGTCTTCACTCCGCAGGACATGCTCATCAAAACCAACCTATATGATCGCTCGCTATACTACACGGGATACATCGGCGACGTGAAGGTGGATCGGATGCACATAGATCCTGGCTCTTCCATAAGCATCATCCCAAAGGGTCTACTACATCATCTTCGCATCCCAATGTATCGCCTGACACCCACAAGCACCGCCATCAGTGGTTTCAATTCGGGCAGGAGCTACCCAATCGGGAAGATTCGCTTGAAGTGTCAGATTGGCGATCTCCAATCCGAAGTCACCTGCTACGTTATAGATGCAGACACTTCTTACAACATCCTCTTGGGGCGCCCATGGATACACGATTACATGATCGTGCCTTCCACGCTACACCAGTGCTTCAAATATGTCGACAAATACGGCTTTGTGAGGACAGAATTTGCTGATATCGATCCCTTCAAAGGGGTCGAATCCTACTACTCAGACTCCTGCCTATATGAAAAGTTAAAAAGGCACCTTGATGAAGGAAATGTACAAGCTCATACCGAGACAGCTACAGGATCAGAAGAACCTCTGACGATCCACCTCCAAGCTCGCAAACCGGGTAGATCCGTACCCCTTACTGCCACTCTGCGGAAGGACGCGATCAACCTCTCGGCACAGCAAGAGCAGATGATAATCCGGCTGCCAAGGTCCGGCCAAGTGTCGAGACCCACAATGGGGCCACTAACAATCAGACTGTCGAGAGTCGGTCAACCCCAAACGGAGAAGCTCAATCCCTCCGATAGGCCACTGACGATACGCCTTTCCAAGAAGGGTCGTCACCTCGATGCAAGGTCTGACACTTCTAGCGAACCAGCTACTCCTCGCTCCACATCAAGTACCAAACTGGGGGTCGCTAGTCTGCCAACAACTCCACGCTCTGCTCCATCAGCTGAACCTCTAACAATCAAGCTGCCTTGGGCGTCCTTTTAGTCTTCATTTACACGGGGGTAGTCGAAGAGGAACCGGAGCTAGCCAAGTAGGTGGCTGCCCACACTGATGTTTCCTCCGCTAATGATGTAATTCCCTAGAAAAGATACCTTACTTTATCAATAAAGGGTTATCTTTGAACTACACCAAGCTCAATAAGCTATGTACAATGTATGCTATGGAACACGGTATAGGCACTCATCTACACACACAGGTGACAAATGTGTACACCACAATCCAGCTTACTCCAGTAGAAGACGCTTACCAAATAATCGAGGGAGGGGACCATCTAATCATCTTTGGCCGGAAGGACGACCCGAATCCCTTCACCATAGAGGAAGACGACCTTGGGTCAGATGCCGGAAGACTGCCTCTGTATCTTTATAGCCCCCAATCCAAATATCTCATACAGAAACAGGGGTCTGATCTGGAGACGATGCCAAGTTTGAACTACGACACTGGGCGACGATTACCTTTGAAGCGGCCAGTCCCGACGGGCAAACCACAGGACTACTATAGCAAAACTCGATGCGGGTTAGGGTATGTAACACCTACTACGACCCCTAAGAGTTCAGATGAAGAATGCGACTGGCAGTCATATTCAACCGGGTCACCAACTTCTGACTCGGATACCAACATCGTAGACATGTTCAGACAACTCCTGTCAGACAATATGGCATTCGCCGACACTTACGAAGAAGACGAAGACATCTCCGAGATCCTCGAGCTAGAGCCATGGGCCCAGCAATTGGATGCACAATGGGAAAAATGGTTCGAACTGAGAGAACCTCCTACTGAAGATGAAGTCATACAGGTTGACCTCGGCAGCAAATCTTCTCCAAAACCAATTTTCGTCAGTAAAAACCTAGCAGACGAAGAGCAGGAGTCGTTGTTAGAACTTGCCAAAGAATACATTAATGTGTTCGCCTGGAGCTATGAAGATATGCCAGGGTTAAATCCCGACATTGTCCTTCACAAACTCAACATTCGGCCGGATGCGAAGCCAGTCAAGCAACAACAGCGACGCTTCTGCCCAGGCATCATGGATGCGATCGAAGCCGAAGTCAACAAACTGATAGCAAGCGGCTTCATTCGTGAGGAGCAACATCCCGATTGGGTCGCCAATATAGTGCCCGTCCTCAAGAAGAATGGGAAGATTCGAATCTGCATCGACTTCCGCAATCTGAACGAGGCGTGCCCCAAAGATGAATTCCCCCTTCCTATCACAGACATCATGATCGACAATACCTGCGGCTTCGAACGTATGTCATTCATGGATGGCTTCTTGGGGTACAACCAAATCAAAATGTCTTCTGACGACGAAAAGCATACATCATTCCGAACACCAATTGGCACGTACTGCTGCACAGTCATGCCTTTCGGTTTGAAGAATGCCGGCACCACATATCAAAGAGCCATGAGCGTCATCTTCAGAGACCACTTACGCAAAATAGTGGAGTGCTATGTTGACGATATAGCCATTAAGAGTCGCTGCAAGGGAGACCATCTGCAGGATCTAAGGACGGTATTCGACCTAATACGAGCGCACAATTTGAAAATGAACCCTACGAAGTCCTTTCTGGGCGTATCCAACGGGAAGTTCTTGGGCTTCATCATCACTGCACAGGGTATTCATGTAGACCCTGAGAAGACGAAAGCAATCATGGAGATGGGTCCCCCGAGAAATCTCCGCGAACTCAGAGGCCTTCAAGGGAGGCTAGCTTACATCAGGAGGTTTATTTCCAACCTCTCCGGGCGATGTCGACCATTCACCCATCTCATGAAGAAAGGCATCTCATTCGTATGGGATGAAGAATGCCAGCGCGCCTTCGACAGCATCAAAGAATATTTATCGAACCCTCCAGTCCTGGTGGCCCCGGTTTCTGGAAAACTATTTCTGCTCTATGTACGAGCAATGGAACACTCCCTCGAGGCTCTGCTGGCACAAAACAATGACGCAGGCCATAAGCAAGCCATATATTACCTCAGCCAAATGATGATTGGGCCAGAGCACCGGTACACCGCTGTGGAGAAGGAATGCCTTGCCCTGGTGTTCGCCATTCAAAAAATACGGTACTATATTACCGGACAAACGATACATGTGATCTCACGAGTCAACCCTCTCAGGGTCCTCATGACTAAACTAGGGGCACTCAGCTCTCGCCTCGCTATATGGGCAATATTGCTGTCCCCTTATCATATGATCTTCGTCCCACAAAAGACAGTCAAAGGTCAAGCCCTGGCAGACTTCTTAGCAGCCCACCCAGGCTCGGAGTCCTCCAGAATATATGAAGAGATCCCAGATGAGGTCGCCGACTCGCATGCAACCTCTCACGATGATATATGGCGAATGTTCTTCGACGGTGCTTCGAGGACCGGACCTAAAGGCAATATAAGTCGTCGGAGTCGGGGTAGTGCTGGTCTCCCCTTCCAGATTAGTGATTAACCGCGCTTATTTCCTCACAGAACCCTACTCTAACAATGTGGCCGAGTACAACGCTCTAGTCATTGGCCTCCAACTTGCAAGAGAGCTGGGGGTAGAATACCTTGAAGCATACGGCGATTCCCAACTAATCGTCAATCAGATCCGGGGCTCATACGAGGTCCGCCACGAAGATATGACCCCTTATCACCAAATAGCGATTGACATCATCTCGTCGTTTGAGGGGTTCTTCATCGAACATGTCCCCAGACTCCGAAATATCGAAGCTGATGCCCTAGCTGGTCTTGCCGCTTCCCTAGCAGTTCCAAACTATGATCGCCAATCAGTGGATGTGATAGGCCATGAACTGGTCTATCCCAAGAACAATGTGCAATTTGTGGCGAGTTATTCCGCCCAGACGATCGATGATGCCCCAGACTGGAGACAACCATTCATCGACTTCATCGTCTACGACATCCTGCCCGAGAACCCAAAGGAAGCCACTTTCATCAGACGACGTTCTCTTAGATTCTTCTACGATACAGAGACGAAAATGCTGTATCGCCGCTCCTATGACGGATTACAGCTTCGGTGTCTGTCAAACGCAGAAGCCAAAGAAGCCGTACGAGAAGCTCATGACGGTGTCTGCGGGGCCCATCAGCCTGGCCCTAAATTGCAAGACCGCCTCCGCCGAATGGGCTACTACTGGCCCACAATGGTGGCATATGCGATAGACTATGCAAGAAAATGCAAAGCCTGCCAAGTCCACGCGGACTTCATTCACCAACCATCCGAATTTCTACATCCGACAGTGGCGTCCTGGCCATTCGAAGCATGGGGAATGGATATCGTTGGTCCAATCACCCCACCTTTCTACCGAGGACATCGCTTCATACTTGCGATCACTGATTACTTCTCCAAATGGGCGGAGGCTGTCCCACTCGCAGAAGTCAAGACTTCAAACGTGATCAGCTTCCTTAAGCATCACATCATCTACCACTTTGGACTTCCCCGAAGGATCATCCATGATAATGGTCCGCAGTTTGCAAGCCACGCTTTCTATCAGTTTTGCAATAAGCACCGTATTCAGAATGTTGCTTCGACACCGTACAACCCGACGGCGAATGGGTTGGCAGAGGCATTCAACAAAATAATCATCAAACTCCTCAAGAAGTTTGTCTCCTCCAACAAACGCGACTGGAACGAGAAGCTTGGCAAGTGTTTATGGGCGTACCGTACTACAGTCCGAACAGCTACCGGGAACATACCATTCTCTCTAGTATACGGAAGTGAGGCAGTTCTCCCATTAGAGACTCAAATACCCTCACTCCACGTCGCCCTCACTTATCAATTGACGACGGATGACAACTACCGACGTCGACTACAAGAGTTGGAGGCCTTAGATGAAAAGTGCCTCCTAGCTCAGCAAAGGATCGAGCTATACCAAGCACGCATCTCAGAAGCCTTCAACAAGAAGGTCAAAATCAGAACATTCCAAGTGGGCGATCTTGTTCTGGCAGTCCGGAGGCCAATGGTCATGACTCACAAGATCGCCGGCAAGTTCCAGCCAAAATGGGAAGGTCCATTTGTCATCGAGGCCGTGTTCTCCAACGGTCTTAATGCCTCGCTAAGCAAAATGGAGACTTGCTCATGTTGCCCATCAACGGCAAGTTTCTGAAGAAATATTATGTCTAAACAACATTCTCCAGATCATTGAGTCACATACCCGCTGGTACCACTGAACTCACCCTCATAGTTTTCCAGATTTTTGAGTCATGTACCTGCTGGTACCACTGAACTCACCCTCATAGTTTTCCAGATTTTTGAGTCATGTACCTGCTGGTACCACTGAACTCACCCTCATAGTTTTCTAGATTTTCGATTCATGTACCCGCTGGTACCACTGAACTCACCCTCATAGTTTTCTAAATTTTCGAGTCATGTACCCGCTGGTACCACTGAACTCACCCTCAAGGCTTTCCAGATTTTTGAGTTATGTACCCGCTGGTACCGCTGAATTCACGCTCACCATTCTCCAGATTCTCGAGTCATGTACCCGCTGGTACCTCTGAACTCACATCTCGGTCACTCTTTCAGGTAACAAGTCATGTATGATCATACCTCTGAACTTTCTTCTTGAAGGAGATCCTCCCCCATGATCTAATACCCGCACTCCCAGTGCACAAAAAGGGTAATCGATCCACAAATTTCCAAAACGGCCATGTCCTCATTACCTCTGAGTCGTTCCACTTCCGCCAAAAACAAATCACCCCTTACATAGAACTTCCATGTCCTCATTACCTCTGAGTCGTTCTATGTGACCTCCTTCATTGAGCCCACTCCTGTCATGTCCTCATTACCTCTAAATGGGAAGGCTCCGTCGAAGAAACCTTCATACTTGCCATGTCCTCATTACCTCTAAGTAAGTATGATGATCCCCTTTCGACCTATTATCTGTACCCACAACCGGAGTACGCCAAGGGTAATGGGTCCACAAATGTCCTCTGTTGACCACAAATGTCCTCTGTTGACCACCAATATCCTCCGTCGAGTTCACTCCTGCCATGTCCTCATTACCTCTGAGTATGAAGACTCTACGTTTAAAAAACTTTCCTACTTGCCATGTCCTTATTATCTCTGAGCAAGTATGTCAGGTATCCCCTTCATCTTATTATCCGTATCCTAAACCAGGGTACGCCAAGGATAATAGGCCCACAAATATCCTCAGCTAAATTTCTTAGCACAAACCTACCGTCTCATCATGCCCTAGGAGCCCAGCTGCTCTACGGCATTCCTTTTTCCAATACCAAGAGCACCCATGACAACTTTGCCATGGCTGCTTCAGGTATCCTGACCAAAACTTGTTATCTGTACCTAAAACCAAGGTATGCCATGGGTAACAGGTCCACAAATATATCCCCTATGCGGGGGACAACATCACCGCAATATCGCAGGTACAACAAACAAACACAAATGAAGGGTAGAAGGGAAAGTACTCTTTATTTGAAGGAAGAGAAAAGTATTACATATTTCGGGATCACGTCCCTTTTAGAAAAAAAAATAAGAGGCCGACTACAGCTCAGCATTAAACAATTCCAGGAGCCGATTTCTCACTGAGGTGGTCCCCCGCTCAATCCGTCGTCGAGCCCGACGCTCGGCCTCCTGGAATAACCGTTCCCCATTATCCAAGCCCAAGAGCGCCTGGCAGTCGTCTTCCAATTTCTTCAGAGCAGTCTCCAGGTCAGTCGAAGCCTGATTAACCCCGTCAGCCTCCTGAACAATTAGCCCCCTGCTATTTCGGACAGCCTCAAGTTCAGACTCTAAGAAAGTCAACTTTTTCTGAAGCGCAAGGATCTGCTCCCGCGTCTCAGTAATCTCACGAGAGACAGATTCCTCCCGAGCCGTGACGTTTTCATTCGTATAACTCAGTTGATCATACCGATCAGATAAATCGCTGAGATCCTTCAGTATGGCCGATCTGGTCTTATCTCGAGCAGCCCTGGTTCTCTCTATAACAGCAATAAGGGAACCCCGCTCCTCGTTTATAACAACAGACAGATCAGCCTGCCGTAATACTCGAAGCTCGGCCACCAGCTGATCAGCCTCTAACAATTTCGCCTCCAGAAGCGAAGCCATCCCTGCATCACCAGGAAGATTCCAAAGGATATTAATTTGACCTTGGGTGCATTGCCGGGCCAAGGTGAAGGAGGTCCCTCTTTCCACAGCAGCCTCGATTCCCCTCTTCAAATGACGATGAAAACTGGCAACCACGTCCTGTAACGCGTCGTCCAGAACTTCAGCAGAAGATGGCGTCAGAGGAAGCAGGGACGGCAACATCGGAGAAGTAACGCTAGAGCTTGCCACCAGGAGGACAGAGTCTGAGTAGAACGATGCATGAATGGCGACTAACTCATCTTCCGCCGCCCGGAGAGCTCGGACACTCGGTAGAGCAGAAAGGTCTATCCTCGGGGCCATTGGAGCAGAGGATGACGCAAGGACCATCGTTCCCTGCCCCGACTGTCCCGATACCTGGCTCGTTAAACTCGAGCCCCCAGAAAGCCCGTCAAGACGAGCAGGAAGGTGAGGGGGTACACCCCTCTCCACTAGTGCCCCTTCGGCTGGGTTTGTCTCAACAATGTCCATCTCCGGCACTAGAGAGGCAGGACCTGTATGCCCAGAATAACAATCAATCGACGTAACCCGAAGGATGTGATGATAGAGCAGATAGGCTTCCTCACAGGTTAAGATTCGGCTAATCTTACCAGAGGAGGGGCATGAAGGCTGCAGCTCATTCACAACTGGCATGGTCCCCTCACCCGCGATCCCCGAGTGAAGCTCAGTCACGTCTTCTGTCCCCGCCACCTCGAAGGGGGATACAGATTGATCTGCGTCATCTTGAAGAGGAACAGGCTCACGGGAGTCCCCGTCATCCTGGGTCACCACCTCGGCATCTTGAAACTCTTCTTCTTCTCCTGACACCTAAAAGAGGGAACGAAGACGATTAGAATTGAAGCTAGAAGGAAAGAAGGAAGAAGGAATCGAGAGCGGTTTTGTTACCTCTGACGCAGGGTTGACTTCTTCTCCACTTTCTTTTATGGCTAGCGGGCGGTGCCTAGTCGCGACCACCTTCCGGGATCGAGAAATATCGCCAACAGGAGAAACTTGCCTGCTACGTTTCAGAGTAGGACCAGGCACAACGAGTGACTGATCCCCCAACATCTCATCTGACAAAATAGGTGGCTGATCCACCTATGCGTCTGCCACTGGAAGGATAGAGTCATCTCTATCATGCTCGTTGCCTTCATCACCCTCAGCAGCAGAATCCAAATCTGGCGCTTCGACTCTAGTCTTTCTTTTCTTGGCCCCTTGAGAGCCTTCCTCCAAACCGATACCAACAATAAAACTGGTACCTGGGTTAAAACCGACCGGGGATTTGTTTGCCATGACATGATACAAAGCTGCCATATACAAGATCTCCACTGACTCCTTAATGTCAGGGACCGAGAAAATGGTACGAGTATGAAATGAATCATAATATTACCAAGCCCTGATACCATCAAGAAGGCTACCTTCATAACCCAGATAAGAGCTGGGGCTGTCTAGACAAAGTTGGCTGTATCCAAACTGTCGGGCAAACCTGCTAGGCAGATAAGGCTCCAGAAAGACAGTATTGCGGTTACGATACACCAGATGTGCGGGGCGGATGTTACGCAGCCATAGGAGCATCTGGCCATCCAGAAGTTGAGGGGGCGCAATACCGTCAAGATGTACAGCCTCTATGTCCCTGGCGGTAAAGCGAGGGACGGATACAAAAATATGATACTTATCTGCCCTCGCCAATGCCATCCGGCAAGCCCGCTTGGTCTCACATTCCCAAGGCTCGTCACAATAGCGGAAGATAAATACGTCATCATCAGTCACACCGTCTTCAGAGCCCGGTCTCATCAAAGACGGATAATGTATCAGCAGCCACCCTATCAAATAGTGATAAGGCAACTCAGTTCGTTCAAAATCCTTGACCACGTCGCGAGCAATGACTTTGGATGTAAAGGTACGAAGGCCACGGTGTATGCTGCACACCATGGCCGGGAGGAGAGCTAGCCTGATTCGTAAAACTAACTTCACAGCCGGAAGGATAAAGTTACGACTAATTCTCTCAATAGAACCGGCTCCTCTCGAGACCACAATTTTGTAGCCAGATCATCAAAAATCCTGCCAGAAGCGCCTTCTCGGACAGCTCTTGGGTGTCCTGGTAAAAGTAACCAAAAGGGTCAGTCTTACTCCCGAATCTGTCACTGGTAGTGGCCACTCTCTTAGCCGATGACACCAAGTCCTTAACTGCTTCCCGAGATCGAGGACGACGAGAGGTAACTTGACCTGAGGCATCTGTCAGGAAGAGATAGTGCACCCAGTCCTTGGTGTGGGGAGCATTCCCTTCCGAGTTACTATCCTTTCGGGTTATCTGATGACATGTGCTATAATGGCACAGTATCTCTTGGTAAAGGGCCACGAAGCCAGGATACCGTCGTTCCAAATCTTCGAGTTCCTCATTAGTGGGAGTATACGCTTCAAAAGCTTCGTCCCCCCAAGAAAGCTTGGAGGCCGCGTGCATTTCATGGAGCGCGAGTCCCATTTCCCCTACAGGTGTGTAAAAGGTTCCCGTACGACAATTATACATCTCCAGCAGAGACATGAACAGCTTCTTGTTTATGGACAAGCCATGACTGGTGCCTCGGATAACGTGGTAAAGGCCAATCTCACACAAAAAGGCCTCATACTTCTGCAAGATCTACGTAGACAAATTGGTCCACGAGGGAATAGGGTGTACCCAACCAGGGAACATCAATCGGCCAACGGGATATGAGCCCTTCCGAGCAAGTTGATTTATAAAAGTATCGGCGGTAGAAAATATGAAGTTAGGGCCCGCCACATTCAAGAAAGAACCTGGGACCAATCCTGTCACAGAACAGCTAGTATGCACCTTGCCGGCAGTCACGGACTTCAGATTATTATTATAATGAATGTTCCCCACGAACATCCCACTTCTGGTAGGGGTTAAAGTCTCCTCCATCTTCCGGTCCAATGGGAGCATATTGAACCAAGATAATGGAAAGTGTCGCTCCATCTGGGAGATACAGATCTCCATCCCGTTAGAGACAAAACTCCAATTCTCCGACACCTCCAGAACATGACTGTTCTCCACGGTCAAGGCATCTCCAAAGAAGAAAGCAGGCTTCAAATATTTTCCTTCGAATTTCCCGGAGTTCATCATAGCGTTAAGGAAATAGAAAGACTGGTGCTTGATGGCATTCAGTCTAGCCAGAGGCTCATCGCTCGAAAACTGGTCCGTCATATGCTGAATAATATGGTCGTACCTATAGCCGAGAGCAGCTTGGGCGCTACCCACCAAGAGTTCTCCAGCAGCGTTAACCGGCAGATTCACTGAAGAAAAGACAGAGAAAGTTAAGTTAAACGGATGGATAAAGAGAGCTGATTGGGTGCTTCCAAGCCTCATGCGGCTTAGGAAAACATCCATGCGGCTCCATGAAGCCTTATACGGCTCCGAAGCCTTATACGGCTCCAAAAGCCTCATGCGACTCAAGCTCAGAAGAACACTTATGCGGCTTCGTGCAATAAAAGTCTATGCGGTTTAGCGTCGCTTATGCGGTTTCGCCGACGAAGCACATATGCAGACACGGTGGTTTTCTTATGCGGCTCGCAGCTCAGCCGTAGGGCGAACATGCGACTTGCAAAGACTCGTGCATAAAGTATGCGACGTAGCCATGGCAGTTAGGGTTCTTTAACTCATACATTGTCCTTACCAGTATTGGGGGGGGTGAACGTCAGGATGAACATCAGGTACGACGACCGGCGGAGGAGCAGCCGCAGTCGAGGCGGAAGTAGAGGCTGCCTTCTTGTCCTTTGCTGCCACGGTCTTCTTGGGAGCAATTAGTTATCGAAGAGGAGAAGGACAATCGAGATAGGGAAGATTTGAGGAAAAAGAAAGAAATTAAAGAAGCCCTTTCTCTCTTCAAACTCCTCCTATTTATAGGAGGACGGGAGAAAGAGGACACGTGGGCCAATAACCGCCTCATAAAAAGTGAAACCGACTCTTCGGGTTTCGTCTCCAAGATTCACCCAGGGCGTAAAATTCGAAAGATTTAATGAGCTGACCCTTGGGATTTTCCCCTACAAAACGGTGCTGAAACGAATTTGAGGCAATTAAAGACCCGCACACGTGGCGAGAAGCTATGCGGCTGAACAGTCCCCTGCGGCTGAACCACCTACGCGGCTGAACAATCTATGCGGCCAAGATATCTATGCGGTCAAGGTTTCATATGCGGCCAAAAAAGAATATACAACCATGCTTCTTATTCAAAGTATTTCAATTTTGCAAATTGAAAACTTTGAAGGGGGTCTTGTAGAAGCATGGAAAATATTAAAGAAAATGACCCATGCGGCCAAGGAACCCCATGCGGCTCAGATAGTCTATACGGCACAAAAGGACCATGCGGCATAAGGGACTATGCGGCCCAAGACATCCCATGCGGCTCAGAAGACACGTGGCGTAACAGTGTTCCCCTCCGACCTATGCTGCATTAATTACTTTGACGGTTGACAACTCTGAAAAAAGTGACAGCCCTGACACAAGAGAGGCAATTATGACTCTGTCATAATGACGGACCCCTAGGGAAGAGAAAGAGATCTCTGACACAATCCCCCGAGATCTATAAAAATGCCACGTGGCCTTGCCACGTGGGCGTTCGTATGCGGCTCGAGCAAAGACTTCTCATGCGGTTCAGAATGAAGCCGTCCTATGCGGCTCAGGCCGAAACAGTCTTATGCGGCTCAAAACGAAGGCCTTCCCATACGGCTCAAGCGGACCATTTCCATGCGGCTCAGGCGGATGTATCCCTATGCGGGTCGCAATGATCACCTCCATGCGGTCCAAAGGTTCGAGGAAGGGCCACTACCCAGGCAGTCCTGACACGTGGCCCAAAACCATATGCGGCCCAAATCTTATGCAGCCCAAATCTTATGCGGCTCAATCTTCATGCGGTTCAGATCCCCTTAGTGGCTCCTAGGACACGTGTCCTAAGCCGATCAATCTCCCAGATTTATTGCAATCAAAGATTGGGTCAAATCCCAATAATCTGGGACACGTGGCAGAAGAATAAATCAAATTTATTCGCAGACATCAGAAGATCATTATGAGGAAGATTTATTCCAATCAGCATTAATTGCTGATGAGATTTGGTATAATCTACACTCAATGGTCCAGATTCATCATAATCAAAACGAATAGCCTAGATTGACCAATCCACAGGCCGCCGCCATCTCCAAGAAGCAATCATTTGTAACCCTAATGATCATATCTCATTCCTATAAATAGCAGGGTGCCATTCCCCTGCAAAAAAAAGAAAGAGAGGAGACACACAGGCAGAAAGATACAGAGAAGAGCACACATATATAGAGAGAGCACCAGAATACTTGGAGAGGAGAAGCAGAGAGAGCAAAGAGAGCATTTCTTCCAACGCCAAGCAATCTTCTGGAGCTAAGGCTGCATACCGATCGTCCAAGGAGTAAGGCAGAGCTGTCGTCGCTTTTCCGAGCCTCTATCATCACCCCCAGAATCTAAAATAAATAATTGTACTTAGATTGCTGTACCTAGGTTTTCGTCCCTAGGCCTTCCTTGTACAAGCGAGTTTGTAACGTGAAATAAAAGTCCGGTCCTCCGATAATTGTTCTGTTCTTTTATATTTCATGGCAAATATCAACACCGACGTACCCTCAGCAACAGAAGAAGAAGCAATCTTTCGCAATGGACTGCACTCATTATGGAAAGCCAGGGTACGTAGTATCTGAGTGTCGCAGAGCACAGGGATTATGCTTGGCTTGTGTGGCACCGGATCATAAGATTGGGTCATATCCGTATAGAGCCAGTTCATCATCGTCGAACCTAACCAGTCCATCGGTTAGGGGTCCAGCACTAGTACAGCAGCAGTACCAGCCTCCGAAGCTATTGCCGCCTCAGGCTCAATAGTTTGTCCAAGCTCAGAATCAGAGCAGGCAGAGAGGTTTCCAGCAGAGGGGACTAGCACCAAGAGGACAAGGTCAGGCTATGGCTCTAACGGTAGCAGAAGAATTGGCATCAGATGAGGTGGTGGCAGGTACCATTCTCGTCAACTCTTTTCCAGCATCAGTATTATTTGATTCGGGTGCATCGCATTCATTTATGTCTGCACGATTCGCTACACGGATAGGACTGGAGCCCGAGTCATTATCAGTAAGACTCAATATACTTACTGGTAACGGCCTTATGGGAGTAGATAGAGTATTTTTCTCGTGTCGAATCGTAGTTAGCAGTAAAGAGTTTTCTGCTAGATTGATAGAATTTTTAATGGCCAACTATGATGTAGTCCTAGGAATGGATAGGTTGAAGGATCAGTATGCAAGAATAGACTGCTATCTCGGCAGGATTATTTTTGGTATTCTAGGCGAACCAGAGTTTTCATTTTCCAGAGGCGAAGTAGAATCTTCTTCTCCAGTATTACATATGGCAGTAGCAGCAGTTTAGTTTCCCAGAGTAGTAGAAGAGTTTTTTGATGTATTTTCCGAAGAGCTTCCAAGCATGCCTCCAGAGAGAGAAATAGAGTTCACCATCGATTTGCTTCCAGGGATGACACCAGTGTCAGAGAGAGTCTACAGGATGGTGCCATCAGAGTTGGAGATCTTGTACAAGATGATTAAAGAACTCAGAACTAAGGGATTCATTCGTGCTAGAGGATCGCCTTGGGGAGCCCCAATACTTGTTGTGAAAAAGAAGGATGGTACGTCAAGATTATGTGTTGATTATCATACCTTGAACTCTATAATAATCAAAAACATGTATCCTCTACCAAGGATAGATGATCTGTTCGATCAACTCAGTGGAGCGGCTATATTTTCGAAGATTGACTTGCGATCAGGATACCATCAGATCAGAGTCAGAGAGCAAGATATCCCGAAGACAGCGTTCAGATCAAGATATGGACATTGGGAGTTCCTTGTTATGCCATTTGGAGCGACCAATGCACTAGCCGTATTCATGGACCTCATGAATCATATCTTTATGCCCTATTTGGACCAGTTCGTGGTAGTATTTATAGACGACATCTTGGTCTATAGTAAGAGTGAAGCGGAGCATGAGCAGCGTCTCCGTGTAGTCCTTCAGATTCTCAGAGAACATCAGTTGTATGCGAAGTTCAGTAAATGCGAGTTCTGGCTTGATCGTATTTCGTACCTAGGACATTATCACTAGAGGTGGGGGGAAGTTGAACCCCAGAAGATAGTAGCTATAGAGACATGGCCAGTTTCCAACACCGTCGTGGAAGTTCAAAGTTTCCTAGGATTGGCCGGCTATTACTGGAGGTTAGTATCAGATTTTGCTCGGATTTCAGCACCCACGACTCAGTTGACCCGCAAGGATGTGCAGTTTGCTTGGACGACAGAGTGTCAGATTTCGTTTGAGAAGTTGAAGCAAGGATTGATGACGGCCCCTATTCTTACGCTTACAGATGGAACTGGAGGATTTTTCGTTTATTATGATGCTTCCGGCAGAGGATTAGGATGCGTCTTGATGCAACATAGTAAGGTAGTAGCTTATGCGTCACGTCAGCTTCGTGATCATAAGAGAAATTACCCAACCCATGACTTAGAATTAGCAGCTGTAGTTTTTGCACTTAAGTTGTGGAGGCATTAGTTATATGGAGATCAGGTAGAGATCTTCACCGACCACAAGAGCCTTAAGTATGTGTTTACTTAGAAGGATCTCAACATACGTCAGAGGAGATGGCTAGAGCTACTTGTGGATTACGACATCAACCTGCAGTATCATCCTAGGAAGGCCAACATTGTTGCAGATGCATTAAGCAAAAAAGTCGGAGTTTATTTCCTAACAGCACAGCCAGAGTTGTTAGCGAATCTTCAGAAGATGGGTATTGAAGTTATTCTTCCCATCATTGGGGCATTGATGGCCAGCCTGTAAGTTCAGTCCAGTATAGTTGAGAGGATTAAGATGGCTCAGTCAACGGATTCTAAGCTTTAACGGCTTAGAGCAGAGTGTGAAGCAGGACGAAGACCCGAGTTATGCATTCATGAGTATGGTACACTCCGACATAGAAGGCGTCTTTGTGTGCCCAGTGGTGATATCAGACATGAGATCATGGCAGAGGCTCACAGTTTGCAGTATTCGATTCATCTCGGTGGCACGAAGATGTATTGAGACGTCCGTAGGTATTTTTGGTGGAATAGCATGAAAAGGGAGATAGCCCGGTTTGTTTCTCGTTGTTTAGTTTGCCAGCAAGTTAAAGCTGAACATCAGAGGCCAGCTGGACTTTTTCAACCTTTACCGATCCCAGAATGGAAATGGGAGCATATTATCATGGATTTTGTAACTGGGTTACCTAAATCCCCAGGTGGAAGAGATGCTATCTAGGTTATAGTTGATCGTCTCACGAAGGTAGCTTATTTTCTTTCCTTCAGAGTTGGTCACTCGACGGATCAGCTTGTAGAGATATACCTCAGGCAGATTGTCAAATTGCATGGGGTGCCAGTTAGTATCATATCAGACAGAGATTCAAGATTTACATCGCACTTTTGGCGGAGTCTTCAAGAGAGCTTGGGGACTCGTCTCAAGTTCAATTCAGCTTATCATCTGCAGACAGATGGTCAGTCAGAACGCACGATACAGACTCTTGAAGATATGTTGCGATCTTATACGCTTGACTTCGGTGGTTCGTGGAAAGATCACCTGCACCTAGTGGAGTTCTTCTATAATAACAGTTTCCAGGCCAGTATCCAGATGGCACCCTTCGAAGCACTATACGGCAAGAAGTGCAGATCTCCTTTAGCCTGGGATGATATAGGCGAGAGACAATGCTTGGTCCAGAGATGATTACGCAGACAATCGAGGTGGTCAGACAAGTCAGAGATCATCTTCGAGTTACCCAAGATCGCCAGCGCCATTGGGCCGATTCTCATCGACGACCCCTTGAGTTTTCAGTCGGTGACCACGTATTCCTTAGGATCTCGCCTACCCGTGGTGCCATTCGTTTCGGCGTACGGGGAAAGCTTAGTCCTAAGTATATAGGGCCGTTCGATATTCTTGAGCGAGTAGGTGATGTGTCCTATCGTCTCGCTCTTCTACCGTCGTTACGTAAGATACATGGCGTGTTTCATGTATCCCAGTTACAATGGTACATCTCGGATCCGAGCCATGTCCTTGATCATTCGGAATTGGTTGTTGGTACCAACCTTTCATATAAGGAAAGGCCCGTATCTATATTGGATCGAAGAGAGAATGTACTCAAGAACAAGACTATTAGTTTAGTCCATGTCGCTTGGGGTCACCACTCTTTAGGTGAGTCAACGTGGAAGCGTGAGGATGATATTCGATCACAATATCCATACCTATTTGACTCATAAGGTATAATGTCTCTCTTATGTCTTATGCTTTTACTTGCTTGTATGAATGATTGCTTGATTGACTGCTAGTCGTAGATTTCCCATATTAGATTAGCTTGTCCTGATATCTCTAGCCTCTTGATTAAATTCCGAGGACAGAATTCTTTTAAGGTGGGTAGAGTTGTCACCATCGTTTTCCGTTATACGTATTTCCAGTATACGTATATGGGATTCTGACCCGTACCATAACTTGTCAATTGCTAGCTAATCTTGGTTTAATCTTGTTTAGATTCATCATGGCATGTATTGGCTTGGTTTGGTTTATTTTGGTTTGACTTGGTTAGACCCTCCTTGGTTCATCATGATAAACCATCCTTTATAACTCACCAACCCTTTCTCTCTCTTCATTATTTCTTCTTCTTCTTTTTTATTTACTCCTCTCCACCTACACCCAAGAGCCCTAGGCAAGTGCAACTTGCTTCATGATGGATCTCAAGTTTTATTATTCTATTATCTTCTTTACATGATTATAAGCCTCTTTAGAACTTGGAGTTTTTGATTTTTATGGATAGATTCTTCTAGATCTACATTATAACTTTGGGATTTCATGAGTTCATGGAGTTTTCTTGGTTTTGATCTACTAAAACTTGTTATTTTTGAAAACTAATAGTTCCATGAGAAAGAGCACGGAATTTCGTATAAATTTGGTTTTTGATTCACCTCATTTCGAGTTAAAATGAAGTTTTTATGGCCAAAACAAGTTTTCTGAATTTTTCATGTCAGCTGAAGAATGTAGTACTGGCGTATGTGTAAATTTTACGCAGGGAACCCTGTTCATGCGTATTTTACGCAGGATTGTATCCTGAATGTAAATTTTAGGCAGGAAACCCTGTTCATGCGTATTTTACGCAGGATTGTACCTTGAATGTAAATTTTACGCAGGGAACCTTGTTCATGCGTATTTTACGCAGGATTGTATCCTGAATGTAAATTTTACGCATGGAACCCTGTTCATGCGTATTTTACGCAGGATTGTACCCTGAATGTAAATTTTACGCAGGATTGTACCCTGAATGTAAATTTTACGCAGGGAACCCTGTTCATGCGTATTTTACACATGATTGTATCCTGAATGTAATTTTTACGCTAGAATCTTTCTCTTTTGCATATTTTACGCAGAATTGAATTTTTGGCATAAAAAGTGCACAGAATGACTATTTTTGCCAAGTTTAGCTATTTTCTAGCCAGAATTTCGAAAAACTTAAAACATGAAAGTTTTAGATCTTTGTCTTGCCTTTCCGAATATATTTGGAGCACCTCATTTAGAGTTCTTATGTGGAAGTTATGCCTATTTTCTGAGATGTGTTGAACCTTGGATTTTGGGGAATACCATTGGATCTTGTGTTTTCATGCATTGAGCTATGACCTTATATGAAGTAGACCTTGTGATAAATGACCCTCCAACTATGTGCATAACATAGGCTTCTTGTTACCAATGATAATGATTCATAAGGAAGTTATGTTCAGTTTTACGCCAACGATGTTATGTTTCGATTTTACGCCGGGCCAACCCTGCGTATCACGCGGAGTGTTGTGAGATATTTTTCGCGTAAACTCTTTTACAATAATTCTTCTCCTATTGTCATGAGGGAGCTCTTGTGTTCTAATTTTATGCCTGAACATTTTTGCGTACTTTTTTAAATATTGAAAATTGATGTGTTATGACAACTCCCATGCATGTTTCTCCTAGTTCTTGTATATATGCTTGTGATCTCACATGTGTCCTGTATTTGGCCTAACTTGTGATGACCCCACTTGACAACTTGTTAATGGAGCATAATGGCCTTGAGCATGGTATGACTTGATAACATAAACATGAGGTGATCATCCTCGATAGTGGACCGTCGTAGTGCACTCTTGACAAGTAACAAGTAAACATGACATGTACCAGCTTAATAGTGGCCCGGGGTGGCGCACTCCTGACAAGTAATCTTGATAAGTAATATGTAACTCCCGTATTGACACTGTGGGTGATTTCTCTTGATTGTCTCTATACAAGTTATATGTCCCATCTTGCATCGTCTAGGACATGAATCCGTGATTTTCCACGGTCAGGGATTCATACTGAATCGGACTAGGATAATGACTAGATTGATCAAGTAGTTCATATAGGAAGATATCTCTAGTTACAGGCGATCCTGTTATCCCGGCCACACCTGAGGGACTTGTAGCCTGCCGTCGAGTAGGGCACATTTCCAGCCCACTGTCATGTGGGGCACTCCATGAAACAAGTTCTAAGCACACTGTTAGGTGTTGCACTCCAAGTTACATAATAATTCTTGATAACTCTTAAATAAATCTCGCCTAGATAACCTGGATAGCTGCAGGGCTTGTGACTGCTGGAACATCTCATTGCATCTTGCTAGTAACTAGGTTTGTGATAACCCTAGTTAGTTAAAGTATCAAACCATACTCTTTGCTTGGCCGTGAGTGTTGGATGGAGTCCATTCCTGTCTAGTCTTGCCTAGCCCCAGTACATGCTACCTCAGGACATGCTTGCTTATGTTTTACTCTTGTCGATAATTGGTTGGAGACTAAGCTTTGTTCAGGTGAAGGGTTAAAACCGGGTCCTTGTTTGGTTTATGGTTGTAACTTGGCTACCGGAATAGCCCCTTAGTTGTCCTATCATTTATCACCTTGTTTTCTTTAACTCATGTCTTTATTATTGTTCTCACATGCTAATATGCTGGTTTTAGTTCTTAAGTGAAGCCTCCCTTGTGGCACTTGCTCTTCTAGGGTCTGACCCAGCTGGTTTTATATGGCCAGATTTTGGAGTAGCTCCCGAGGATCTCCCCGCCTTCCAGCCAGATGGTGAAAACTAGAAGAAACCATGGCAACGAGTGGGTTTATTTTGCTCTCCCGCTCAAATTGTAAAATTATTCTTTTGTGGCATTTAGCCACCGAGCAAGTGTTAGCTCGTATTGAAACCTATACTTTTGTCTGCCTACGGACTGTAACATGATTGACAAATCCTATGGTTGATCATGTATGACTGAAACTCTTGCTGGTCCTCATATTTTGTACGACTAGCTTCATGATCATCTGTATATGTAATATTCGGGACGTCTTACCTTTCATGCCTGATGATCTGATTTCTTGTAACATGTATTACTTGCTTGAGATTGAGACACTAGGCTTGTTCTTGACCATAAGAGACCGATGGCTTGTAGATAAACCCTCATGCATCTAGACATTCATGACCGTATGTCGAGGTGGATTACACTTCTATATATGCAGCTGGCTGCGACTGTCCTCCGCTCTCCAGTATTCTGGTTCTGGGGCGTGACAATCATCAACTAGGAAATGCAACAAGTATGAAAAGAGTTACTTGAAGAAATCTACTTCCAGAAGATATGCCAACACAAGCATTTAGCATAAAAGTGAAGCCAGTGATTCAAAAGATGAACAATCAGATGTCGCTGCAAATGTATGCTTGATGGCATATGATCAGGTAAACTCAAATCCCTTGTTTGATATATATGATGATTTTACCTTTGAACAGTTAGGTGAAGCTTTTAGTGACCTCTTAGATGACCACAGAAAACTGCTTAGCAAATACCAAAAGTCTAAGAAGGTACTAAAAGAGTACAAAGGTGAAATAGGAAGACTTACCAACTTACTAACTAAGGTTAGAAATAATGAAAACCCTAGTGAGACTGATGAGCTTTCTTCTGTCAAACTGTAACTACACGAGACTACACGATTGTCCGAAGAAAATGACAAGACCATTGCTAAACTTGAGGAAGATTTACTCAAAGAGAAAAAGAGCCATCACTATACACTAGTCAGAAATGATGCACTTACAGCTGACTATAACACACTTTATGACACCTCCAAAAAGATGGAAATTAGGTTAGAAAATAGCTTGTAGCTGTTGCTTCCTACCCTAACACACGTGTCAATTATCGAAACATCAAAACATGGTCAAACCCAATACTGTCAGACCAGACATAACCAAATCTTTGCCCAAGAAGACTAATCGACATGCATTCTACTACAAATATCCAACTAGAATACCAAGACCTACCAATCATGCACAACACACTGCACCTAACACTCAACATGCTAGATGTCACTATTATGGCACTATTGGTCATATCTCATATGCATGTAAAGTAAGAAAATTAGTTGATTTGAATATATGTGCATGGATACCAAAGACTAACATATCCGGACCTTATAATAAATGGGTACCAAAAGTTTTATCTGCAAATTTCTTTGTAGATGGAACACCCTACTCAGGCTAGGAGAAAGTAGATTCTCGGTAGCGGTTGCTCACGACACGTGATCGGTAATGCTTCTCTATTTGCAACACTATCAAAGAAGAAACAATGATACGTCTCATTTAACAACTTAAGGGTATATAGTAGGTATCGACAACATTGGTAAGGCTTCCTATCCTGTGATTAAAGATGTATGTCTAGTAACTGAGTTAAAACATAACCTACTCAGCATAAGCCATTTAGCTGACCATGGTTATAGTATTAACTTTGTCAAAGACAAATGTATTATAGTTGATAGCTCAACTGGTAGTACTATCGTTAAAGGTATTAAGAAAGATAACATATATATTTTCTATTTGTTGGAAGATGCTGACAAAGTAGGCAGATGTTTACTCACTAAGAATGATAAGAGTCAACTATGGCACATGAGACCCGGTCACGCAAATATGGACACAATTTCAAGATTATCCACGAAAAAATTGGTACGAGGCTTACCGGACATCGTCTTCAAGAAGGATACGGTATATAGTGAAAGTAAAAATAACAAAGCTACCCGATCCATATTTAAGTCCAAAAATGCTATAAGTACTACTAGACCTCTACAATTACTGCATATGGATTTATTTGGGCCTAGTAGAATTGCTAGCCTAGGTGGTAAGTTATATACATTTGTAATAGTAGATGATTTCTTTAGATACACGTGGGTATATTTTCTTGCACGCAAGAATAGT
Organism: Iris pallida; assembly: GCA_029216955.1. NCBI lineage: Eukaryota > Viridiplantae > Streptophyta > Magnoliopsida > Asparagales > Iridaceae > Iris > Iris pallida. Next base: position 15,307,438 of record JANAVB010004398.1, read on the forward strand.
GCATTATCTGAATTCATCATATTTTGTAAGAAAGTTCAAAATGAGAAAGGATCCATGATCACTCATATTCGATGTGATCATAGCATCGAATTCGAAAATACAGAGTTTGAGAAATTCTGTGACACACACGAATATTTACATGAGTTCTCCTGCCCTAGTACTCCACAATAAAACATAGTTTTGGAACGTAAGAACAGAACTCTATCTGAAATGGCTAGAGTAATATTGAACCAGTTTAGTCTACGCAAATATTTCTGAACAGAAGCTGTCAATACAGCTTGTTATATTCTCAATATGGTTCTAATTCGACCTAAATTGAAGAAGACTCCCTATGAGTTATGGTTTGATAGAACACCCACAGTTTCTTATTTCAAAATCTTTGGTTGTAAATGTTTTATTCTTAATACTAAAGATAATTTGGGTAAATTTGATGAAAAGGCCGATAAGGGTATCTTTTTAGGTTATATGGCAAAAAACAAAGGGTACAAGTCTTCAACAAAAAGACAACGATCTTCAAAAAATTAATGAACGCTACCTTTGACGAATTAAACCAACATACGATCAATGATGATGATGATGATGATGAAGACATCAATACACCTAGTAAGGCATCTATAGAACCAGAAACCGGAACCAACTACTTTGAAAGTCTGCCAAAAAGAATAAAATTTATGGCTGACCAACCCAAGGACTTGGTAATAGGTGAGATCACCCAGGGCGTAAGTACTCGTTCCTTTACCAGAGATATATCTTCTTGTGTTGCATTTATTTCACAGCTAGAACCTAAAACTATTGAAGAAGCATGTAGTGATAACTATTGGTTAGATGCTATGCAAGAGGAACTAAACCAATTTGAATAGAATCAAGTTTGGGAACTTGTTCCCAAGCCCATTGATCATTCGGTCATTGACACCCACTGGTATTCCGAAATAAATTAAGTGAGAATGGTTTAATTACTCATAACAAGGCTCGACTCGTAGCTCAAGGACACAACGAAGCGGAAGGTATTGACTATGATAAGACCTATGCCCCTATTGCGAGATTAGAATCCATTCGCATGTTATGTGCATTTGCATGTTTTTATAACTTTACAAACTTTCAAATGGATGTAAAGAGTGCTTTTCTTAATGGTTTTATAAAAGAAGTTTATGTAGCTCAACCTCCAGGTTTTACTGATTTCAAAAATCCTGATTATGTATTCAAGTTGAAGAAAGCCTTATACAGTTTGAAACAAGCTCCTCGTGCTTGGTACGACCGTTTAAGTTTTTTTTACTTGATAATGGTTTTTCAAAAGGCAAGGTTGACACTACACTGTTTATAAAGTCTTTTAATAGAAATCTTCTTTATGTTGATGATATTATTTTTGAATCTACTAATGAATCTCTCTGTGAAGAATTCTCTAAGTGTATGTAGAATGAGTTTGAGAAGAGCATGATGGAAGAACTTAAATTCTTCCTTGGACTGCAAATCAAATAAATCAATAATAGGATGTTCATCAACCAAGCCAAGTACACAAAAGATTTGATAAAGAAGTTCGATCTGGAATCCGTCAAACCCTGGCACTCCAATAGAAACTTCAACCAAGCTTGATGTAGACGAACAAGGCAAACTTATCGACATACGTAAGTATCAAGGTATAATTGATAGTTTACTTTATCTAACTTCTAGTCACCCTGATATAATGTTTAATGTTTGCTTGTGTGCAAAATTTCAAGCTAACCCTAAAGAATCACACTTGTGCGCAGTTAAGCATATCTTTTGATACCTTAAGGGCACTTCTTCTATCGGCTTATGGTATTCCAAAACTACGTCATTTGACCTAACCGGTTATTCGGATGCTGATTTTACTGATGCAAAGTTGATAAAAAAAGTACTAGCACCACGTATCATTTTCTAGGTAACATTTAGTCTCTTGGTTTAGCAAAAAGGAAAATTTTGTTGCATTATCAACTACTGAGGCCTAGTATATCGCTGCAGGATGTTGTTGTGCACAAATTTTGTGGATGAAGCAAACCTTAGAAGACTTTGATTTACACTACACACATACCTATTTTCTGTGAAAACACTAATACTATCAACTTGACTAAGAATCTTGTATGTTACTCTCGTACTAAGCATATTAAGATTCGACATTATTTTCTTAGAGACCATCAAGCAAATGGAGACATTAGTTTAGAATATGTAAACACAGAGAAATAATTGGCTGACATCTTTATAAAATCTTTAGCGAAAGATCGATTCAATTATTTACGTCGAGAATTATGAATTTTAGATATCAATAATATTAATTAATTTTATCTTAGGCTTAATTGCACTTTGATACCCTCAACTATTTCAATTTTTCAACTTAATACCCTAAATTTTTTTACTCAACAACTTGATACCCTTAACTATTTTAGTTTTTCAACTTTATACCTAAAACAGAAAAAATCCTGAAACAACCCCTGACTCCCTCTCTCTCCCCATGCTTCTCCCCTCCCTCTCCGACGATGCTTCCCCTTCCTCTTCGGCGATGCCCCCCTCCCTCTCCGTCGATGCTCCTCCCTCCCTCTCCGGCAGTCGATGTCCCCTCTCCTCCTCAGCGGTACGTGAGGAGTGTTGATCGAAACCGGATCACAGTCAACCTAATCTTGAAAATTAATAAAACAATATTTGTCATAGTCCAATTTGACACATCGAGCTCGAAATTAATTTACTCAGCTCATTGGATCCAGATCACAGCTGCTTGGAGTTTTACTATTTTGTGTATACTGGAGTCTGTATTTTTTATTATTCTTGAGTATATGATGATGTACGTTGGGTCATAATGAGCACTTTGGTTCCTATTTTCCTATTGATATATGTATACACTGTTTCACAGGTTCAAACATTGTTAGTTAGCACTGGTTGCTACTTTCCTATTGCTCACTGTTTCCTGTGTTCTATTGGACACTTGTTAGCTCATTGTTTTGTAATAGGTTTTCCAGATTTTGTCACACACACATGTCTCCCTCACTCACACTCACATGCCCTCTTGCACACACATGTCTTAACATACACACAGGTTGTCTCATGCCAGGCCACACTGTTTTTGTACTTACTATTTTCTTAATTTTCCTGCTAACACATACACACACAAGTATCTATTTCATAGCCTAACACACATGCCCTCATGTGACACTCTCATGCACACATAGTTGTTAGCTTTCCTACCTCTCTCTCTCTATACATATATGTAATGTATATATATATAGTTAATATATATATAATGTAGGTAGCCTATACACACATATGTGATGATGCCTTATATAGATAGTGTAAATGTATAGCCTATATGTTATGTGTATTCTATATTATATTATATAGGTATATCAATATATGTATTATATATTGACTTGTGGTCATGTGATTTGTAGGTGGGTTTAGGCATGGTATTGCCTAATAGCTAGTCTAGGGCTCTTAGCCTATGGGTGTATCTGTTTGTCAGTATAGAGTCTAGTTAGACTTCTGTAGCCTTGTTAGACCTAGTTAGACTAGTGTAGACTTGTTTGATTTAGGTTAGACTTGGTTGACCTAGTTTGAATTCTAGGGTTGACCAGAGTTGACTTTGGCCTAGATTGACCTAGATTCATGTAGAATGTATTGTAGTGCATCTTCTTACCATTTTGGACTTGTTGTGACTTGTACTGTTCTAAATAGGAGCCAGACACAACTCCTCGGACAGTACTTTCATCTTGGACATTCAGATAGCAGGCGAGTACATTCTCTGATCTTTTCATACCTGTCTGGATTATATTCTTGCTCTAGATTACTTTACTTGATGCTGACACGTATCTTTACGGATTAGTACTATATGGATCCTTTCCTGAGATGTTATCCCTCTACGGGTGCATCGGGTATTTCATGTTCATGTACTTTATCATGTGCATCAGGTGCTCCTTTTACTTGTACTAAGTTCATGTATTCACATGTTCTCATGTGCCTTCATGTACTATCATGTGCCTTATGTACTACTCATTACATGAGTTCATATATCTTTAGCTGTATTCATGTGCCAATAACGTAACTTGAATGGATCCTTGTGTATTGATTGGGGTAGGGTGAGTAGAATTGGTTATGTGATCATTGTTTGCCATTGATTGTAAAAGTATAGAACAATTATCGGAGGACTGAACTTAGACTCACAATTCAAACTCGCTCGTATAAAGAAAGCCTAGGGACGAAAACCTAGGTACAGCAGTCTAAGTACGATTGTTTATTTTAGATTCTGGGGGGTGACGATAGAGGCTCAGAAAAGCGACGGCCGCTCTGCCTTACTCCTTGGACGATCGGTACGCAGCCTTGACTCGGGGAAGATCTGCTTGGTCGTTGACGAAGAAACGCCTTCTTGCTCTCTCTCTGATTGCTCTCCTGGCTTCTCTCTCTCTGTGTATATTCTCTCTCTGACTATGGGGGAAGTCTCTCTGTGTATACGTATTCTTCTCTGGTTTCTTTTTTTGTATATCTCTCTATATCTCACAAGGGAATGGCACATTGCTATTTATAATAGTGGGATGTGATCGCTAGGGTTGCCAATGATTAGCTCTTGGAGATAGCGGCGGCCTGGGGATTGATCAATCCAGGCCGTTCGTTTCTGATTGTGACAAATCAGAACCATTAAGGGTAGATTACACCAAATCCCCATTAGCAATTAATGCTGATTGGCATAAATCTTCCTTATAATGATTCTCTCATATCTGCGAATAAATCAAATTTATTCTCCTGCCACGTGCCCCAGATCATTAGGATTTGACCCGATCTTGGATTGCCATAAATCTGGGAGATTGATCGGCTGAGGACACGTGTCCTGAGAGCCAATGGTGAGACTGGAACCGCATGCAGATTGGGCCGCATGAGATTTGGGCCGCATGAATTTTGGGCCGCATAAGACTTGGGACACGTGTCAGGACTGTCTGGGCAGTGGCCCCCTCCTTCAGACTTCTGAACCATATGATGAGCCGCATGAACCGCATAATGGTGTGTCTGCTTGAGCCGCATGGGCATGATCTTCTTGAGCCGCATAGGGATGATTCCACTTGAGCCGCATGGGACAGCTTCGCTCTGAACCGCATGGGAAGTCTTCACTTCGAGCCGCATAAGCACACCCACGTGGCAGGGCCACGTGGCATTTTGTTGTTCTCGGGGGATCATGTCAGCAATTTCCTTCTCTTCCTTAGAGATTTATCATCATGACAGAGTCATAATTACCTGCTTTGGTGTCAGGTCTGTCAACATTTCAGAGGGGTCAGCCGTCAAAGCAATTAATGCAGCATGGATCGGAGGGGAGCACTGTCACGCCACGTGTCTTCTGAGCCGCATGGAATGCCTCCGGCCGCATAGCTCCTTATGCCGCATGACTCCCTGAGCCACATGCATTTTCTGAGCCGCATGGGTCTTTCTTGGCCGCATGAGTCAATTTCTTTAGTATTTTCCATGCTTCTACAGGACCCCCTTCAAAGTTTTCAATTTGTAAAATTGAAATACTTTGAATAAGAAGCATGGCCGTGCTCTTCTAACCGCATATGAAACCCTGACCGCATAGAGATCTTAGCCGCATAGATTGTTCAGCCGCATAGCTGCTCGCCACGCCATTATGTCATGCATGTAAACCTTTTTGGGGCAGGATCCTAGGAGTTTCTGATCTCTAATTAACTAGTCAGTATCGATAGCCGAAGAGTCGACTACTTTGTACGAAGCGTCGGTCTTGGTCCTTCTTTCTCTATAAATGGAAGGGTATTTAGAAGGATTTCTCTCTTAGACTCTTTCTAATTAAGATTTCTGTCTTGCTTCCTTCTTTCAACTGACAAACCACGATGGCACCTAGGGCTTCCAAGGCAGTGAAGAAGGTTGTGGCTAGGAGCAGGAAGTCGGCTTCGTCTTCAATTGCCGCACCCCCCGTTCGTCTTGATGTTCATGTTGTCGTCGATGGTAAGGACTGTGCGGAAGATTGGGTGCTCTGAAACCCTAAAAGATGCTGCTCTGCTGCATTGCTTCGTGCATAATCATTTTGATGCGAGCTTTTTAGATTACGTGGTCCGATACACATCCTATGAGCCGCATGGAATATATTCCATGCCCAAGCCGCATAAGAGTTGTCTTTAAACGAGACGCATGAACACTTCTGAATATCTTCTGACTGTTTTCATTATTTCTCATCACTTTTTTCCGTCTTTTGGTTCTTATAGTGTCTCCACCGAGTGCTGATATTGCAGTGGTAGAGGATCCGTCGCTCCCTGGCGTCAATCAGGGGCCTTTCTCTGTTAAGAAGGAGACAATGAAAGAAGAATCGGAGCCTGAGAGGGACGACGTCCTCCCTATTGTCGAGACTGCTGAGGGTGACACCACTGGGAATCCTGATTCTCCCATTCTGGACGAGGATCTTCCTCAGTTGCACCCTTCATACGTAATGCGGTTGAAGGAGTTGTATACGTATTTTTGTAACTAGGGGTTTGAGGTGTCTTGTCTGTAATGAAGAACTTTCCTGTAACCGTGTGTATGTAACTGATTTCTGACTGAATGGAATATATATTTGCTTCACTCTTTTGCTTTGTAATAATCCTTTTATCGGGTCATTTTGCGTGGACCCATTGTCCCTAACATACCCTGGTTTTGGATACGGACAATAAGTTTAAAAGAAAGGAACCAATCATACTGACTCAGAGGTGCTGAGGACATGGTGAGCATGAGGGTCTCTTTGACAGGGGGTACATAGAACAACTCAGAGGTAATAAGGACGTGGAAGTTCTATGTAGGGGTGATTTGTTTTTGGCGGAAGTGGAACGACTCAGAGGTAATGAGGACATGGCCGGTTTGGAAATTTGTGGATCGATTACCCTTTTTGTGCACTGGGAGTGTGGGTATTAGATCATGAGGGGGGATCTCCTTCGGGAAGGAAGTTCAGAGGTATGATCATACATAACTTCCTACCTGAAAGAGTGACCGGGATGTGAGTTCAGAGGCACCATCGGGTACATGACTCGAGAATCTGGAGAATGGTGAGTGTGAGTTCAGCGGTACCAGCGGGTACATGACTCAAAAATCTGAAAAAAAAAACTATGAGGGTGAGTTCAGTGGTATCGGCGGATACATGACTCGAAGATCTGGAAAATGTTGGAATCAAAGTGTAAGTTCAGAGGTACCAGCAGGTACATGACTTAGGAATTTGGGATATGTTTATGGAAGAAGGGCATGAGTTCAGCGGTACACGCGGGTATATGACTCGAAAATCTGTGAATGTTGGAATCAAAGTGTAAGTTCAGAGGTACCAGCAGGTACATGACTTAGGAATTTGGGATATGTTTATGGAAGAAGGGCATGAGTTCAGCGGTACACGCGGGTACATGACTCGAAAATCTGTGAATGTTGGAATCAAAGTGTAAGTTCAGAGGTACCAGCAGGTACATGACTTGGGAATTTGGGATATAAGTTCAGCGGTACAAGAGGGTACGTGACTCAATAAGTTAGAAAATTAGGGGGTTGAGTTCAGTGGTACCAGCGGGCACATAACTCAAAACTCTGGAAAATGTTGTTTAAACATAGTATTTCTTCAGGAACTTGCCGTTGATAGGCAACATGAGCAAGTCTCCGTTCTGCTTGGCGAGGCGGTAAGCACCATTGGAGAACACAGCCTCGATGATAAATGGGCCTTCCCATTTTGGCTGGAACTTGCCGGTGGTCTTGTGAGTCAAGACCATTGGCCTCCTGACTGCCAAAACAAGATCGCCCACTTGGAATGTTCTGACTTTGACCTTTTTGTTGAAGGCTCCTGAGATGCGTGCTTGGTATAATTCGATCCTTTGCTGAGCTAGGAGGCATTTTTCATCTAAGGCCTCTAACTCTTGTAGTCGACGTCGGTAGTTATCATCCGTTGTCAATTGATAAGTGAGGGCGACTCGGAGTGAGGGAATCTGAGTCTCTAATGGGAGAACTGCCACACTCTCGTACACCAGAGAGAATGGTGTATTCCCGGTGGCTGTTCGAACCGTGGTGCGATAAGCCCATAAGCACTCGCCGAGCTTCTCGTTCCAGTCGCGTTTGTTGGAGGAGATAAATTTCTTGAGGAGTTTGATGATTGTTTTGTTGAATGCCTCTGCTAACCCGTTTGCTGTCGGGTTGTATGGTGTCGAAGCGACATTCTGAATGCGGTGTTTGTCGCAGAATCGGTAGAATGCGTGGCTTATAAACTGCAGACTATTATCATGGATGATCCTTCGGGGCAGTCCAAAGCGGTAGATGACGTGGTGCTTCAGGAAGCTGATTACGTTCGAAGTCTTGACTTCGACGAGTGGGACAGCTTCTGCCCACTTTGAGAAGTAATGAGTGATCGCAAGTATGAAGCGATGTCCTCGGGAGGAAGGTGGGGTGATTGGACCAATGATATCCATTCCCCATGCTTCGAATGGCCAGGACGCTACTGTCGGATGTAGAAATTAGGATGGTTGGTGAATGAAGTCTGCGTGGACTTGGCAGGCCTTGCATTTTCGGGCATAATCTATTGCATCAGCCACCATCGTGGGCCAGTAGTAGCCCATCCGGCGAAGGCGGTCTTGCAGCTTAGGGCCAGGATGATGGGCCCCGCAGACACCGTCATGTGCCTCTCGTACGGCTTCTTTGGCTTCTGCGTTCGACAAGCACTGAAGTAGTAATCCGTCGTAGGAGCGGCGATACAGCATTTTCGTCTCTGTATCGTAGAAGAATCTGAGAGAACGCCGTCTGATAGAAGTAGCCTCCTTCGGGTTCTCGGGCAGGATATCGTAGACCACGAAGTCTATGAATGGTTGTCTCCAGTCTGACACTTCGTCGATCATCTGAGCAGAATAACTCGCCATGGCTTGAACGTTGTTCTTGGGGCAGACCAGCTCACGGCCGATTACATCGACCGAATGATGAGAGTGGTTTGGCACTGCTAGGAAAGCAGCCAGGCCTGCTAGGGAAGCAACTTCGATATTTTGGAGTCTGGGGACATGTTCGATGAAGAATCCCTCGAATGATGAGATAATATTGATCGCTATTTGGTGGTAGGGGATCATGTCTTCATGGCGGACTTCGTACGTCCCCCGGATCTGGTTGACGATTAATTGCGAATCGCCGTATGCTTTAAGGTATTCTACCCCCAGTTCTCTTGCGAGTTGGAGGCCAATGACCAAAGCGTTGTACTCGGCCACAATGTTAGAGCAGGGTTCCGTGAGAGAGTAGGCACGATTGATTACTAGTCCGGTAGGAGAGACCAATACTACTCCGACTCCGACGACGATGTTTCCCTTGGGTCCGGTTCTTGAAGCGCCATCGAAGAATATCCGCCATATGTTATCGTGGGTGGTTGTATTTGAATCGGCGACCTCATCTGGGATTTCTTCATATATTCTGGATGATTCCGATCCTGGATGGGCCGCCAAAAAGTCTGCCAGGGCTTGACCTTTGACAGCCTTCTGCGGGACGAAGATCATATGATAGGGGGACAGCAATATCGCCCATGTAGCGAGGCGGGAGCTGAGTGCCCCTGGTTTGGTCATGAGGACCCTGAGAGGGTTGATTCATGAGATCACATGTATGGTTTGCCCCGTGACATAGTGCCGCGTCTTTTGAATGGCGAATACCAGGGCAAGGCATTCTTTCTCCACAGCGGTGTATCGGTGTTCGGGCCCGACCATCATTCGGCTGAGATAGTAAATAGCCTGCTCGTGGCCTGCGTCGTTGTTTTGTGCCAGCAGGGCACCGAGGGAGTGTTCCATTGCTCGTACATAGAGCAGGAATGGTTTTCCAGGGACCGGGGCCACCAGGACTGGAGAATTTGATAAATATTCTTTGATGTCATCGAAAGCGCGCTGGCATTCCTCGTCCCATACGAATGAGACTCCCTTCTTCATGAGGTGGGTGAACGGTCGGCATCGCCCGGAGAGGTTGGAAATGAACCTCCTGATATAAGCTAGCCTCCCTTGGAGGCCTCTAAGTTTACGGAGATTTCTCGGGGGACCCATCTCCATGATTGTCCTCGTTTTCTCGGGGTCTACATGGATACCCCGTACAGTGATGATGAAGCCCAAGAACTTCCCGCTGGATACGCCCAAGAACGATTTTGTAGGGTTCATCTTCAGATTGTGGGATCGCATTAAGTTGAACACCGTTCTCAGGTCTTACAGATGATCCTCCTTACGGCGACTCTTGACGGCGATGTCATCGACATAGCATTCCACTGTCTTGCACAAATGTTCTCTAAAAATGATACTCATGGCTCGCTGATATGTAGCGCCAGCATTCTTTAGACCGAATGGCATGACTGTGTAGCAGTATGTGCCAATCGGGGTTCGGAATGAAGTGTGCTTTTCGTCGTCGGGAGACATCTTGATTTGATTGTACCCCGAGAATCCATCCATGAATGACATACGTTCAAAGTCGCATGTATTGTTGATCATGATGTCTGTGATAGAAAGGGAAAATTCATCTTTGGGGCATACCTCGTTCAGGTTGCGGAAGTCGATGCAGATTCGAATCTTCCCATTCTTCTTGAGGACGGGTACTATATTGGCGACCCAATCAGGATGTTGCTCTTCACGAATGAAGCCGCTGGCTATTAGCTTGTTGACTTCGGCTTCGATCGCGTCCATGACGCCTGGGCGGAAGCGTCGTTGTTGCTGCTTGACTGGCTTTGCATCTGGCCGTATATTGAGTTTGTGGAGAGCGATGTCAGAATTTAACTCCGGCATGTCTTCATAGCTCCAGGCGAACACATCAATGTATTCTCTGACAAGTTCTAACAGCGACTCTCGTTCTTCGTCAGTTAGGCTTTTACTGATAAAGATCGGTTTTGGAGAAGATTCGCTGCCGAGATCCACTTGTATGACTTCATCTTCAGTAGGAGGTTCTCTCAGTTCGAACCGCTTTTCCCATTGTGCGTCTAATTGCTGGGCCCATGGCTCTAGCTCAAGGATTTCGGAGATGTCTTCGTCTTCCTCGTAAGCGTCGGTGAATGCCATGTTGACTGACATGACTTGTCTGAACACATCTCCGATGCTGGTATCTGAGTCGAAAGTCGATGATCCGGTTGAATGTGACTGCCAGTCGCATTCTTTATCTGAGCTTTCAGGGGTCGTAGTAGGCGTTACATACCCTAAACCGCATCGGGTTTTGTTATAGTAGTTCCGTGGTTTGCCCGCCGGGGCTGGCGTCTTCAAAGGTAATCGTCGTCCAGTGCCGTAGTTCAGTCCTGGCGTTGTCTCTAGATCATACCCCTGTTTCTGCATGAGATATTTGGATTGAGGGCTATAGAGATACAGAGGCAGTCTTCTAGCATCTGACCCGAAGTCGACTTCTTCCATGGCGAGGGGATGCGGGTTGTTCGTCCGGCCGAAGATGATTGGGTGGTCCCCTCCCTCGATTATTCGGTAAGCGTCTTCTACTAGAGTAAGTTGGATAGCGGTGTACATATTTGTCACCTGTGTATGTAGGTGAGTGCCTATACCGTGTTCTATAGCATACATTGTACATAGCTTATTGAGCTCGGTGTAGTTCAAAGATAACCCTTTATTGATGAAGTAAGGTATCTTTTCTAGAGGAATTACATCATCTGCGGAGGGAGCGTCAGTGTGGGCAGCCACATACTTGGCTAGCTCTGGTTCCTCTTCGGCTACCTCCTGTGTGAATGAAGATTGAGAGGGCGTCCTAGTCAGCTTGATCTTCAGAGGTTCAACTGACGGAACGGAGCGTGGGGTTGTTGGTAGACTAGCAACCCCCATTCCGGCACTTGATGTGGAGTAAGGGGTGGCTGGTTCGCTTGAAGTGTCAGACCTCGCATCGGGGTGACGACCTTTCTTAGGCAGGCGTATCGTCAGAGGTCTATCGGAGGGATTGAGCTTCTCTGTTTGGGATTGACCGACTCTCGGCAATCTGATGGTAAGTGGCCCTGTCGTGGGTCTCGGTACCTGGCCGGACCTTGGCAGCCAGATTCTCAACTGCTCTTCCTGTGCCGAGAGGCTGATCGCGTCCTTACGCAGCGTGGCCGTAAGGGGTGCGGAATTGCCTGGTTTGCGAGCCTGGAGGTGGATTGTCAGAGGTTCTTCTGATCTCGTGGTTGCTTCAACATCAGTTTGTTCATTTCCTCCTTCAAGGTGCCTCTTCGACTTTTCGTATAGGCAGGAGTCCGAGTAATAAGATTCGACCCCTTTGAAGGGATCGATGTCAGCAAATTCTGTCCTCACGAAGCCGTACCTGTCGACATATTTGAAGCATTGGTGTAGCGTGGAAGGCACGATCATGTAATCGTGTATCCATGGGCGCCCCAAAAGGATGTTGTATGAAGTGTCGGCATCTATGACGTAGCAAGTGACTTCTGATTGGAGATCGCCAATCTGACATTTCAGACGGATCTTCCCGATTGGGTAGCTCCTGCCCGAATTGAACCCGTTGATGGCGGTGTTTGTAGGGATCAGGCGATGCATCGGGATGCGAAGATGATGCAGTAGTCCTTTTGGAATGATGCTTATGGAAGACCCGGGGTCAATGTGCATCCGATCCACCTTTATGTCGCCGATGTAGCCTGTGTAGTATAATGGGCGATCGTATAGATTAGTCTTGATGAGCATGTCTTGTGGAGTGAAGACGATGTTGGGCATTGCTCCCGTACAGGCACTGTCTTGGAGGTCTGCGGGCTGATTTTCTCCCGTGAGGTTGACCTGAGCCAGGTACGCGTCGGTATTTTGAAGTGCATCGCTCAAGGCTGTGCGGACATCCTTCGAGAGCCTCAGGAGTTCATATAAGGATAATTTGGCCGGTGTATTGGCCAATTGTGCCAAGATGTCGAAGTTGTAGGGCCTCTCCAGCCCCTGAGATGTTTCTTTTCGGAGGGATTTGTCGAAGCGAGTCTCCTTCGGCCTAGGCTTGTCGGTCGTCGAAGGCTGAGCCGGTCCCGGAGCATCCGTGGTAATGGGCGGATGATCATCAGTCGAGTTTTCAGCCACAGGTTGAGATTGTGCTCCGGATCGAGTAACAACGGCCGTGACTTCCTCTTCATCTGCTGAGGTGGTACGGCAGGATCTGACTTTTCTACTTTTCTTTTTAGAAGGTGGAGTGGACTGAGTTACCTCGTGGACTAGGTCCGAATGGACCCACATGATTTCCCTTCATGATGTAGTGAGGGGTACTAGACCAGCAGCTTGAGCAGGTGGGAGATTAGCAATCTCCATCGTTGCCAGAGGGATGGATATAACCCCGTCCTGGGTCTCTGTTGGAGGGAAGCTGTCGAATTATACGGACACCATGTTGGCTGCCACAGTTACCTCCTCAAAATCGATGGCCAGAGCGTTCGAATCGATGAGGTTCTGGATATATCGTTTCAGTTGGTAGCAGTCGTGCGTAGCATGGTGGACGTAGCGGTAGTAATGGCAGAACTTTGGGTTCTCCAGATCAGTCGGCCGAGGCTCCCGTCTTGGTGGAGGAAGCTGAATCCTATCTCCTTGTATGAGCATGTCCAAGATAGGCTTGACGTGACCGTCTTCAAAAGAGTAAGTGATTTGAGGCCATTGTTTGTCCGCAGGTTGCGACTCAGGCTTCTGGACTGTATCGGCCACTATAGCCTGCTTGCCTCTGTTGTCCCAGTTGTTGGAGGGGCTACCCCCATTGTCGTTGGTAGTGCTGGGACGCTTGCTCTTGTTCTCTCCCTCTGAGATATGTAATCCCAGTTGGCGAGCCTTCTTTAATCGTTCTTCGGCACTTGTAGCACTAATGATAAAAGCCTTCCAGTCCTTGAATTGACTCTCGCCCATCCAGAGACTGATTGTTGGGAGTAGTCTCTTTTGGCAAATTTCGATCAAGGAGGAGTCCGGGTTGCCAGATGATAACTTTATTGCGGTTTGACGGAACCGCTCAATGTAATTCCTCGTCAGCTCTTTCTCTCCTTGAATGACGTCCATGAGGGTAGACATCGTGATGTCCTGCCCTACCTCATAGAACCTCTCCAAGAATAGGCGTTTGAAGCCAGCGAAGGAATGGATGCAATTGTCCGGCAGGTTGCGGTACCAATCGAAGGCGACTCCTTCCAATGCCCCAATGAATAACCGTATCAGGATAGCGTCATCATGGGGCAGATGGTCGATAGTGACCTCGAAGTAAGTGATGTACCGACTTGCTGAGGTCTTGCCATCATAGGGGTTGATATTGAACGGCTTATATCTTGGTGGGAATGGAATATCCCTCCATTCAGCAGGATATGGTTGCCGTATTCTGAAGTCTTGAGAGTTTTCTCTGGCGTGGAACATGGCTCGGAGCTCTTGAACTTCTCTCCTTACTTCTCGGGTCTCATCTATCGCAGTCGGAGCCGTTACTTCGGGAGGATTATTGCCCGGGTTCGGTGTCGCCGAATTTGAATCTACGTTGATTGGGGGACTCGTGCTTGTCTGGCCAGGTGTCACCCCCTGCAGATTAGAAAGCGCCGCTTTGATCTCGTCTACAGACTTGACCAAGGCGTGCAATATGGCCTCCAAAGTGTCGATGCGCTGGCGATCACCGGAACCGCCTTGATTGCTGTCTGTCATGAACACCGTCTTCACATGAGGAGTGACGGAAGGAGTGGTGGAGGATGTACCCTCCGAGTCGTACCCGTGTATCGAGAAATCATCAGGATATGTGGGGATGTTCTCTTCAGGTTCAGACTCGGAAGGAACACTACCCCCAGCTTCGGAGCTTGCTTCATCTAGGATGTCCTTGGGGACGTCGGTATCTGTTGTATCCGTCGGAGGATTTGCTTCCTCCAGTCCATATTCCTGGAATGTCGGATTGTCGTGGATGATTGGAGGAGTGCTACCCCCAGTTCCGACGACCCCCAATGTTGCAGACGACGAACTTCCTACTGCAGCAGTTTTCGTCTTCGAACGGGTGTGTTGAAATACTCCAGTGGAGGATAACCCTTTAGACGACGGTTTCTTAGCTGCAGTAGTTGACACCTTTGGGCTGGAGATGCTCGTTTTCTTCCCTCTTCCCTTGGCGAGAACTTTCTGTGCGGACTTGCAGGAGACAACAGGAGGTGTCTCGTCTTCTGAGCTCGGGTGATGTAGTCTTTGGAAGACGGATGGCCGGTCTTCCGTCACCGCCGCGTTGCTGCAACAGCAGTTGACGATGATCTGGGTGCATTGATGTCCGTGTGAGGGCTCTTTACACTCCGAAGCTCCTTCTCTTTCCTTGCGTTTTTGGAGGATAACCTCACGTAGGTCAGAGGAACCACTTTGTCTGTTTGCCGTCGGGGGCTGGACTTGAGTAGTTTTATACAACTTCCTATCAGAGGCCCGCGTGATAATCAGCGGGACGCCCCGATAGTCAGAGGTTGGGGCAGTCGTCTGGACTTGATGAGCCCGCGCTGCCCTAGACTTCCTCCTTTTAGCACTTGTGGGTGCGTAATAGGAGGAGTCTAAGTCGAATACCACAGAGTCTGGATTATCATCCAGATAATGATCAGAGTCAGGACCGCATGAGAGCCGGTCGAAGACTGATCGAGAGAAGCGTAGGACGGATGCTATACGGCTAGCATTGGGTACCGTGCAGGCTGTCTGCATGCGGCTGTCTTTTGTTGTAGGATGAGTCTTTATGCGGTTAGGAGTCACGACCGTGCAGGCTGACCGTATGCGGTTGGCATCTGTGGCCGCATGGGTTTTCTGCAAGCGATTGACTTTAATAGCCGCATGAGTCTCATCCGTGCGGTTGGCAACTGTAGCCGCATAAGTTATGCGGCTGACAGATGTGGCCGCATGAGTTTTCTTTATGCGGTCGGCGGTTGTAGCCGCATGGGTTTTCTCCCTGCGGTTAATACTCTTCTGCGGCTCGGATCGCGTAGAGTTCCTCTTTGCCCCTGCAAGTCCAGCATCATAGTATTTTCTTCTGCCGGACTTGGGGACAGCAGAGTTGTCTACGGTCTGAAGTGGGGCCGCAGGGGAGTCTTTCTTGCCATCTTGAGCAATAGAGAGCACCTCATCAAGGGCTTGCGGAGGAGCAAATGATTTTGGCCTCCACTCTTTGCGAGCCTTTATGGTGCGGGTGCGCTTCTGGATCGGGCCAGTGCTACCTTCAGAGAGCATCTCTTCGAACGCCTGTTGGTCGAAGCGTACGACCATATTCTGTTGTGTAGAGCCAAGTTTGGCTGCGTCCGATTGTGTCACCAACTCCTCAACCGTGGAGAAGTTAGTCCCCAGCAGAGTTGCCATCGTATTTGCCATTGATTGTAAAAGTACAGAACAATTATCGGAGGACTGAACTTAGACTCACAATACAAACTCGCTCGTACAAAGAAAGCCTAGGGACGAAAACCTAGGTACAGCAGTCTAAGTACGATTGTTTATTTTATATTCTGGGGGGTGATGATAGAGGCTCGAAAAAGCGACGGCCGCTCTGCCTTACTCCTTGGATGATCGGTACGCAGCCTTGACTCGGGAAAGATCTGCTTGGTCGTTGACGAAGAAACGCCTTCTTGCTCTCTCTCTGATTGCTCTCCTGGCTTCTCTCTCTCTGTGTATATTCTCTCTCTGACTATGGGGGAAGTCTCTCTGTGTATACGTATTCTTCTCTGGTTTTTTTTTGTATATCTCTCTATATCTCACAAGGGAATGGTACCTTGCTATTTATAATAGTGGAATGTGATCGCTAGGGTTGCCAATGATTAGCTCTTGGAGATGGCGGCGGCCTGGGGATTGATCAATCCAGGCCGTTCGTTTCTGATTGTGACAAATCAGAACCATTAAGGGTAGATTACACCAAATCCCCATTAGCAATTAATGATGATTGGCATAAATCTTCCTTATAATGATTCTCTCATATCTGCGAATAAATCAAATTTATTCTCCTGCCACGTGCCCCAGATCATTGGGATTCGACCCGATCTTGGATTGCCATAAATCTGGGAGATTGATCGGCTGAGGACACATGTCCTGAGAGCCAATGGTGAGACTGGAACCGCATGTAGATTGGGCCGCATGAGATTTGGGCCGCATGAATTTTGGGCCGCATAAGACTTGGGACACGTGTCAGGACTGTCTGGGCAGTGGCCCCCTCCTTCAGACTTCTGAACCATATGATGAGCCGCATGAACCGCATAATGGTGTGTCTGCTTGAGCCGCATGGGCATGATCTTCTTGAGCCGCATAGGGATAATTCCACTTGAGCCGCATGGGACAGCTACGCTCTGAACCGCATGGGAAGTCTTCACTTCGAGCCGCATAAGCACACCCACGTGGCAGGGCTACGTGGCATTTTGTTGTTCTCGGGGGATCATGTCAGAGATTTCTTTCTCTTCCCTAGAGATTCATCATCATGACAGAGTCATAATTACCTGCTTTGGTGTCAGGTCTGTCAACTTTTCAGAGGGGTCAGCCGTCAAAGCAATTAATGCAGCATGGATCGGAGGGGAGCACTGTCACGCCACGTGTCTTCTGAGCCGCATGGAATGCCTCCGGCCGCATAGCTCCTTATGCCGCATGACTCCCTGAGCCGCATGCATTTTCTGAGCCGCATGGGTCTTTCTTGGCCGCATGAGTCAATTTCTTTAGTATTTTCCATGCTTCTACAATCATTATTCCCAGTAGGTATTCATGTGCCTCTTAGTTGTATTCATGTGCCCCTAAGTCGTTTACATAACCATATTGTACTCTAAATCACTTAGCTACTTACAGTCTTTACTTATCATGTATTTACTTTCAGTTACAAAATATCTCATATTTTTTCGTACTTCCTTTTCAGCATTTCCTGTATTTTACTCTATTGCATGCTTTATACTCCTAACCTGTTATGAACTGTTTTGAGAGATATGTGCTCGTTTCCGTCCTGATTGGACCTGTTGAAAATTTTACAGAGGACGAGGAGGAGGCCAGCTTAGATACTTCCTATGGGACAGCCTTAGAGGACACTTGCGATCCGGACTTCCAGTCGGATCCCTTAGCTGTAGAGATTGTTGCTCCATAGATATCTTTATCTTATTTCTTGTATTGGAGATTTGAGTTGTTATTTGGATCTGTATTATTTTTGGTTGTCAGTGGAGTTTATCATAGACACTTAGCTTTCTCTCTATTTGTATTCCTGTGGATTTGGATCTTGCATCATTTATATCATTCTATCTTATCGTATTCTACCTTAGATGTGATTGAGATATATTCTGTTATGTCACCCCCATTCGGGGAGCATAACTGTTTATTACCTTAAACTGTTAGATGTTGTGACCTAGGACAGCATTCTACCGTCGACACTGCGGCGTAGGCTGGACGTACCCACGTCTCGTGCCCTTACCCTAGGGTGCGGGTCATGACAGCCGGAGAATTTTAAGGGAAAGAAGACGTGAAGTGTCTTTCCTGATCTCTAGATATGATTTATGGATATATATCTATGTCTTGAAGGAATGGTCCTTCTATTTATAGGCAGCAGGCTGAGCTACCTCTGCGTGCAAATGTAGGATGCGCCTGGATGTAGGAACTCCATGTGGCTGATGCTAGAGGTGGCACATGGATGATGCACCTCGAATCTGTTTAAACTGATGCGTTGGGCTGCGGTAGAGCTGACACATGGCAGTTGAGCGGATTCGGTTGTTGCTGAGATCTTTGGTGGTTAGCACCCATTCTTGAGCAGAACTGAGTCAAAAGACATATGGCGCATGTCTGTGCTTCAAAGATCTCAGATTTAGGAGAGAGTGATCTGTCTTGATGCGTCTAAGATCAGGCGCATGGAGAGGACTGAGCTGCTGTTTTTAGGGATCAGGAGCGAGTCCGGGCGGATGGCTTTTGCGGCGCATGCAGGGCTTCACATCAGGATGCACCTAGGATCAAGCGCATGGGGTGACTTTGTCTATGACTTCGAGGAGTCATAGGCAAGTCCAGGCGCATGGTTTTTGAGGCGCATGCAGAGACTTGGCTTC
The DNA here is from genome assembly GCA_029216955.1 of Iris pallida. Classification (NCBI taxonomy): domain Eukaryota; kingdom Viridiplantae; phylum Streptophyta; class Magnoliopsida; order Asparagales; family Iridaceae; genus Iris; species Iris pallida. Next base: position 15,326,333 of record JANAVB010004398.1, read on the forward strand.
TGTTACTTGAGATCAGGAGTAAGTCTGGGGTCGCATAGATTTTGAGACGCATGTAGTCTTCTGGGTGCATGGCTGAGAGGCGCATGCGAATGAACGATCGGCCACGTGACAAGGACAGCTGTAGCCGACCAAAAGTGTAATTATGGTATTGATGTCAGCGACACTTCATTTTCTGTAAGGGCGACTGATTGGACGGCTCTTTGGAAGATGTGTTGCCATCTTTGTCACTCAATATTAAATGCTTGATAATGACATGTTTGAAAGGGGCACATCAGTTTGTGTCCCACTAGGCTATGTCCCATTGGGCGTATTAGTATGGAGCGCATAGCTAACGATGTATCTGCCGCATAGTGTATCCTTATTGGCCCGTCTGTTGAGTTCTTTGAGGCGTTAAATGACTTCTTTGATGCTGAATTCAAAGGTGGCAGATTCATCACCATAAATGCAAGTTTATTGCACTGACTTCGAAAAAGTTGCCACTTGGCGCATGGGTTTGATTTGCCCTGGCCTATAAGTAGCAGTGTGAAGAGAAGTTTTGTTTCTCGTTTCATTTTTCTTCCCAAATGGAGATAAACTCGACCGGCCCTCCTCCTTGGCGAGACACTGTACTGTGGATTTCTAATCTCCTTGTTCGAAGAAGCTTTGACGATAAACTCCTTCAGAAGACTGAGATGTGCCGAGAATGGACACGATAGTTTACGTTCGATCCCCTTGTCTGAATTATTCTTCTATGAGATGGCCTTGGGTGCCAAGTTGAATGCATGGTTTGGGTTTGATGGGCCCAAGCCTTATTATGATAGAAAAGTCACAGGCTGGCAGATGCGCATGTGCGTTAACGAGGAAGTGATTCGTTCTGACGGGGCAGTGTGATGCGCTGGTGGACTAATATGCCGGGCTGAGACGATGCACCTAGCTGAGACACCAGAGTGATGCGCCTAGTTGAGAGTAGGCTGTTGCAAATCTTCAATTGGCATCATATTTTCGAGATAATGTCGGACAGGTACAGCAGATTGAAGTCGCTGGAATACAGACTGCCTTGGTACTGGAGCCACTATTTTATGACAGCAGCAGTTGATGCGACCGCAGCATAAGTATGCCCCACGAGGGGTGCATAGTGCTTAATGGCCAGCTCTCCGGATCTGCGTTTATGAGTGATCATATTAAGCAAATCATGAGAGAATAGTTTCACTTTTACACCCCCTTCAGCCACATAGCGAGGCCAAGTGCAGGGGTGGTCATGTGAATGTTGTACCCCCTAATCCAGTTCACGTGCATGAGATACGCCTAGATCATTAGTGGGGGAACAATATTTATTGCAACTTGAACACACTTCATGCGTACCACTCAAATGGGCGCATGGGTTCAACGTCGTAGATTTTGCCCTGTCTGACTTGGTTCGAAATGCAGTAGATACGCCCAAGCGGGACAGGGACTTTGAAGGTCGGCTCATATCTGGCGCAAATGCATCCGAGTCAACCCTGTACAGCTTTCCATCAGCAACGCGCATAATTTTGAGCGCATGCTTTTGGTTCGCTGTTGGCATAGCACGTTTGGGGCACATGGCCCACGCTGTCTTGGATTTCTTCGTACGAGCCCGCGAAGGCGCATAGAACTCATAATTTGACTCATCTTCGCCATGACAGCGAGCGAAGGCGCATGGCCCATGTTGCCTTAGATTTCTTCGTAATAGCCTAACTTTTACTTGCCAAGATGGCTAGTGAAGAACTTGCAGCCGATTCAGAAGAAGAAGAGGCACTATTACAACTTTTTGCGGCTCAAATGGGCTCCCTGGAAATAGCCTCCCTTTTTTTTTTCTATTTTGGTGCCCTTTTCAAAGGAGGCAAGGGGGCTCTTTATATAGAGTGAAATGAGACTTCTTCTCTTCTCCTTTCCGATGTGCGATTAAAAGTAATATCCCCTTTTTATGCTTCTACGAGACCCCCTTCAAGTTTTAAAACTTTTGGATAAGTTTTGAAATACTTTGAACAAGAAGCATAGACAGTAGAGCTGTTTAGTTGCGACAATCCTATCAGAGGTAGTATGGACGTGATAGGTTTGGATACTTCCACTGGAGATTTTATGTGGACTTATCATCCTTGGCGTACCTTGGTTTCTAGTTACAGATAATAAGTTACGAAAGGAGAAAACCGACATATTTACTCAGAGGTGATATGGACGTGGTAAATATAGGTTAGTGATAGAGCTTTCCTACTCAGAGGTGATATGGACGTGGTAGGAATGAATTTGGTAGGAATATTCTTGTGATAAGTCTGTGATTTTTGGGTGGACCTATTATCTTTTGCGCACATTGGTTTCTTGGTACAAATAATAAGTTACTCATGGAGGACACCGATACATTCACTCAGAGGTAATATGGACGTGGTGAATATGGGGTAATTCCACTGGGGATTTTATGTAGACTTATCATCCTTGGCGTACCTTGGTGTTAGGTACGGATACTAAGTTGAGAGAGAGGACCGACATATTTACTCAGAGGTAATATGGAAATGGTAAATATGGGGCTAAATGGTAGAGTTTTCCTACTCAGAGGTGATATAGACGTGGTAGGAGTGAACTCTGTGGGGATTTATAGAACAACTCAGAGGTGATATGGACATGGATGTTCTATGGTTGATGTGCAAAAACTCGGAGATTGTTGTACGAGATGTTTATTCAGAGGTAATGTGAACATGGTAAACATAGTAACGAGCATGATCTTACGTAATATAAAATCCTGCTTAATAGGGTGTAGAAGAGAAACTCAGAGGTGATATAGACATGGTTGTTCTTCTACTGGGAATGCAACAGAATAGCTGGTTTCCAGAAGCACATGATTGTCAAAGAAAGGGGTGTGAACCTGGTTCTGTGAAGTTCACGAAGTTCTTTCTTCTGAGGAGAGGGTAGTACATGTAAAACCCCTAAATTTTCACTAAGATTTTAAAATTTTATTTGGTATTGATTTTTTTAGTTTTCGAATTTGAACGTCGCGTGCGAAATTTCGTCGAGTACGAATATGTACGATATATATATATATATATATATATATATATATATATATATATATATATATATATATATATCGTACATATTCGTACTCGACGAAATTTCGCGCGCGACGTTATATATATATATATATATATATATATATATATATATATATATATATATATATATTTTTTTTTTTTTTTGAAAACGCTTTATTTATAGATTTTAGAAAAACATTTCATTTCAATATTATTATAGTAAATATTTTATTTTTGTTTGAAAAGAAATTTTCGTCACACTAGTGGCAATTTTATTTAATTATACCGATTTCAAAGATATATATATATATATATATATATATATATATATATATACATATATATTTTAGTTGAATGCGAAGTACACGAAAATTTATTTCGTGTAGACGATTTAAATTTTCAAAAATTATTTTATCTTAATTTTACTACAAAAGGTATTTTGAAATATTATACATAATTTAGACATTTTAATTATTTATTTTACAAAGGATAATTTCAAATATTTTCTATCAATATTTACAAATATTATTGTGATTTTCGAAATTAATTATTATTATAATATTAGTATTCATAAAAAAATATATTTTTAAATGTTGTTTGATTGATATTTAGATAAATTATTATGATTTAAAAATATGGATGTATTTTATGGATAAAGATTTACCTAGATTTAATTTGATTCAAATTTGGATTTAATTTACTTTAAATATATTTAAATTAATATGGTATTATCTATTGAGATTTTTAAATCAATTCTAATCATTATCTAACTGGGAATTCCCACGTCCTATAAATAGGCAGGTACTCCTCCATAAATTTTATTCCACAAAATTCTCCTCCACCCATAAGTGTCGTGCAACGTGCCGGTGTCCAAAATTCTTATTCCATATTTTTTTTACAAATACAAATTCCCCTCCGTGTTGACAACCTCGACACCATCAAAATTCTATCCCTAACCCTAGCACTATATGCTGCAGCCACTCTTCTGCTGCCTGACCCCGCCTTCACCGACAGTCGAATCGAAGCCAACGCTTCTTCCTCACCACCTACGCCTCCCAAACCACCACCACAGAACCATCGTCCCAACTCGGCCGACCTCACCGTGGCACCATCGCCAGCGTCACCAACTTCGGCCATACCAGCCTCTCCCCTAACCCAGCCAACCTACTTCCATCATCGTCAGCACCACCACCACCGCCGCCACAGAACAGCACCACCCTGGCCACGACAACGCCGCCGCCACCCGAAACCCTCAGGCACCACCACCGTAGTCCTCACCTCCACCCAGTAGAGACACCACCGCCACCTGCCAAGACCCGTCACCATCACCGCCACCACCGTCGCCAATACCACCGACCGCCTCCTCGACGTGCCAGACCACGACAATCACATCGTAACCACCACCCCGCCGTAACCGACATCTCCACACCAAAATTTTTTTTTCTAAAATTTTAAAACAAACCACCGAGAAAACCTCACCTGGCCGTGCCCTAGCCTCCGACCAACCACGCGTGGCCACCGCCATGGAGCCTCGCCGTCGGGTTCCAGGCTGCCGCCGCGTCTCGATTCCCGTCCGCCTCCGCTCACCGCACTCCGGCGTATCTCCTCCGCGTGCGCCGAGCGCCCCCTCCACAAACCTTCGCGACCCCGAGCTTCTACCGGCCGCTGCCTGGCCCCATCGGTCCAGAGCGCGGCACCGCGCCACGTCGCCGCCCGACCGACCCCACTTCCTCCACCGTAGCCGAGGCCGACGAACCCTCAGCCTCTCCGCCTCTCTCTCCCCATCGATCGCACCTCCCCTCTCTGCTCCTAACTTCCCTTCCGCGTCCAGCTCGACCACCGCGAGCTTCCGCCGACCTCCGCCTACGCTTGGCCGAACACTCCCCGTTTCCCTCACTTCGCGGACCCCTTCGCCGCCGGCGATCGCCCGTCGCTCACACCGCTCCCTCTCCAGCATTTCTCCCCTCTTTTTCCAATTTTTTTATTTCTTTCTCTCTCTCTCCTCTTTTAGTTAAAGTTTGAGCTGTGTGTGGCTCTCGGGAAAAGGAACAGAATGTGGTTTTTCTTTTCTTTGAATTTCTATTAGACTGTTGACTATTTTTATTTTTATTGTTATTTGTTTTTTTTTGTGAAACTATAGTATGCAGCACAGTTCTAATATCCAATATGGACTTATTAGTGTTGTTTTTACTATTATCATTATTTATTAAGTATGGTGATGATCATTATTATAGGTTTGTGTTAAATATATATTTTACTCACATATATTAAAGATTTTTTTTTTCTAAAAATATTTTGTAACAAAATATTGTCGGGATAAGACGTAAAACTATTTCCAAAACAATGATAATAATTTATTATTGTTTTAGAAGTAATTTTTATCTATAGACTACTTTTTTTGACCTAACTTACTTTTAACAATATTTAGGTTCTTCTCTTTATGCACTCATATAAAATATTTTGAAAAAAAAAATGTATATATATATATATATAGTTCCTAATATTAAAATAATTTCATAAATACTTTTAAAATAATTATCTAAATTATTATTTTTTACTAATAAAATATAGCTCCTATCTAAATATCATATTTTGACAAACTTAAAGTTTTGCGAAGTAATTTTTATGTTTATTTTAAATAACTTTTCTAAAACAAAATATATTTTTCAAGGATTATAAATAGTTTTCTAAAAATCGTATATATATATATATATATATATATATATATATATATATATATATATATATATATATATATATATATATATTATTACCTATGTTCTTTGATTTCCTCCTTTCCATAACCAATCTCCTTTATTCCTTTTCTTTCGCCAATTTCGAGACTACCTTATGTCCACCCTAACTAAATTGACCGTTCTGGACCCGATGCACCGGTCTGTACCACCAACAGAGGTCCACTTGCGTAGTTGTACACCGAAGTCGTAATTTATGCCACATGATCATAATACCATACCAGGTAGCTCACCATGCGTCACAACAGGCAAGTATACCTTGCTAATTAAACTGTCATATTATTTATTTTCAGCATTTATTTACTTGTTTCATATTTATTATTTTTATTTGTTATAAACTGCGCATCCAAGCCATACTTGGGTGCAAGCGACTTTATTAGTCGTTACTTTATTTTATGCATGATGACTTAGTGTTACCGGACTACCTTCTTGTTGGGGATATCCTTATATCTCCTTTGGCTGTGACACTCACACTATACGGTTTGAGACATGTTGTTAGGGGCACGACTTATTGACTAGATATCTCTAAAGTTGTGTGACGGTAGATGATCGTAACTGCTATGACTAGGGTTTTAGAGACTCAAGCAGTTACAAAACTGGACGAGCCATGGACATGACTTGAACAGTGTGGGAAATATTAGGGGAGGACAGTCGCTAGTGCGTGTGAGAAGCCAAACAGGTAAACCACAGTCTCCGGATGGAACTGTGGCGATATATTTGCAGATGCCCTCTGACGCTTTAGACGTTACGGACGGATACAGATGACTGGATGCTAGTTACGTACACATAGCCTAAAATCCCACCCATGCGCATGAAAGTTGTCCTCTAAATTACACAATAGGCGGTTAGAATCTCCTTTGCATATTTGTGTCTAGGATAGTCATTTATATATTATTTTTTGACAGTTCATATTAGCTTGTTCTTCCTGTATCTTGCTACGTCCGTCTGAGGACCTAGTTTTTCCCCAGGTGTGTGTTCATATTTTCCGCAGGTATCCTAGCCAAGGCCGTGATCTTCTCCATTCTTTCGAAGACGATTTACGCTTAGTTCGTCTTGCCATTTTTCGATTCATGTACATTTCTTTCATTGAGATAGTTGGTAGTGGACTTTGTCTCCGCCCAACGATTGTATCATAAATATTCGAGTTGATATTTATATTATTATTCTTTTCATTGTGGATGAGATTTAGTTTGTCTTGGATTACTGTATTTTATAGCTTATGTATTCATACGAGTCCTACGTACTTCGTATGAATACAGCTGGCATGTCTACGTACTTGGTCCTACGTATTTTGGGACTGGGGCATTTCATGTTTTTGTGGTGGCCCATGCAGGTCAAATAAATTGTTTGGTTACTTTACCGTACCAAGCAAGCCTGCGTATAGGATTAGAGTCTAGGATCTCATCCACACACTTGACTGCCTTCTCGCTTGACTCCTCGATTGCATCTTGCTTGATTCCCTCTACCGTTAATTATTTTTTTCGTGCTTGATGTTGGTTAGAAAGGTAATCCATACTAGGTAGACATGTCCCATTGTCCCATCACCCTACTAGTTTAACTCTTGTAAGTTGGGTAGAATGCCTTATGACCTAACAACCCTTTTGTCCTTGTGACCTATATTAGCAAGTTCACTTAGGTTCTAAAATTTAGAGGACCCTAACCCATCTAGTCAACCAAAGACTTGGACAAAAGAGACTATAGGACAGCTATATAGAGACCAACATAGGATATAACTTAGAGTCTTAAGGAGTTTGAACTAATCCTACTCTATTTCAATCTTAACCTCTCGTGCTTATATATTTTCTACCATCTTAATTAAATATTGCTACTATAGCATAGTTTTGCAAGTTTAACCATTATCAAACTTGTTCAAGGCACATGCTATTGAGCGCGCGCTCACTAACATATTGTCTAGTCAGAACCGGTGCATGATGGTCTGATCAACCGAGTGCACTTTGGTTCGCTTTTATTTATCGTTCTACGTGGATGGGGACATAGCTAAACTTGTCCTCTAGAATCCCATCCGCGATAGCCTTGGCAATTCTTTTTGAATTACTCACTCGCTTTTGAACCACATATTGGTATTCTAAAACAACTTCTTTGGCCTCATATTGGTTTTCGTCTTTCACTTAGTTAGACGAAGACTCGTACTTGATAGATAGAAACCAAGTGTTCCCCTATGACCATGGTAGCTAGTTAGCCTTCGACCAAGCCACGTGACTATAATCTCGTCTCAAGTTATTCGCCCTCAAACTATTACCTTGACCATCTAATCGTTTGGAACTTAGGAATGACTAGAAATGTTTTCTTAGTCGTACCCCCTAAACCTAGATGACTATCTTTTCCAAGGGACCATGTGCCCATGTTCTCAAATTATTTTACCTTCACTTCCAAGACTCTTGATCTTTTACTTACGTTAGTTAGCGACCTCACCCATAACCATATCCATGATTATTTCGGCAGTACTTGAAAATCGCGAATTTCTAATGCATGTTTTGAACATCGTGATTTGATTATTCCTCATTGATATACCCTTGTACCCTCTCAACCCCCCCTACTCATTTTTATTTTCGAGGACGAAATTCTTGTAAGTTGGGTAGGATGTAAAACCCCTAAATTTTCACTAAGATTTTAAAATTTTATTTGGTATTAATTTTTTTAGTTTTCGAATTTGAACGTCGCGCGCAAAATTTCGTCGAGTACGAATATGTACGATATATATATATATATATATATATATATATATATATATATATATATATATATATATATATATTTTTTGAAAATGCTTTATTTATAGATTTTAGAAAAACATTTCATTTCAATATTATTATAGTAAATATTTTATTTTTGTTTGAAAAGAAATTTTTGTCACACTAGTGGCAATTTTATTTAATTATACCAATTTCAAAAATATATATATATATATATATATATATATATATATATATATATATATATATATATATATATATATATATATATATATATATATTTTAGTTGAATGCGAAGTACACAAAAATTTATTTCGTGTAGATGATTTAAATTTTCAAAAATTATTTTATCTTAATTTTACTACAAAAGGTATTTTGAAATATTATACATAATTTAGACATTTTAATTATTTATTTTACAAAGGATAATTTCAAATATTTTCTATCAATATTTAAAAATATTATTGTGATTTTCAAAATTAATTATTATTATAATATTAGTATTCATAAAAAAATATATTTTTAAATGTTGTTTGATTGATATTTAGATAAATTATTATGATTTAAAAATATGGATGTATTTTATGGATAAACATTTACCTAGATTTAATTTGATTCGAATTTGGATTTAATTTACTTTAAATATATTTAAATTAATATGGTATTATCTATTGAGATTTTTAAATCAATTCTAATCATTATCTAACTGGGAATTCCCATGTCCTATAAATAGGCAGGTACTCCTCCATAAATTTTATTCCACAAAATTCTCCTCCATCCATAAGTGTCGTGCAACGTGTCGGTGTCCAAAATTCTTATTCCATATTTTATTTACAAATACAAATTCCCCTCCGTGTTGACAACCCCGACACCATCAAAATTCTATCACTAACCCTAGCACTATATGCCGCAGCCACTCTTCTGCTGCCCGACCCCGCCTTCACCAACAGCCGAATCGAAGCCAACGCTTCTTCCTCACCACCTACGCCTCCCAAACCCCCACCACAGAACCATCGTCCCAACCCGGCCGACCTCACCGTGGCACCATCGCCAGCGTCACCAACTCCGGCCATACCAGCCTCTTTCCTAACCCAGCCAACCTACTCCCATCATCGTCAGCACCACCACCGCCGCCGCCACAGAACACCACCACCCTGGCCACGACAACGCCGACGCCACCCGAAACCCTCAGGCACCACCACCGTAGTCCTCACCTCCACCCAGTAGAGACACCACCGCCACCCGCCAAGACCCGTCACCATCACCGCCACCACCGTCGCCAATACCACCGACCGCCTCCTCGACGTGCCAGACCACGACAATCACATCGTAACCACCACCCCGCCGTAACCGACATCTCCACACCAAATTTTTTTTTCCAAAATTTTAAAACAAACCACCGAGAAAACCTCACCTGGCCGTGCCCTAGCCTCCGACCAACCACGCGTGGCCACCGCCATGGAGCCTCGCCGTCGGGTTCCGGGCTGCCGCCACGTCTCGATTCCCGTCCGCCTCCGCTAACCGTACTCCGGCGCATCTCCTCCGCGTGCGCCGAGCGCCCCCTCCACAAACCCCCGTGACCCCGAGCTTCCACCGGCCGCTGCATGGCCCCATCGGTCCAGAGCGCAGCGCTGCACCACGTCGTCGCTCGACCGACCCCACTTCCTCCGCCGTTGCCGAGGCCGACGAACCCTCAGCCTCTCCTCCTCTCTCTCCCCATCGATCGCACCTCCCCTCTCTGCTCCTAACTTCCCTTCCGCGTCCAGCTCGACCGCCGCGAGCTTCCGCCGACCTCCGCCTACGCTTGGCCGAACCCTTCCTGTTTCTCTCACTCCGCGGACCCCATCGCCGCCGGCGATCGCCCGTCGCTCACACCGCTCCCTCTCCAGCTCTTCTTCCCTCTTTTTCCAATTTTTTTATTTCTTTCTCTCTCTCTCTTCTCTTTTAGTTAAAGTTTGAGCTGTGTGTGGCTCTTGGGAAAAGGAACAGAATGTGGTTTTTCTTTTCTTTGAATTTCTATTAGACTGTTGACTATTTTTATTTTTATTGTTATTTGTTTTTTTTTGTGAAACTATAGTATGCAGCACAGTTCTAATATCTAATATGGACTTATTAGTGTTGTTTTTACTATTATCTTTATTTATTAAGTATGGTGATGATCATTATTATAGGTTTGTTTTAAATATATATTTTACTCACATATATTAAAGATTTTTTTTCTAAAAATATTTTGTAACAAAATATTGTCGGGATAAGACGTACAACTATTTCCAAAACAATTATAATAATTTATTATTGTTTTAGAAGTAATTTTTATCTATAGACTACTTTTTTTTGACCTAACTTACTTTTAACAATATTTAGGTTCTTCTCTTTATGCACTCATATAAAATATTTTAAAAAAAATGTATATATATATATAGTTCCTAATATTAAAATAATTTCATAACTACTTTTAAAATAATTATCTAAATTATTATTATTTACTAATAAAATATAGCTCCTATCTAAATATCATATTTTGACAAACTTAAAGTTTTGCGAAGTAATTTTTATGTTTATTTTAAATAAATTTTCTAAAACAAAATATATTTTTCAAGGATTATAAATAGTTTTCTAAAAATCGTATATATATATATATATATATATATATATATATATATATATATATATATATTTATTTATTATTACCTATGTTCTTTGATTTCCTCCTTTCCATAACCAATCTCCTTTATTCCTTTTCTTTCGCCAATTTCGAGACTACCTTATGTCCACCCTAACTAAATTGACCGTTCTGGACCCGATGCATCGGTCTGTACCACCAACAGAGGTCCCCTTGCGTAGTTGTACACCGAAGTCGTATTTTGTGCCACATGATCATAATATCATACCAGGCAGCTCACCAGGCGTCACAACAGGCAAGTATACCTTGCTAATTAAACTGTCATATTATTTATTTTCAGCATTTATTTACTTGTTTCATATTTATTATTTTTATTTGTTATAAACTGCGCGTCCAAGCCATACTTGGGTGCAAGCGACTTTATTAGTCGTTACTTTATTTTATGCATGATGACTTAGTGTTAGCGGACTACCTTTTTGTTGGAGGATATCCTTATATCTCCTTTGGCTGTGACACTCACACTACACGGTTTGAGACATGTTGTTAGGGGCACGACTTATTGACTAGCTATCTATAAAGTCGTATGACGGTAGATGATCGTAACTGCTATGACTAGGGTTTTAGAGACTCAAGCAGTTATAAAACTGGACGAGCCATGGACATGACTTGAACAGTGTAGGAAATATTGGGGGAGGACAGTCGCTAGTACGTGTGGGAAGCCAAACAGGTAAACTACAGTCTCCGGATGGAACTGTGGCGATATATTTGCAGATGCCCTCTGACGTTTTAGACGTTACGGACGGATACAGATGACTGGATGCCAGTTACATACACATAGCCTAAAATTCCACCCATGCACATGAAAGTTGTCCTCTAAATTGCACAATAGGCGGTTAGAATCTCTTTTGCATATTTGTGTCTAGTATAGTCATTTATATATTATTTTTTTGACAGTTCATATTAGCTTGTTCTTCCTGTATCTTGCTACGTCCGTCTGAGGACCTGGTTTTTCCCCAGGTGTGTGTTCATATTTTCCACAGGTATCCTAGCCAAGGCCGTGATCTTTTCCATTCTTTCGAAGACGATTTGCGCTTAGTTCGTCTTGCCATTTTTCGATTCATGTACATTTCTTTCATTGAGATAGTTGGTAGTGGACTTTGTCTCCGCCCAACGATTGTATCATAAATATTCGAGTTTATATTTATATTATTATTCTTTTTATTGTGGATGAGATTTAGTTTGTCTTGGATTACTGCATTTTACAGCTTATGTATTCATACGAGACCTACGTACATCGTATGAATACAGTTGGCATGTCTACGTACTTGGTCCTACGTATTTTGGTACTGGGGCATTACAGTACATTTTCGACAGGTATCAAGAATAGTACTTCTTCATGGACTTGTCGTTGATGGGCACCATGAACAAGTCCTCATTAGGTTGAGCGAGACGATAAGCACCTTTTGAGTATACCGTCTCTATGACGAAGAGTCCTTCCCACTTGCGTCCAAACTTTCTCGGTGTCTTGTGAGTCATTACCAACGGTCTCCTGAATGCCAGAACCAAGTCACCTACTTGGAAAGTCCTCTATTTGACCCTTTTGTTGAAAGCCTGTGAGATGCGGGCATGGTAAAGTTCGATGCGCTGTTGAGCCAAGAGGCATTTTTCGTCCAACGCTTCCAACTCTTGCAGACGGCGACGTTGATTGTCTTCTTTCGTCAGTTGATTCGTGATCGCCACTCAGAGTGAGGGTATCTGAATTTCCCGCGGCAATACTGCTTCGCTCCCATAGACTAATGAGAACGGTGTGTTGTATGTCGGGGTCCGTACCGTTGTGCGATAGGCCCAAAGGCATTCACTGAGCTTCTCATTCCAGTCGTGCTTGTTGGATGACACGACTTTTTTGAGTAGCTTGATGATGGTTTTACTAAAAGCTTCCGTAAATTCATTTGCTATCGGATTGTAGGCAGTTGATGCCACATTCTGAATACAATTTTGTCACAGAATCTACTGAATGCATGGCTGATGAATTGCGTCCCGTTGTCGTGGATAATCCTCCGAGGCAACCCAGAATGGTAGATAACGTGTTGCTTAATGAGGCTTATCACCTTTGAACTTTTTTACTTCCGTTAGTGGCACTGCTTCTGCCCACTTAGAGAAGTAGTCGATGATTGCTAGGATAAAACGGAGTCCCCTGGATGAGAGAGGGGTGATAGGTCCCACTATATCCATGCCCCAGGCTTCGAATGGCCAGGAGGCGACCGTCGAATGTAGAGGCTCTGATGGTTTATGAATGAAGTCGACGTGTAGCTGGCAAATAGCTGGCAAGTACGACATTTTTTTGCATACTCAACAGCATCATCCATCATAATGGGCCAGTAGTAGCCCATACTTCAGAGTCGGTCATGTAGCTTGGGACCTGGTTGGTGAGCTCTGCATGTTCCATCATGGGCTTCGCGAAGAGCTTCGGTTGCTTCTTCGTTTGATAGACATCGAAGGAGTAGTCGATCGTAGGAGCGTCGGTGCAACATTTTAGTGGCCGTATCATAATAGAACCGGAGCGAGCGCCTTCTGACTGAGACTGCCTCCTTTGGGTTTTCTGGAAGGATTCTGTAGACAGCAAAGTCGATGAACGAGAATCACCAGTCTCTAAGGTTAATACTGGTATCTGTAGCCCTGGCATGAGTTGTCCGTATGCACAGATCATTTTTAGGACAAGCCAAATCCCGACCCACCACTGTAATAAAGTGTTGAGTCTCGACTGGTGCAGCTAATGAGGCTGTAAGGCCAGCCAGAGTGTCAGCTTCTAAGTTTTGCAGCCGAGACACGTGTTCTATGAATAACGTACCGAAGGTAGAGATAATGTCCAATGCTACTTTGTGATAAGGGACGAGGTCTTCATGGCGGACCTCGTATTGCCCTCGAACTTGATTGTTGACGAGTTTTGAGTCGTCGTAAGATTCGAGGTAATCTACCCCCAGCTGGTTTGCCAACTGGAGTCCCATGATGAGGGCATTATACTCCACAACATTGTTGGAGCACGGCTCTGAAAGAGAGTAGGTATGCTGGATGACCAGCTTATCGGGGGAGATCAGGACCACTCCCACTCCTATAATGATCCGGCCTTTGGAGCCAGTTCTAGAGGCACCATCGAAGAACATCTGCCAAACGGGGTTCCCTTCGGTGATGTTCGATTCCTGCACTTCATCGGGAATGTCTTCATAGAGTCTGGATGATTCCGAAATTGGATTACTGCTAGAAAATCAGCCAAAGCCTGGCCCTTGACTGCCTTTTGCGAGATGAATACCATGTCATATGGTGTCAATAGTATCGCCCAAGTAGCCAATTGGGAGTTTAGTGCCCTCGGTTTTGTCATGAGGACTCTGAGTGGATTGACTCGGGAGATGACATGAATTGTCTGTCCCGAGACATGATGGCGAGTCTTTTGGATGGCAAACACTAGAGCTAGAAATTCTTTTTCGATGGGGTTGTACCGGTGTTCGGACTCGACCATTGTCCTGCTTAGGTAGTAGATAGCCTGCTCATAGCCCACTTCGTTGTTTTTGGCCAACAAAGCGCCAAGGGAGTGGTCCATTGCACGGACGTAGAGCAGGAATGGTTTGCTTGCGACGGGTGCCACCAGAACTGGGGGACTCGTTAGATAAGCTTTGATGTCGTCGAAAGCTTTCTGACATTCTTCCGTCCAAACATAGGAGACTTCCTTCTTCATGAGCTTGGTGAAGGGTTGGCATTTCCCGAAAAGGTTTGCAATAACCTTCGGATGTATGTGAGACGTCCTTGTAGGCCTCGAAGTTCTCTAAGGTTCTTCGGAGGATCCATGTCAAGGATGGCTTTGGTCTTCTCGGGATTGACGTGAATGCCTTTGCAGTGATAATGAATCCCAAGAATTTTCTACTAGAAATCCTAAGGAAGGATTTAGTAGGGTTCATCTTAAGCTGATGTGCCCGCATAAGATCGAAGACTTTCTTCAGGTCTTATAGGTGATCATTCCGAATACGGCTTTTGACGGTGATATCGTAAATGTAGCACTCGACTGTTTTACGGAGATGCTGACAGAAGATGGTGCTCATTCCTCTTTGGTATGTGGCACCTACATTCTTCAAGCCAAAGGGTATTACTGTGTAGCAGTAAACCCCCTTCGGAGTCCTGAATGACGTGTGTCTTTCGTCATCTGGGAACATCTTGATTTGGTTATAGCCTGAGTAGCCATCTATGAAGTATATGCGATCGAAACCACATGTATTGTCGATCATTACGTCAGTGATCAGGAGCAGAAACTCATCCTTCGGGAAAGCTGAGTTAAGGTCCCGGAAGTTGAAGACCCGGATCATCTCGTTCTTTTTAGTGACAGGAACAATGTTGGCTACCCAGTCCGGGTGTTATTCTTCACGAATAAACCCGCCGCCCAGGAGTTTATCCACTTCTTTATCGATAGCGTCCATGATGTTAGGACGAAAACGTCGTTGTTGTTGCTTAATAGGCTCAACGTCAGGTAAGATATTAAGCATGTGCATCGCGACTTGTGGATCGAGGCTTGGCATATCTTCGTAGCTTCAAGCGAAGACATCGATGTATTCTTTAACCAGCTGGACCAAGGATTCTCGGTCCTCCCCAGCCAAGCTCTTGCTGATGAAGATAGGTTTGGAGGAAGATCCATCCCTAAAGTCGATTTGCTCGACTTCGTCTTCAGTAGGGGTTCCCATAATTCAAAGCAAGATTTCAATTGCGCACCTAGGCATTGAGCCCAGGGTTCTTCTTCGAAAAACTCTATTGCCTGGTCATTGTCTTCATCTTCTGAAGGATGTACGAATGTCATGTTGGCTGACAGCACTTTTCTGAAGATTGGGCCGATGCTAGTGTCAGAGTCCCAAGTAGAAGCTTCAGACGAGTGAGAATGTGTGACATCCTCTTCTTCTGAACTCTCTAGGGTTGTCGGAGGCGTGACGTAGCCCACCCCTCGTCGAGTATGGTGATAATAGTCCTACGACTTTCCTTTCGGCACGAGAAGTCGTAGGGGAAGATGTCGACCTTTGCCATAGTTCAGGTTGTAACCCATCTTTTGGATGAGATATTTGGCTCGATCATTGTACAGATAAATTTGCATTCTACTGTTATCGAGTTCTGGCTCTGCCCGTGGAAGGTCTTGATAACGCTCGACTTTACCGAAGATGATAGGCCTCTCGTCCTGGCTCCGAGGCAGGACTATGTAACCGACTCCTTGGTATAGGATAATTCAATTTACATGATGTACAGTCGTTATTTGTGTTTGCAATGACTACAGGGCATTATCAAAAGTATATATTGCATTCCAGTGTAGAAGACTAGAATAATTGAAATACACCCTTTTATTGATAAAATATAAAATTTTGTCCCGAGGGATTACATCAGCAAGGGATGGAGCATCAACATTGGCTGATATGTACTCCTCCAGCTCTTCGTTAGTGAGCACTGGAGTAGCTTTGGGCAGTTCAAGAGAGTCCATCGGGAGCTTGACCTGTGCTGGCTCTTGGGTCTGTGCTGAGAAAGACGTTGGGGCCTTCTCCCGTGGCCTTGCGTTGAGAGGTGCCGACGACTGAGGAGGTTTGTCTTTAAGCCGCACCTTGAGGGGTGCCTCAGTTGTTGTCCCGATGGCTGGTGCCTTTTCTCGTAGTTTGGCTACGAGGGGAGCCACCGCTTGAGGAGGTTTCCCCTTAAGTCTTATCTTCAACGGGGCTTTAGTGGATGCTTCGCCCAGAGAAGCTGGTGCCTTCCCGCGAAGTTTAGCCACCATAGGTGCCTGTGTTTGAGGTGGCTTCCCCTTGAGTCATACCTTCAAGGGAGCGTTGATTATCATATCCGCCTCCAAGTCGGCTTCGTCTTCAACTTCATCGTCGGCGTCATTGGCTTCATCGTCAAGATGAATTGACTTGTATAGGTCCGAGTCAGTGAAGAAGGCTTCAATCCCTCTGAAGGGATCGACATCAGCAAACTCTGTTCGGACGACGCCGTTGGTGGATACATACTTCATACATTGATGGTGAGTGGATGGTACCACCATGTACTCGTGTAGCCACGGATGCCCTAACAGAATATTGTAGTTGACGTCCGCATCCATAATATAACAAGTTACCTCAGTTTGGAGATCACTGATATGACATTTCTGCCGAATCTTCTCCAGCGGCTCACTTTTGCTGGCATTGAAGCCACTGATTGTAGTATGGGACGTCGTCAGACGATGCATCGGGATCTCCAGTATCTGGAGCGGAGTTCGAGGGATGATGCTGAGAAAAAACCTAGGATCGATCTGCATTCGATCTGCCTTGATGTCACCGACATGGCCTGTTTAATACAGCGGTCTGTTGTGCCTTTTGTTCTTGAACAACATGTCATGTTGGGTGAATGTGTTGTTGGGGATGATTTCCCACACTATGGCAGTATGGATATGATGTTGGACCGTCTTCAGGCTGCTTGACCTGACTGATGAAAGACTCAGCATCCTTCAGGGCTTCACAAAGACCCTCCCGAGTGTTTTTGGATAGACGAAGGAGTTCGAACAGGGACAATCGAACTGGGGTACTAGCAAGTTGTGCCAGTATATTGAAGTTGTGGGGTTTGGTTAACCCCGAAGCATTGTCTCTTCGTAGAGGCCTGTCGAAGAGAGCCACTTTTTGCTTATGTTTGTCAGCTGCTGGAGGTTGGGAAGGACCCTCTCCTGGAGCAACTGATGAGGTGACGGGAGGTGCCACTTCGACAGGGGCCTCCTCTAGTTGAGCGTTCTGCTGTGAATGCGTTTGTACAGGAAGCACCTCCTCGGGGGAGGTAATCACCATTCGACAATAATTGATCTTCTTACCTTTGGCCTTGGAGGTAGAACGTACCCCCGGCTAAGTAAGTTCCGGAGCGAGATCTGGATGAACCCACATGATCTCACCCTGAGGTGTGGTGAGTGGAATCAGTTCACTCACGTTGCACAAGCTGGCGGAAGGTTGACCACCTCTATTATCGCCTTCGGGATGGGGACAACACCATCTCGAGCTGTGGTAGGCGGTAAGGTGCCAAACTAGAGCGACACCATATTGGTCGAGACTGTCTTCTCCTCGTAATCGACTGAGATGACATTCGCATTGATGATGCGCTGTATGTACCCTTTGAGGATATAACAGTCTTGGGTTGGATGTCCAACGAACCTATGGTAGTGACAGTACCTCGGGTCGCAGACTCTGCCTATCTCATCAGGATGCTTTGGATCAGGCAACTTGATTTTGTCGCTCTACTTCTGCATCTCGAAGAGTTGTAAGGCATCCTTATCATTGAAGGAGTAGACCATCTTTGGTCTCGGTGCAGGTGGAGGCTTCTAAGCGGGGCCCTGTGTACTAAAGTATTGACAGTCAATGCCTACTTCCCTTTTACCTCACGCCTACTGTTGCTGGTAGCAGGCCGCTTTCCTTTGTCGTCGAAGGCAGGGAAGTTAACCCCCAGAAGGCGAGCATTACATGCCTTCTTTTCAGCGGCCTCGGCTTCGATAATCAATGAACTCCAATCGGGAGGCATAGTAGAGTTGAGCCAGACATTGATCGCAGTGATCATGTTCATGCTACATGAGTCAATGAGTGCATGTTCTGGCATACCCAGAGGTAACCTTAGACATGCTTGTCGGAAACGCTCGATGAAGGTTCGAACAATTTCCTTCTCCGTCTGACAGAATTCTATGAGAGACGACATGGTCATGTCTTTTCCACCGTCGTAGAACCGATCGAAGAAGAGGCATGTCAAGTCATCGAAGGATGATATAGAGTTGTCAGGGAGACTACAGTACCAGTCGTAGGCGACTCCTTTTAATGCCCCAACAAACAGGCTTGTGAGTAGGGCATATTCCTTCGAAAGATGTCCCGTCTGAGACTGGAAGTATATCAGTTACCGACGAGGGGAATCTTTTTCATCGTATGGCATCAGTGTTTGTGGTTTATACTTGGGAGGATAGACCACCTTGTTCCACTCGAGGGGGTAAGGTTGCGGGATTCCCATCTTCTAACGCTCTTCCTGCCTATTTTGAGCCTCGAAGCGCTCATACAGGTCTCTAATAATCTCGACCAGATCTTTTGTACAGCTGGAAGCCGGTGAAGGTGGTAGAGCTTGAAGTTGGATATTGGTAGGAGCTGATGCCCAGGGTGCGGTGTGATGATCTGCACCCGAAGATATCCATTGAGGTGGTATACTTGATTTCCTATTGGCCCTTGGATCAGGACTAGTAAAGACAGGTGCCCTTGCTAGAATGGTTCGAATCTCAAACACTTCTTGAGTCAAGGTCTGCATAGAGGCAGAGAGGGTTTTGAGGCCCCTTCCAAAGTGTCTATGTGTTGCAAGATGTCCAGAGCTGGAGTGTCTGATTCTCCTTCATCACCACCCCCTGCCATATAAGCTGTCATGACATGGGTGGAAGTGGATGGATCGGTTGAAGCCTCACTCTGGACCTCACTTTCCTGTGGAAGGGCCTCTTCTTTCGAGGCCTCATACTGGCTACCTCCAACTACGTCGAGGTTGGTTCTTGGGGGACTCCCTCGTCTTCAAGAGGAGGATTGTCAGGAATTTGACTACCCCTAGCCACTGCTTCATCCAGAGACTTCTTCCTTGCTAGGGTGCTTTCGAATACCCCTGAGGACGGGATTACCGTCTTGTTCTTCCTCGGCTGACTCTTGGATGACATTGCAGAGATCGAGGAGTTGGCAGTTGTCTCTCTCCCGGATGAGTGAGAGTTGGTGACAATATAGCAGGAAGCGATCTTAGGCTCTGTTCATCTTCAATTGGCACTCTCTTACCGAAGCAACGTCGGACGGGTACCGTAGATTGCAGTCGCTAAAACACGGACTGCCTTTGTGGTGGAGTTATTGTCTTGCAACAACAGCAGATAATGGTGACCATGGCACAAGTGTGCCCTTTGAGGGGCTCATTATGCTTATTGGTCAGCTCTCCTGATCTGCGTTTGTGAGTGATTACATTATACAAATCATGATGGGAGAGTTCCACTTTTACACCCCTTTCACGCGTATGGCAAGGCCAAGCGCCGAGTGGTCATGTGAATGCTGCACCCCCTGATCTAGTTCACGCACATGAGATACGTCCAGATCATTGGTGGGGGAACAATATTTATTGCAACTTGAACACACTTCATGCGTACCACCAAAATGGGCGCATGGGTTCAATGTTGCAGATTTTGCCCTGCCTGACTTGGTTCGAAACGCAGTAGATACGCCCAAGTGGGACAAGGACTTTGAAGGTCAGCTCGTATCTGGCACAAATACGCCCGAGTCAACCCTGTACAGCTTGCCATCAGCAGCATGCATGATTCTAAGCGCATGCTTCTGGTTCGTTGTTAGCGTAGCACGTTTGGGGCACATGGCCTTTGCTACCTTGGATTTTTTTGTACTAGCCCAGGAAGGCGCATAGTACTCAGAATCCAATTTTGCCTTGCCATGATAGCGAGTGAGTCTGTCAAAGACATATATTTTCTACTGTACACAGAGTTCATGCGCGGGATATTGGCTGCGCCTCTGCTCCATTGGCGCATCTTCTTCGACTAGGAAGAAGATAGTTGGGAAATGCAGTCAATACCGCATTTCCCTGACAGACTTGTTGTACCAGTGGGCGCATCTTGGTTGATGAGAACGTCAGCAGGAAGGGTCAGCTGCGGTGGCGTATCCCCTTAATCGATGGTACTAGGCGCATCGCCCTTGCGCACCCAAACTCGGCGAGTCTTTTTCGGCTTTGGCAGTCGCTTCGAAGGACTTGTGCTGCCTTTAGAGATGAACTCCTCATACGCCTGTTGATCAAGGCGCACCACAAGTATTTTGTGGGAGGAGCCCAGCTCGATGTCGTCAGATTGCAACACAACCTTCTCATTGGAGGAGAAGTATGGACACACACAAAAAAGAAGAAGAAACGTTGTCTTTTCTTATTGGCACAAGGCACCACAAATCGAGTACGCCTGAGAGATCCTGTACTGAGGATCCCCGAGTACAAAAAGAATTATGGGGAATGGGACGATGGAGATCGAGCGGCAGTTGCTCCTTTACTCCGTTGACACTCCGATTACCAAAGTGGAAGAAAACCTAAGAAAATTGCTAACTCTCGGCTCACTAGTAAGAAGGGCAGCAATTTGGCTCTTGAAATGCTCTCCGTTCTGTGTTTTTTAAGAGGCATGAGATCCCTATTTATAGTCGTTTTGCACTGAAATGACTATTATGCGCCCATAGGGAAAAATACACTAATTTTTCATATGGGCGCATAGACTTCCTTTGGGCGCATAAGGTGTAGGCGCACGAAGGCTGCATAATCGTGGGGCTGACGTGGCCGCATGCTTCGGTGCACGATTTCTCGTGGAGACTGACGTGGCCGCATGCTTCGGTGCACGATTGCTCATGGAGACTGACGTGGCCGCATGCTTCAGTGCACGACTGATCGTGGATGTTGACTGAGTCGTAGGGATCTGCTGCCTTGGACGCATAGTGTGGAAGTAAGTTTATGTGCCCATACATGGGTGCATATTTGATCTGTATTAAAAAATGTGGGCGCATAGCCCCCCTGTGGTTATGTGGGCGCATAGCCCCCTCTGTTCATGTGTGCGCATAGCCCC
Organism: Iris pallida; assembly: GCA_029216955.1. Lineage (NCBI taxonomy): Eukaryota > Viridiplantae > Streptophyta > Magnoliopsida > Asparagales > Iridaceae > Iris > Iris pallida. Next base: position 15,348,076 of record JANAVB010004398.1, read on the forward strand.
CATCTGGTCGTATAGGCGCATAGTACTCTTCTTCTTGTCGGGTACAAAGTCTTGTATTAGCTTCATGGGTATGACCCCTTTGGGCGCATTGAAGTTTACCAGGCTGTCAAAATGTGGCTGTTGAGATCTTCCTTGGAATTCTGAAGCGATAGACTCATTTTGGAACAAAATTTGAAAAGGTCCGCTCTTTATGCGATGTCTATGCATAATCTGTGACAGTAAATAGCAGGCGCATAATCTACAAAAGTCCGAGTCTCTGCGTTGGCACATAGACCATATGGGCGTATAGACCATATGGGCCTATAGGCCATATGGGTGCATAACCCTCCGTTCGTTCCTATAAATAGGTCTCGAGGAGAGAGAAAGTTCATTCTCTCTTATTTTTTCAGAAATTTCAAAGAGTTTTTACTCTCTTTCCAGCAATCATGTCTCCTAAGGCTGATTCGACTCCCAAGAAGTTTGCGAAGGGCAAGAAGGCTGCAAAAGCTAGTTCTCCTCCTTTGGCAGCGTCTCATCTGGTTCAAGACCCCATCCTGGGTGAGGAAATGTCTTAAAAAATAAAGTCTCGAGCGTTAATTTGTGACGCTCGAACTTCTCTCTGCTTGGGCGCATAACCATCGATATGCGCCCAAAGCAAACACACTTCCTTTTGTGAGCAGTCTTATGCGCCCACACACTTTGTTTGTTGTGTGCCTACACATTTGGTTGTGTCATACGCCCACATACTTTGTTGTGTCATGCGCCCACACAGAACATGTGCTTTGAAGGTGCTTATGCACCCACAGGCCCTTTAGGCGCATAAGATCAGAGTGCATAGAATTACTCCAGTACTTAGCTCTTTTTTCTGTAGATTCTAAGTCTAATTTTTTCTTCTGTCTTTACAGTTGACATGGTTGTCCCGACACTTGGTGGGATTCCTCTTGCCTCTGCCCGCCATGCTCTGGATTCAAGCCTCATCACCGCAATGGTCAGAAATGCATAGGTGAAGATCAGCCATGAGCAACCTTCGGTGTGGGTGATCGCTATGCTTGAACAGGACAAAATGTTCTTTAAGCAGATGATGAACGATGAGAAGTTCATGCTCGGAGGGGCACGGAGCCTCAAGATACCATACTTCTTCTTTGGTGACAGCTTGGGATTTGAGGACAAAGAGACAATATGTCTAGAAGACCCTCTGGTGGTCAGGTTAAATAACCAAAGGATATGATTACCATCGGTAAAGCTCCAATATCCTCTATCGACGTTTACTGATCTAGCTGTGCAGAGGCAAATGAAATGGGACCTGACCCCTGAACTGCATGGGGTCGTCTTTAGAAGGATACAATTTAACTCCGTTGATCGGAAGAAGGACACTTTTAAGTGTGTCAAGGGCTCCACAGCCTACTCCACGAGGGGGCTACATCCTGGGGCCACAATAAATGATGTCCCGACTGATCTTCACCCGTATGCTGCTGAGACTCTCTCCAACCTGATGCTGTCAAAGAAAGAGTCATATCCGGAAGGGAAGCTGCGGATGGAAGGTTGGAGATACTCTATCCCGTTCTGGAGCGACCTTACTGAATGGGTGCTCTCGACTTACGAGGCCACTCTAAAAGCTACCGGCCTTTTTTATGCCCTTAGAGCCACCCAATATGGCATAAAGGTTAATTGGCCTATGTTTATCTCATTGGTGGAGTTGTACAACTATCACACATGTACCTTCTTCACTCTGGGTGGGAGATGGGTCTGGCTCTTCACGAGATGTAGGCAATATAAAAACTTCCCTGGGGACCGAGCCGTACGAAGAATACGTCCAATGTGATGAGGAGCTCTTAGATTTGGAGAGAAAGAACTCCGAGATGATGGAGGTGTACAAAGAGTTACTTTGTCACGTCTTTATTTGTCACCAAGTCACAAAAAAGGGTAAGACTGAGGGGTCCATTCCCCATACGAAAGCTTGGACCAACTACATCATAATTAGAGAAGAAGTAGACGGCCCAGTCTTTTTCTCGACTCGTAAGCCCTCGACGAAATCCGAGATAGAGCAACTGATGACAGATCACAGGGCAGTAGACACTGAAGATAGTGATGATCCCGAGGAAAACTTCCCGATTTTTTATTTCTTCTGGCAGGCTGAGTTTAAGTTGTCGAAAAAGGCTGTGCTAGCCTCCTTTCTGATGACATAGCTCCACGATTGTGTAATCCCTGGTAGTTCAGGGTCTATTGAAAGGATAAGCCGGGGTATAATACTTTCGGTTGTAAAACTGGCCTTTGGATACCAGCTTGTCCTACTTTCTGCGATGTTCTGCCCCATCCAACGAGGCTTGCGACACTTTGTTGTTAAAACGGTGACGCCTGATGGTAGAAAGGACTTCATCAAGACTGAATTTCCCTTTTATTACCTGATGGGACGGCTGGTGCTGTACTGTCCCAGATTAATGAATGTCAGGCTGATGGCAGACTCTTTGGCGGGAGATGCCTTTCTTCGGAGATTCAAAGATGCAGACTGGACCGTCACAGGAGTGTCTGTTTGCAGGAAGACTTTGAGTTTCCTGCAGAATTATGAGTTCTTCAGAGTGTCGCCTCGGTCTGGTAGTGGACGTGCAGGAGACACTTTAGTAGATGAGGGAGCACTCACTACTAGCCTTCCTACTGGGGCGTTCTGTTGGCTCCAGTCCATCAGGCCTTTCCATCTGGTGCCCAGGAATAGGAACCATGCTTTTATGGAACCTTATCTGTCGAGTCGCTTTGTATGGCAGTTCGGCTACAGCCAGCTTCTTTTGGGCAACCCCAGCCCTCATCAACAGTCGATGGGAAGCTTGATCGACGGGGGACGTGCATGGGGTTACTACAACGTCGGATGTACGGGGGCAATTTTTACTTTGCCAGAAGATAAGGCTAAAACCTATATAGCTGCTGCCAAGTTCTATATTCAGGTCAATATCCTTCATCCTCGGTATGACCATGAGCAGAGTTTAATATTGGAGACTAGGCTTGTCCCCACTCTTGCCAATATAGGACGAGTGCGCGAAATGGGGGATCACAGAAGGGAACGTGCCATACCCTCAGCCGAACCGGCTGCAGTGCCACGGCAGAGAGTCATTTTTGAGGAGTCAGTTGTTAAAATACCTCAGAGAGAGGATACTAAAAATCCTCTTCCTGATACTCCTTACAAGAGGAAAGATTCTACTGAGCTGGTTCAACGGTCCAAAAGAAAGAAGGTTGTTGTCTCCAGAGGGAGAAAGAAGGTCACGGATGTGAGCGTCGGCTCGTCTCCTCCCAGAATATCTTCTCGGCATACCGGGAGAGGTAGAACGGCATCGCAGGCCATTACCATTCGGGAGGTAGATCCCTTCCTAGACTCCGTAGCCGTTTTGGTCAAACCGTTAGAAGCTTTCTCTCCATTGCATTTGTCCTTTGCGTAGGACGTTGAAGTCAAGGCCGAGACAGGTGCTTCTTCGTCTGAAGAGGTGGACATAACAACTGTGTCCCCTGCTCGTCCTCAACTGATGGACGAAGGTGGGTCTTCTTCAGTTGTAAGGTATGAGCAAAGAGATGATCAGGGCGAAGGCCCAGACCATGATGGCGATCAGAAAGCCAGACCCTCCTATGACATTTCTTTGGGGGATATGTCTGCGATAGGAGCTATGATGAAAGATTTGGATAAAAATCAAGTCCAATCAGCTTACCCTCCTCTGGGTATGTCATTCTTGCATTTTCTTCGGATGAGATTTTTTGACTTCAATTTTGCGTGTAACTTGTGAGGCTGACTTCCGTCGTATTTTCCCTTGTAGACAAGAAGAGGGAACAAAGCACGGAGGTTGCCCCAAATATCGGGGCAAGACAAGAAGCTGCCATTGGTTCTCCCAGTAAATCGGTATCGGTTACTGAAGAAGTCTTTGATCGGCCCATCGAGACGGTCATTATTGAATCTGTTTCGGGTCCAGCTGGGACCGTGGAAGGCAAGTAGCCTGATGCTGCTTTGGCTGATGTTGACAGTGGGCGACCTGGGTCTGCTCTCATTTCCCTAGCTCCAGTTGATACTAAGCCGGCAGGAGGTATGAAATTATAACTCCTTCATACTCTTTTAAGTAAGTTTTTTTTGTCACTGATATGTATATTACTTTATTTGCCAGGTTCGGTTTCATCCCAAGTAGCTCTCTCTGGGACAGAATATCCCCATCAAGCTTCATCTCCAACGACCTCTTCTGAAGATGATGAGATGGCTCAGGAAGTCATAAGAGCTTTCTACTCCATTTTGAAAGTAAAGCTTCCTGGAGTTTTGAACCGAAATGCCGCCTTCGGGCCTGTGAAGGTTGTTGCTGAATGTCAGGTGATAGCCCTTGAAAGCATTGCTGGCTATGAAGAGCGAGCTAATTGTCACGACCCGCACCCAGTGTAGGGGCACGATAAGTGGGTATGTCCAGCCTACGTCGCAGTGTCGGCAGTAGAATGTTGTCCTAGGTCACAACATCTAACACAGTATAAGTATAATTGTACATGATATACTCTCCGCACAGAGGACAAATAGAAGGTACATCTCAATCAAAATCTAAGGTAGAAATAACACGATATCATAGATATGAAAATCTCAAAGGAAGTACAAACAGAAAGGGAAATAAGTCTATATGTCTATACGACACAATAACAATAACAAAACATAATACATCTCAAGTCTCAAATGACAACAACAAAGTAAGATAAAGCCTAACTAAACTAGTCTAGGCAGTAGGGGTGATATCATCTGCTAGAGCTGGGTCTTCCTGAGAGTCCAGCTCGCAAGGGTCGTCTAGGGCTGCTCTATAGTACGTAGGACAGAAATCCTCGGTGCCATCTATAATATTTTCAACAGGTCCAGTCAGGACAGGAACGAGCACAATACATCTCACGCAGTTCATATCATGATAGGAAATGTAAAGCATACAAAAGAGTAAGATACATGAACTGTAAGAAGATGTACACAAAAATAAGAGATATATTTGTAAACTGGAAATATATACATGATAAGTAAGAACTGTAAGTGACTAATGATTCAGAGCACAAGACGGTTATATAAATGGCACAATGTTGCACACGAGTAATCTACAGAGGTTGTACACGAGTAAACTACAAGATTGATCACATAACCACTTCTACTCCCCCGTCCCTAATCAATACACAAGGATCCAGTCAAGTTATGTTATTGCACACAAAGTATAGTTGTACACGATGATCATGTGAGCACATGAGAGTACACGATTTCACACAATTTGTTCACGAATAATATGAACACAAGGAGTACATGATGCCCATGATAATGTATACGAATACGAAATACTCGATGTATCCGATGAGGGTATAACATCGCATGAAAGATCCATATAGTACTAATCCGTGATAACAAGTGTCAGCATCAAGTAAAGTAATTTAGAACATGATTATAAGTCCTAGCAAGTATGAAATGATCAGAGAATGTACTCGCCTGAAATTCGAATGTCCGTGAGAATATAAAGTCCAAAGCGAGGTAACTGTCCTATTTAGAGCAACACAAGTCATGATGTATACAAAGGGATTATAATTTGAAGAGTACAATGCATCTACATGTTTCTAGGTCAATCTGGACCAGAGTCAATTCTTAGTCAACTCTAAAAGTCAAACTAGGTCAACGCTAGTCAAACTAGGTCAAACTAGTTAGGGTTTGGTCAACCATGCTCAACTAGTCTAAGTTAGTCTAATCTAGGCTTAACAAGTCAATTCTAGGTTTAACAAGTCAAAATCCAACTATTCAACACATAGCCTAGGCAAACTAGCTATACTAAACACACAAAGCTAAACCATAGTCTAGCACTATATCTAACTAGCTAGGCACACACAGCTAAGTTGTCTAGTATAGTATCACATTCACATTCAAATTTCATTCACATATATAAACAATATATATAGGGTATATATATAGGTACTATATATATATATATATACATACATAGAGAGAATGAATGATGGCACATTTTGAGTGTGTGTGTGTGTGTGTGTGTGTACATATGTGTGTGCAGTAAGGTAAAGTTAAACTTTCAGTTACATACATGTAAACACATGTATACACACATTCTAACCCAGTTTTCATGTTCAAAGTTAACATTCAATTTACATATTCAAAGTTTAACATGTTTAGCTTGAATCTCAGTAACTTAGAGTTCAAATAATCAGTGAACAATTCAATATCAAAACCTAAACCTATAACCAAATCCAATTCTCTGTTTTGTATTAACATACAATCTCAGGTTTTTAGTTTTAGCTCAAATCCTATTTCAGCCATCATGTTTACATTCAAATCAAAACTCAGTTATGCAAACATCCAACCCATTCTCAAGTTTTACTAACAATTCCCAGGTTTGACAATTAGTTCTCAGGCTTTACAAATACAAACAATTCCCAGGTTTGACAATTAGTTCCCAGGCTTTACAAATATAAACAATTCCCAGGTTTAAAATATGTTCTCAGGCTTTACAAATACAAACAATTCCCAGGTTTGACATATGTTTAACAGGGAATTTAACTCAGATATTAGGAAAACGATTCTCAGGTTTTATATATAGGGAAATCTGAGTTTTCAATTTTATGCATGAACTGTACTGTTTAGTTATCAAACTTATGAAACTCGAATACAATACCCAATCCATTTGAATCCTAGTTATACAACACATCATGTCAGTTTATTTTAACATGTATACTTCGTATTTAAACAATTTAAAGTTAATTTAAAACATATTAACCCAATTTTCAAACACACAGTATCAGAACCATGTATCCGAACATAAACAACCCTAAATTCAAATTGAAAAACCTAAATAGACATCAAATTGATATGTGCAGAGGGTAGATATATATTACACGTGTCATGGGTGTCATCTCGTATCCACATAGCTGGACACGAGGTGTCCAATCTAATTTTTGAACACACAGGCACAGTTAGCATCAGACAGTGTCGTACGTTGGGTTCGGAGTCTCGTGGACACGCCACAAGACACGTGGAGCCACGTGCTCGTGTCTAGAGTGAGTCTCGGTATAGAGCTACATGTTAGACATACTGATACGAGTCCATGTTGTGTCGTGTCTCAATATGAGATGCGTATCAGGGAGTGAAAACCCCACTGTGCGGTACAGTACAGAACCCGTACATGAAGGAATTCGTGTCTGACACGACACGAGGTCGAGAGTGGCTTGGGGGTGACATGTCAGTCACTGCCCCGACCCTCTGACCAAGTGGCAGGCTGCCACGTGGCCTGTACAGTTCATACAAACATTGTGGCAGCAGGATAGTGAACCGAGTCTCGTGCTGTCGGTCCGTGTCCATTTTGGAACAGACACAGCACAAAAATCTCCTCAGAGTTAGGGTTTTGTGTTCCTCACATATATGGCTATCAAAACATATATTTAGTTTCATAATTTACAAACAAAAAATGCACTTGGGCCTTTCAACAAACATGTATTTAAAAATATCGATACGTGTCTAATACACATACTAAATGGGTACGAGATCATACCAAACTCACTCTACAGCTAGGGGACACCTAGATGGATGTAACTTGGAAAAAAAATCGGAAATTCATTAAGGTTTGTAGTGTTTTACCTATTGAGAGTTCAACTCAATGAAAAGGGTTCCTAAATGAGAAGTTCCCTTCCTCAAGCAATGTCCAAATGAGCTCTACTTCTTACAAGTAAGCATCCACTAGCCTCCACTTCTGAAATGAATCCCAATGCAAGAGAGTAGCCTCAATTTTGGATCAATTTGGATAAAAGGGGAGGAATTTGGAGAAGAACAATTTAGGGTTTCTTTGTAGGTGTTAAAAGAGGCAAGGGGCTACTAAATAATAGTTTATAAGAGGGGGGATTACTACTTGTGGCTGCCACAATAGAAATTAGGTTTGGTTTCGATGTAAATGGGTGTTTAAGGCTTCTCCATCAAATTTCAAGTCCTCTTATTGGTTCAATTTAGTCCTAAGGCTTTCTTTCTACAAATATCCTAAGGAGAAAATATCCTACTTAGAAATATCTAGATATTGCTAATCTTGTCACTTAGTAGGATATCCTAATCAAGATTCTAAGCTGAAGGCTAATCTAGATTAGGCTAAGATTCTAGGTCAAGTCTCAACTAAACAAATAGCACATATTTAATTACTAAAATTTCAAAATCACCAAAAATTCAAAATGACCAAAATACTCTCAAGCCAAAAATATGGTAGTGACACAAATGCTTTAAGGAAGGTCATAGCTGACCTTGAAAATTAAGTGGCCAAACTCCAAGAAGTCAGTCATCAAAGCCCAATATTATTGTTTTTTGAGGAGGATGTGGCTCTGATCACGGATCTTGAGGAGGAGGAGGCTACTTTCCAGGCGAGGAAGGAGGTATTGTCTAAAGAGATCAGTGAGCTGGCTGATCAGTTTGATGCTGTAGGTAGGGCTCGTATTGCCTCAAAGAATAAGCTGGCCATCCAGATCATTAAAAATCACAATCAGATTGTACAGCTTCACAAAGAGATTGCCCTGCTTGAGGCCGACTTACGAACAGTTGCATCTGAGCAGGACGATTACGTGGTTCAGTCTGCTACGACTGCCACAACTTCAGACCAATTGAAGGCTCAGCTGGTAAAGTTGGAAGAGGAGCATATAAAACTTATTCCTTTCAAGGATGAAGCTGCTCGACAGGAAGAAGCGCGTCGTCGTTCCACTATTAAATTTTAAGCTAAAATCAAGGCACTAAGGGATAACATCGATCGATTGTGTATCCCTTAAGTTTTTTGTTTGTAATTAGCTTTTTTAGCCGAGAAACTCTTGTATTCTGCTTTTTTGGGAATGATTCAAATAAAGAATCTTTTGGCTTTCTGAACTGATGAATATGATTTGTGAAATATCAGAACTAGAGGTAATATGGACGTAGTAGAGATATTTCAGGTAGGTATTCCGCTGGGAAATTTGATATGGACCTATTATCCGTTATATTCAAGGTTCTTGAATATAGATAATAAGTTGAAAGAAGCTTCTAATAGAGGTAATATGGACGTAATAGAAGAGAATGTCATATATCTGACCAGAGGTAATATGGACGTGGACGGATATATAATATTAGGTAGGAATGGATAATTCAGAGGTAATATGGACATGATTATCTTTGATGAATGCTTTGCTCAGAGGTTATATGGACGTGTCAAAACATTTTTAATTATCCCACTGGAAAAATAATTATCGAAAAACAGTTCAGAGGTAATATGGACGTGACTGTTTTCGTAAGACCAAGTTTGGGCATAGTCCAAAACAAAGATAATTCCATTGGAGAATCTTTTTAGAGAACCCATTATCCGTGGCGTATTCAAGACTCTTGAAAAACGAATAATAGTTAGATAATTTTTTTGAATCACATAAACATTGTAATGTACATTTACATGACTGAAACAAGGTATATGTGAATGCTGTTCATGAAGGTTACACATAATATTTCTTCAGGAACTTGCCATTGATCGGTATCACGAGCAAGTCACCATCAGGCTTGGTTAGTCGATACACACCGTTAGAATACACTGATTCTATAACGAAAGGACCTTTCCATTTAGGCTTGAATTTTCTTTTTGTCTTGTGTGTCATGACCATTGGTCTTCTCGATGCTAAGACCAGATCACCAACTTGAAAGATTATTTCCTTCACCTTTTTATTGAAGGCTTTAGAAAGGCGTGCTTGGTATAGCTCAATACGCTGTTGAGTTAATAAGTATTTTTTGTCTAGTGCTTCCAGCTCTTGTAGTCGCAGACGGTAACTTTCTTCGACAGTCAACTAACTGGCTAAGGCTACTCAAAAAGAGGGAATCTAGATTTCTAAGGAAAGAACTGCTTCACTTCCATAAATCAGAGAGAATGGCGTACTGCCTATTGGAGTCCGGACCGTTGTACGATAGGCCCAGAGACATTCGTCGAGCTTCTCATTCCAATCGTACTTGTTTAAAGACACAAACTTCTTGAAAAGTTTGATGATAGTCATATTAAAGGCTTCTACTAACCCATTAGCCGCTGGATTGTAAGCAGTAGAGGCTACATTCTAAATTCGATTCTTATCGCAGAACCGATAGAATGCATGGCTCACAAATTATGGACCATTATCATGGATGATCCTACGAGGTAGGCCGAAGCGGTAGATAACGTGATGTTTGATAAAACTGATCACATTCGATGTCTTTACTTCGATGAGCGGTATAGCTTCCGTCCATTTAGAGAAGTAATTGGTTAAAGCTAGGATAAACCGATGTCCTCTGGAGGATGGCGGGCTGATTGGGCCGATGACGTCCATACCCCAGGCTTCAAAAGGCCAAGATGCTGCCGTCGGATGTAGAAACTCTGAAGGTTAATGAATAAAATCGGCGTAGAACTGACAAGCCCTACACTTTTTTGCATATTCAACAACATCTGCTATCATTGTGGACCAATAATAATCCATTCGTCTGAGGCAATCTTGTAATTTGGGGCCTGATTGATGTGTACCACAAATTCTATTGTGAGCCTCACGGAGTGTATGTTTGGTTTCTGTGTCTGATAAACATTGTAATAGTAGCCCGTCGTAAGAGCGTTGGTACAATATTTTGGTAGCTATATTATAATAAAATCTGAGGGATCGTCTTTGGACAGACACAGCTTCCTTTGGGTCCTCGGGGAGGATTCCGTAGATGACATAGTCTATGAAAGAAAATCTCCAGTCTTTGATGTCGATGTTCATTTCTGTTGCTTAACTGTGATGAATATGCAAGGCATCTTTTACACATAATAACTCTCGACCAGACATTGTGATCGAATATCGAGTATTGGTAGGGACGGTGAAGGAAACAACAAGACTGGCTAAAGAATCTGCTTTTATATTCTATAATCGAGGCACGTGCTCGATGAAGAATCCAGTAAAGGTAGAAGCCAACTCGATTGTCACTTTGTGATATGGGATACGATCTTCGTGACGAACTTCATAATCCCGTCGGACCTGAGTAACTATCAACTTAGAATCGCCGTAAGCTTCTAGATAGTCAACTCCCAGTTGTTTTGCCAATTGAAGACCGATCAGTAGGGCGTTATATTCGACCACGTTGTTGGTGCAAGGTTCCACGAGAGAATATGCATGATGTATAACCAGGTGGTCGGGTTACACAAGCACGATGCCTACTTGGGCCACGATATTTCCCTTAGGTCCTGTTCTGGATGCACCATCAAAAAACATTCACCAAATAGGGATTTTCTCAGTTGCGGTGTTAGACTCCACTACTTCATCTGGGATTTCATCATAGAGTTTGGAAGATTCTGGTACCGGATAAGCTGTTAAGAAATTAGCTAATGCTTGACCTTTTACTGCCTTCTGAGGGACGAATAGCATATCGTATAGAGTCAACAACATTGTCCATGTAGCTAAACGAGAATTAATAGAACCTGGTTTAGTCATGAGTATTCTGAGAGGATTGACTTTAGATATGATGTGGACAGTATGCCCAGACACATAGTGACGTGTCTTCTGGATAGCAAATACCCGTACGAGACATTCTTTTTCCACATGCGTGTATCTGTGCTCGGTACCCACCATCGTACGGCTGAGGTAGTAGATTTCATGTTCATAGCCACCTTCATTCTTCTGAGCTAATAGGACACCAAGGGAATAATCCATAGCACGGACATATAACAAGAAAGGCTTTCCCATTATCGGAGCCACCAATACAGGGGGCTTGTGAGATACTTCTTGATGTTGTCAAATACGCGTTGACATTGTTCAGTCCACGAAAGATACTCCTTTCTTCATGAGCTGAGTAAACGGTTGACACCTTCCAGAAAGATTTGAAATGAATCGTCTGATATAGGCTATCCTTCCTTGAAGTCCGTGTAGCTTTTTAAGATTTCTTGGAGGACGCATATCGAGGATAGCTTTCACTTTCTTCGGGTCAAGATGTATACCCTTTGAAGTGATAACAAAACCAAAAAACTTGCCGCTGGAGACTCCCAGAAAAGACTTGGTTGGATTCATCTTGAGTTGGTGTGCACGCATTAGTTCGAACCCCGTTTCCAAATCTTGGAGGTGGTTGCCCTTGAGACGACTTTTAACTTTGATATCGTCTATGTAGCACTCCACTGTTTTGCACAAATGATCGTAAAAAATTGTGTGCATAGCTCGCTAGTATGTCGTCCCTGTATTTTTTAATTCGAAGGGAATCATCGTATAGCAGTATACCCCCAACCGTGTTTGAAAAGATGTGTGTTTCTCATCATTAGGGAATATCTTGATCTGGTTGTAGTCTGAGAACCCATCCATAAAGGACATCCGCTCGAAGCCGTAAGTATTTTCGATCATTACGTCGATGATCGGTAGAGGGAACTCATCTTTTGGACATGCAGAGTTCAAATCATGGTAATCGATACAGACTCGAACATTACCGTTCTTTTTTATGACTGGAACAATGTTAGCAACCCAGTCAGGGTGTTGTTTTTCACGAATGAACCCACTTGAAATAAGCTTCTTGACTTCACTCTCGATGGCCTCCATGATATCTGGTCAGAACCGCCATTGCTGCTGCTTCACTGGCTTAGCTTTAGACAAGATTTTTAGGCAGTACATAACAACTTTAGGGTCCAAGCCGGGCATGTCTTCATAGCTCCATGCAAAGACGTCAGTATATTCTCTTATAAGTTGTATAAGAGATTGTCGTTCTTCACCAGACAGACTTTTGCTGATAAAGATTGGTTTAAGAGATGATTTATCTCCTAAATTGACTTGGACGACTTCGTCTTCAGTAGATGGTTTACGTTGTTCGAAACGTAACTCCCACCTGGTGTCCATCTTTTGAGCCCATTGTTCGAGCTCGATTGATTGGACATCGTATGCAATTTGGTCAACTGATACTATGTTGACGGACAAAGTGGATTTGAACATGTCTCCAATGCTGGAGTTTGAATCCCAGAGGCAGAAATCTGAACAATGAGAACAACGATCTACTTCGACGTCTGATCCTTCAAGAGTTGTTGGAGGATTAACGTAACCCAAACCAACACCGTTTTGTTGATAATAGTTCTCGGATTTGCCGGGAGGAGCAAAGTGACGTATTGGCATTCGTCGCCCTTGACCGTAGTTTAGTCCTTGGTCGCTTTTTATATCATATCCTATGTACTGGATGATATTCTTTGCCTGCCAACTATATCGGTAAAGTTGTATTTTTCTAGAATCATAGTCAGTTTCAGTGTTGTGATTGGGAGTAGTAAAGTCCAGAATGAACTTTCTTTCATCAATTATTCGACCGAAGATGATCAATTCTTCACCCTTCTTTCTAGCTGGAACGATGAAGTAGTAGAAATCTTCTAGCCAGACTTTTTTCCTTTAGACGAGGCGTCGTGACCGGCATGCAGAGATGTGGTCCTATGCCATGCTCTATGGCATACAATGTATCTATGTACTGGTTTACAGATTGGTAGACATCAGAGTAATTCAAAGATAAACCATTACTTAAAAAATATGCAATTTCTTTTTCAGGGATAACATCATCCACTGATGGTACATTATTTTGAGTATTGATATACTCATTAAGAGGATCATTGTCCAGAACAGGAGTCACAGACTTGATTAAGTTCACCACATAGGGTAACTCGTCAGAATTGGGAGGACGGACTTTAGCAGGTTCCACTCGAGTTATTTTGCGGAGAGTCTTGACAATATCAGGATTCTTCTTTTTAACTCGGATAGTGAAAGGCTTTGGAGTACATTTTGGAGTAGTACGTCCTTTGACTCGTATAACCAGGGGACCGTCACTGGCGGATGAACTCACTTCAGCTTCATCGTCATCTTCATTACCATCATCCTTGGAGAGCTGAGATTGGTAAAGTACCGAATCTCCATACTAGGCTTCAATTCCCTTAAAAGGATCGACATCGGCAAACTCTATTTTCATGATGCCATCACCGTTGACGTACTTGAAGCACTGGTGAAGGGCAGAAAGAACGATCATGTTCTCGTGTATCCACAGACATTCCAATAAGACGTTGTAGGACACATTGGCGTCGATTACGTAGCAAGGAACCTCTGTTCGGAGATCACCAATTTGGCACTTGAGATATATCTTGCCCAGCGGGTAGCTTCTCCCAGCTTTGAAAGCTATGATAGTTGTATTGGTTGCGGACAGCTTGTGTAGAAGGATCCCTAGAATTTAGAGTAAATTTCTAGGGATGATGTTGGCGAGGAGCTTGGATCGATGTGCATCCGATCTACCTTAATCGCCCCGATATATCCTGTATAGTACAGAGGTCTATCATGACGATTATTTTTTAGTAGCATGTCCTCTTGTAAAAAGGTGATGTTGGGTACTACTTCCATAGTACTATGACAGTGAGGACAGGAGACGGGATCTTCAGCGGGGGCTTTGACTTTAGCGAGGTAAGAATCGACATGTAGTAATGCCTCACTTAAAGCTTTTCGTATCTCTTTAGAGAGTTATAGTATATCGAACAAAGATAACCTGGCAGGTGTATTGGCCAGCTGTGCCAGTATGTCAAAGTTGTAAGGCAGATACATGCCTTCAAAAGTTGGTGCCTTCAGAGACTTGTCAAATCACGTCTCCTTCTGCTTAAATTTGATGCATTTAGCCAAGCAAACCCCCATGGCTAAATGCATCAAATTAAATAGAATTTAAATTCTAGATTGCTTAAAATTCATTTAAGGATATGTTAAATATACCAACTTATCCCAAACCTTAACCAAATCCTAATCTTTTCTTTCCCCACCTTGTGGCCGACCACTTCTCCCTATCCCCTCTCTATTTTTGGCAGCAATCTCCCTCCTCATAGCCTCCACACATCATCCCTTCATTATACATCTTCCCCTCCTTCACAACAACTCATCTCCACCACCACCATACATCCATCCAACCCCTCAAAACAAACCCTAAAAAAACTCCATCCCCCCATCCAACCCTCTATAGCCATTATCAACTCTCCCATACTCATCAAGAGAGGTTTATCAAACGAGGATAGCGGGAGAGATTGGAGCTGTGGTGAAGAGAAGTCATAACCACCCTTTCTAGCAAGGATCTTTGGTAAGAACCCTAATCTTTTCTTCTAAAAACCTTTGCTAAAATTCTGTAGAATATATGTTATTAAATCTATAAAAACTATATTTTGATGAATTTTGTTATATTTATTCATCCATAAAAGTTCCATGTATTATAGGCATAATATCCATGTTCTGGTAGGGTCAAATTAACACCATTGTGAAGAAACTACTAGTTATTGATGCATATTCTTGAAACTGAATTTTATGTGTATTCATAAACATAAATTAGGATTTTTAAGTATTTTTCCACGAATTTAGCAACTCAATTCTGGTTGAGAAAATTATAGGTCAAAACTAGCTAATTTCGGGCGACCTGCTGACCTAGAATGACCCGAACTTGTAGTATAATCTTACCCTTGTATCTCTGATATTATTCTGGAAAATAAAGTATTTTAATTCTATTTAAATTATATTTTTGGATTATTTTATCAATATGAGTAATTAAATATGTTCCAGACAAGTTTCGGGTTAACTAGCTAACTTAGTAATCAACTAGTCATAAATGCCTTTAGAAATATTAGTTCTGTAATTTTAGAGTTAATTCTATATAAAATTAGTTTAAATAATAGTTTAATGATTTTTATATGATTTCTAAGTATAGTATTGAAGTAGGGGCATAACTGACTAATTGGGAGTTGGAAACCCAAAAACTGTGTTCGGTGTCTCGTGGAGCCTGTATGTGATTGTATAGGTCTAAAGGGTCCCACGAGAAATTGAATATAATCTTAAAACATTATTTTGACTAATTAAGTCATATTGTAAGTTTATGAGTAGTGTCTTAAAACATTATTTTGACTAATTTAGTTAATTAATTATCTAGGAGCGTCGGGTTCCAGAAGCGTGGACACGGGAACGAAACTTCATCCTCACATCGCAGAACCAGGCAAGTATACCTTGCCAACTTGTACAGTATAATTTATATGCATGTTCATCATCTCGCTGCGGTTCTTTTTTTTACATTCGTGATTGCTTTACTCCATGTCTAGTACACTCATCCTGGTATAGTTTTACTTTACATGTTTCTAGTTGTCTGCACATTCTCGTTCCTTTCTGTTATGATACTTCTATCTGTTACACTGTGTTAGTTCCATATGTATTCCTTGATAGAGTCGTCTAGTCCTACACCATGATTCTCTCGACTTGATTATAACTTGACTTGACTTGACATGACTTGAGTAGGACTCGACTTTGACATTCTATAGATTGTGAGTACTTATCTTGACTACGGTCTATAGGATTTTATACTAGGATTGGCTACCGTCTTGGTTGTGAGTACTTGCCTTGACTGCGATTGAGACACTATAGATTGTGAGTACTTGCCTTGACTGCAGTCTATAGCTTTGACCTATTAGCCATTTCTAGTATGGCATGCCAGTGTCTTAGGATCCTTGTGTTTTGATCTCGTGTCTTAGTTCATTTGTCTCGTTGGGTAACCTTGATTGTTCCTTACTTCTTTGTATATTTGTACTATTACATGTTGGCCTGTATATTATGTATCTTGCTATTCCTCTGAGGATCTGATGATCTCTTCAGGTTTAGCGACTACATGGAGTTAGTTAGCAGAGCGGGATGGTAGAGGATTGTGATGTATGATACAGGTATTTACTTGTGATATTTCTTTATTATCTTCTCGTGCTTTTACATTCCGTACCATGTTATATTCTGCGTATTTTATAGACTCATATCATTCTTGGAGTCTAATCGAACAATATGCTAATGGGCTGCAGACCATAACCCATAATTGTTCATTCTTGTCTTATATATTCTTGTGGATTGAGATATACTGTAGATTACCATATTAGCCATGATACCATGAATCTTGACAGCTTATACGTACTCGAGTCGGGCTGGAGTCCGCTTGATACGTAGCTGGCTTGCTCACGCTCTCGCGTCCCGAAAAGCGGGTGCGGGTCGTGACAAGTTTTTGTGGTGGCCCATACAGGTCAGAGCATATCGTATCGGTTACGTAACTGTACTGATACAAGCCTGCGAATATGACTAAACCTTAGAATCTCAATCCACTCTGCATTGCAAATTCCCTTAGAAATTTCTCTACCGTCTTTGAAACCTCGTATTTGTTCTCGATTATTCTTTCTTGCTTTTTCGTACCATTGATTCTCGTCTCTTCCTATTTCGGAGCGACGAATAATCGTGCTATATAGGATTTATCAAAAAGAATTCTTAAGTTATAGTGTAAGTTTGCTTATTGTATTGTGATTGCTTGATAGATAAGGGGAATTATATATGCCATATGCCATAGGGCATCATGTGTTTGATGAGGTAGTTTGACCAAAGGTGGGTAGACATTCTAAAAATGGCTAAATGATCATACTAGGTTACGCCCTTTATGGTAGTCGCTTGATCAAGAATAAAGTAGTAGTTTTAGAGTAGAGACTGGCCCTTTACTAGAAGAACCTAAATATAGGCTAACCCAGCCCATTTAGAATTATGCCCTACCAGTTGTAAAGTTAGGATTAGACAGATTGGTAGGTATCACTTAGATTGATTAGGTGACATGAGACTTATATAGTTGTGATAATAATATGGTTAGAAGGGAAAACCTTCAACGTCATTATTTTAAGACCGCTGGTACCAAGAATAGCGACTAGAGATAACCATCAATAGTTTATGATAGAGATGTAGTAAACCAAATTATTTAGGATTTATTATTACTTGAGTTATTAGGAGACACCGTAGTGACATAGCGTATTCTTTGAACTATTCCTAGTTACACTAGCGCGGTTCTTTGTTAGTGGGCCTAATTTTAATTTCGAGGACGAAATTCTCTTAAGGTGGGTAGGATGTAAAACCCCAAAAATTTTAGGATTATTTTATTTATTTATTTATTTGGCTTAAATAGGATTTTATGAAATTTGTGAGTATCTTTAAATTAAATACTTATTATTATAGATGACCTTAGCCATGGTTGAGTTTGAATATGCAAGACGACTAGAAAGTATGGCATGCCTAGCATTATTGGGTGCTTTAACTAGCATGCTAGCCATGTTAGGAGTGACATGGTCATACGGTAGTCCCTTGCATGTTAACCATTCAAATCATGGCACAAGTCATAATTTTTATTTAAATAATTAGTAAGAAAGCCTTTATGACTTTTTAGGAGACCCGGTTGCACCAAACCTCTTCCAAGCCGAACCCAACCCTATGTAGGCATGTTGGACATTAATAAATATTAATAATTATATTTATTTGTATTTAATTCAGATTTTGTAGTGTAATTACATAGATAGAATTAAATAGTTCTATATTAGGAAACCCCTTTTTAAATCCTCAATCCAATCAACTAGCCAACTCACCAAACAACCAAATCATGCCAAGTGGACCCCCACCATGTTAAATTCGGCCAATCAAACCCCCCATGGCTAAATGCATCAAATTAAATAGGATTTAAATCCTAGATTGCTTAAAATTTATTTAAGGATATGTTAAATATACCAACTTATCCCAAACCTTAACCAAATCGTAATCTTTTCTTTTCCCACCTTGTGGCCGACCACTTCTCCCTATCCCCTCTCAATTTTTGGCAGCAATCCCCCTCCTCATAGCCTCCACACATCATCCCTTCATTATACATCTTCCCCTCCTTGACAACAACTCATCTCCTCCACCATACATCCATCCAATCCCTCAAAACAAACCCTAAAAAAACTCCATCCCCCCATCCAACCCTCTATAGCCATTATCAACTCTTCCATACTCATCAAGAGAGGTTTAGCAAGCGAGGATAGCGGAAAAGATTGGAGCTGTGGTGAAGAGAAGTCATCACCACCCTTTCTAGCAAGGATCTTTGGTAAGAACCCTAATCTTTTCTTCTAAAAACCTTTGCTAAAATTATGTAGAATATATGTTATTAAATCTGTAAAAATTATATTTTGATGAATTTTGTTATATTTATTCATCCATATAAGTTCCATGTATTATAGGCATAATATCCATGTTCCGGTAGGGTCAAATTAACACCATTGTGAAGGAACTACTAGTTATTGATGCCTATTCTTGAAACTGAATTTTATGTGTATTCATATACATAAATTAGGATTTTTAAGTATTTTTCCACGAATTTAGCAACTCAATTCTGGTTGAGAAAATTATAGGTCAAAACTAGCTAATTTCGGGCGACCTGCTGACCTAGAATGACCCGAACTTGTAGTATAATCTTACCCTTGTATCTCTGATGTTATTCTGGAAAATAAATTATTTTAATTCTATTTAAATTATATTTTTGGATTATTTTATCAATATGAGTAATTAATTATGTTCCGGACAAGTTTCGGGTTAACTAGCTAACTTAGTAATCAACTAGTCATAAATGCCTTTAGAAATATTAATTATGTAATTTTAGAGTTAATTCTATATAAAATTAGTTTAAATAATATTTTAATGATTTTTATATGATTTCTAAGTATAGTATTGAAGTAGGGGCATAACTGACTAATTGGGAGTTGGAAATCCAAAAACTGTGTTCGGTGTCTCGTGGAGCCTGTATGTGATTGTATAGGTCTAAAGGGTCCCACGAGAAATTGAATATAATCTTAAAACATTATTTTGACTAATTAAGTCATATTGTAAGTTTATGAGTAGTGGCTTAATTTAGTTAATTAATTATCTAGGAGCGTCGGGTTCCAAAGGCGTGGACACGGGAACGAAACTTCATCCTCACATCGCAGAACCAGGCAAGTATACCTTGCCAACTTGTACAGTATAATTTATATGCATGTTCATCATCTCGCTATGGTTCTTTTTCTTACAGTCGTGATTGCTTTACTCCATGTCTAGTACACTCATCCTGATATAGTTTTACTTTACATGTTTCTAGTTGCCTGTACATTCTCGTTCCTTTCTGTTATAATACTTCTATCTGTTACACTGTGTTAGTTTCATATGTATTCATTGATAGAGTCGTCTAGTCCTACACCATTATTCCCTCGACTTGATTATAACTTGACTTGACTTGACATGACTTGAGTAGGACTCGACTTTGACATTCTATAGATTGTGAGTACTTACCTTGACTACGGTCTATAGGATTTTATACTAGGATTGGCTACCGTCTTGGTTGTGAGTACTTGCCTTGACTGCGATTGAGATACTATAGATTGTGAGTACTTGCCTTGACTGCAGTCTATAGCTTTGGCCTATTAGCCATTTCTCGTATGGCATGCCAGTGTCTTAGGATCCTTGTGTTTAGATCTCGTGTCTTAGTTCATTTGTCTCGTTGGGTAACCTTGATTGTTCCTTACTTCTTTGTATATTTGTACTGTTACATGTTGGCCTGTATATTATGTATCTTGCTAGTCCTCTGAGGACCTGATGATCTCTTCAGGTTTAGCGACTACATGGAGTTAGTTAGCAGAGCGGGATGGTAGAGGATTGCGATGTATGATACAGGTATTTACTTGTGATATTTCCTTATTATCTTCTCGTGCTTTTACATTCCGTACCATGTTATATTCTGCGTATTTTATAGACTCATATCATTCTTGGAGTCTAATCGGACAATATGCTAATGGACTACAGACCATGACCTATAATTGTTCATTCTTGTCTTATATATTCTTATGGATTGAGATACACTGTAGATTACCATATTAGCCATGATACCATGAATCTTGAAAGCTTATACGTACTCGAGTCGGGCTGGAGTCCGCTTGATACGTAGCTGGCTTGCTCACGCTCTCGCATCCCAAAAAGCGGGTGCGGGTCGTGACAATTCTCCCATTCAGGAGGATAAGGTTGAGATATCCCCATCTTCTGAAGCTCGTCTTTGTGTGAGATGTTATCGAGACGGGTAATAAGAGAATAAATTGCATCTTGCTAATTGAGCAGATGTTGAAAAACGGCTGCTATACGGTTGTCAAACGTCGTTGGCGAAGTACCACCCCCAGCATTTACGGGATTTAGAGGAGGCGCAATGGAATGATACTCCTTTTGTAGGGAAGGAGGGTTGTTGCTGTGAGCCAGACTAGCGTGTGCTGAGACGTTCGGTTGAGGTGGAGGAATAGCCCCAGCAGTTTGGACTGCCATGATACTGGTAAGCATATCAGTGATATTGGCAAATGTCGTTTCTAGACTCTCTAGCCGCTTATTAGTCTTCTCACTAGCTTTTTCAGGTCTCTCTCCATCCGCCATGTATACAGATAGCATGTGTGGATGAATAGAGGGGATAGTATAACCGGTGCTGATACTGTCTATCTCTGAGTTGAAAAGGCCCTCATCTTCAGGCAGGGGAGGTAGATAGTCTCCGTCGGACTCGAAGGGATCTTCGTCATCTGGAAGGCTACCCCCGTCATCTGGAAGGCTACCCCCGGTGTGAAGGTTATCTGCTTCAGATTCTAAGGGAATACTACCCCCAGGTGAAGGATCATCACCCCCAGCTTGGGAGTCCTTGTCATCTATACGGTATCTCGTCCTTGACTGAGTACCCATGTAGACTCCTTCAGATGTAATAGCTCACTGGCTGTTTGTTGGCAGACTTCTTCTGTCCACAGAACTGAGATAAAAAGTTGGATTAGTGGTCCACCTTCTTTGATTGGGGCTCCCGTAATGAGGATCCCATGAAGCCATATTGGATGAAACACATAGCGACTTTTTATCATTAGAGTGCTGTAGTCGTCGAAACACGGACTGCCTCGGAGGCACCTTCGTTGCTTTGGAGTAGCAACAGTTGATGATAATGCTGGTGCACGGATGTACGCCATGAATTGCAGTATCCTTCCTCGCTTTACGCTTATAATTTATCATGTCGTACAAATCGACAGAAGGGAGTCTTACCCTAAAACCTATGTCACATACATCGTCGAGCTTTGCATATAGGTTTGTAAGGGGAGTTGGTGCATTCGGACATAGTTCATGTGCAGGGGCAACCCCCACACCTAAGTTATGTGATGACCTTGAAGACATCCCCATGCTATACGCGGTAGGGTCTGTCTTTTTGCTGTGGACGCATAGACCATGGAGCATGCCCTTGGGCGCATGCTTTACTGAAGTCCTGGCAGCATGTCTGGTCCTCCTGGATGTAGGCGCATAGAATGGGTCATCAGAGCCTGGGCGCATAACTTTAGGCACATGGCCCTGGAGCATGCCCTTGGGTGCATGCTTTCCTGAAGTCCTGGCTGTAATGCCCCATTCCCAAAATATTTAGGACTAGGTACGTATTCATGCCAGCTGCATACATATGAAGTATACTCCAATATAGGGAACCATCATATGTATACATAAGCTGTGAAATACAGTAATCCATGATACTAATCTCATCCACAATAGAAGAATCAATATAAAATAGGAATCAACACAAAAATTTAATTGGTACAAAAGTTGGGCGGAGACAAAGTCACTACCAACTATCTCAAATAAAATGTACAAGAAGGAATATTAGATGAAATAACAAGACGAGCCAAGTGCAATCATCTTCGAAAGGATGGAGAAGATCCCGGCCTCGACTAGAACACCTGCAAATATCACAGAAGCACACACCTAGAGAGATAACCAGGTCCTCAGAGGGACGTACTAAGATACATAATATCATGCCATATAAACTATGATATATAATAGAAAATAAGGGATGCATGCAATAGGGTACCTAACAGTACTATAGTGAATATACAAAGAACGATCCTTAACATATGGGCACTCGGGTTGTATAGCAGTGGTATCATCCCTCTCATCGGGAATCAGTATAATCCGTCCATAACGTTCGGCAAACGGCAGAGGGAATCAGAAAGAAAATGTCCATAACGTTTCCTGAACGTCAGAGGGAATCAGTACAATAGGGTGAACCTGCGTCTCCAACGGACCTTCAGGTACAATAGCAGTATGTAAATGTGGCCCATACATCAAATAACTGTTCTTCCCTCCCAATGTCTAATATGTTGTATCCACAACACAAAACCTCTATTAACCGCTAAGTCAAACTAAGCATGCAACCTCTATTAGCGGTTATTCCTATCGCACGGCTTATACGTACCGGTGGCCAGCCAGTCATGCATGTCCGAGTTATACATGCGACTCACAACTCCGTGGTAAAAATGTGTCAAGGCCTATGAATGAAACACACGAATGGTGGTCCCTTAAATCTAAGTTTGAATTACATAAAATAGTAAGTACGGAAAATATAACTACACCGTAAAAATCTATCTAATCATGACGGTGTAGCACAGTTTATTTTGCAAAAAAATAATTAATAAATAAATGCATGAATATGAGATAGAGTAAAATAAATAGCTAATGGCAAGGTATCTTGCCTGAGGTTATGTGCAAAAGGGAATAATCCAGTAGCTCGAACTGACAAATAAACAAAGCAGAAAAAGCTAAATCCCACAGATGACTCCGGATGTTGCAAGAAACATCACGAACGAGTTTGGAATATATGATATGCCTAGAAAACGCCTATCCAAGAGTTAAATTCTGTAACACCCACTTTTCCAAAATAAGGGTAAATTTGAAATTTTGCATTTTAAATCATTAAAATATTGATTTTAGTCATGATATGATTTTTGGTGATTTTTAGTTAATTTAAAACTATTTAATTGAGTGAAATGTGAATTGGTGTTTTGCTAGTGTAACATTAGTCATACATGACCTAGAAGACTAATCATGACCAATGAGACCTAATCATGTGTTTAGGATTTCAAATTTCATCTTTTAAGCCTAGGGGTATTTTAGTCATTTTGACACTTTTGTGATTTTGTGAATTATATTGATTAAATATGTGTTAGTTAAATTGTTGAGTCTTGACCTAGAAGTTAGCCTAATCTAGATTGTTAATCATGATCCTAGAGACTAAGTTAGAGGGTTTCATTAAAGTAATGACATTAGTGAAATATCTAGATATTTGTAGAAAGATATTTTGGACTAAAAGTTAAAGGATGCTACTTTAATTGTGAACCATTGATTTAGCTAGAAATTGTTGGAGGAACCATAGCCCTTCATCCTAAACCCTAACCCTAACCTAATGACAGCCATCCTATCCTTCCCCCCACTATAAAACCCCTCTCAAACTTAGGGCTAGCCTCCCTCCTTAGAAAATTTGAATCCAAGAAGAAAGAGGTGAGTTCTTGCTCTAGTAAATTCACCATAATTCCATTTTAATTCCTAAAATCCTCAAACCAGTTGCAAACACTTCTAATACCTCTATTCTTGCTGTCATTGAAGTTTCATCTCAATTTGTTGAGGATTTGTTGGATTGGGACATCAAGGAGAAAAGCTCTAGAGAAGGGGTTTTTCTTGAGATTTCAAGAATAGGTAACTTCCTCATTCCTTAATGAAATTTCGATTTGTCTTCATCATTAGGAAGCCCTAGGGGTCCCCTAAGTGTGTGCATTGGTGTCGTGTCAGGTTTCGTGAGTTTTGTGTCCTTTTGGACACGTATCAAGGGTGTGGCCTAGGTGTTTGTAGAAATGCCACATAGGTTTCAATTTTCGATTTTTGTAAAACTAATTGCATAGGGTTATAGATCTAGGTGTGGGTATGAATGTTTGTGAAGGATGTTTGGTTGTTTTGTGTCTGTGTCGAGTGCTTTTTGGTGTGGACACGGCTGTTCACGAGCTGGCCTGTTTCTGTGCAGTCCCCTGCTACTCGAGGGGTCGTGCTCGTTGGACACGGCGACTCAGGTCATGCCACTTGGCGTGGGCCAAGGGGCAATGACTGACATGAGGTCCTCCAAGTTGGAGACGACCTCGTGTCGTGTCGGACACACACTTGACCCCGCAAGGGGACTCCACTGTGCTGTTTCACGCGAACAGCATCTCCTGATACGGGCTTCGTGTCCCTCGTGGACACGTCGTGATGACGTGTCAGGGACACGAATGTGTTTCCCTATGTTGTGCGAACATGAGGGCACGAGCACGGGGCCTCATGTGTCCTGTGTCGTATGCACGAGGCCACGACACGCGTGCACGACACTGTTTTTCCCACTGTCCAGTTTGTGTTTCTGTGTGTTAATTCCTACTTAAATTAGCTTAGTTCATGATTTCATTGGCTATGTGGATCCTAATTTTAAAGTATAACTTGTGGTAGATCA
This sequence comes from Iris pallida, assembly GCA_029216955.1. Taxonomy (NCBI): domain Eukaryota; kingdom Viridiplantae; phylum Streptophyta; class Magnoliopsida; order Asparagales; family Iridaceae; genus Iris; species Iris pallida. The sequence continues at coordinate 15,373,178 of JANAVB010004398.1, forward strand.
TGCTTATACATTCGGTTAGGTTTTAATTTGGATTTTGGTTTGTATTGGGAGTTGAACTGTCCCTGATACTTGGTCTGATACTGTGTGTATCAGACAACACCCACTGTTATTCCAGTTTTGATTCTCGAAATTGTTCAAATGATAAATTATGTTATGGTTTTTCTCTGAACATTAAAAACCATGTTTGGATACAGGGTTTCATGTGGTTTTGTTCGAATTGATTTTTGAGTGTTAAATATGATGTTGCATTGATGGAAGGAAACTGAGTTCCTTGTATCAGGAAACTGAGAATGAAAATGTTAACTGAGATTGGCTTGAATTGAACATGAACCTGAGAAATGAGTAATAAGTTTAACTGTTTGATTAAACTGAATTGGTAATGGTTTTGAGTTCACATTGTTTGATGAAAACCTGAGTTCATTCAAAATCCTGAGAATGGATGGAATGGAAATCAGAGAATTGGTTTTATAAATAAAACTGAGATTTGTTCATGTGTATTAAAACTGAAAATCAACTTGTATATGAGTGAAAACTGAGAATTGATTTCCTTCCTTCTTCAACTGAGTTAGTAATTATAAATTCTGAGAATTTCCTATATGCAACCCTGAGATTTTCCTTTAAATAAAACTGAGTTTTGAAAGGAAACAACTTAGAAATAGGAATGCCAGAACCTGAGATTTCCCATTGTATGTACAATTTCTGAGAATGAAAATGTTAACTGAGGTTGGTTTGGGTAATAACTGAGAATTTAGATATTAATGGAATACCTGAGTTCACTTTGAAACTGAGTTACAATGTATATACACACCTATCAATCCTCACACACACCCACATACATTGCCTGTACACTCACACACCCACACACAGGTTAACAACTGAAATGGTTTCCTTTCCTTTATTTTCCTGCTCACCCTATGTACACACTGTTGAATCCTTGCCTTCTCTCTTTCCTGTTTTTCCTGGAACACTTAGACACTTGAGCACACCTCACTGCTCCTGCACACTAGTTTACATGCTTTCTCCTCATAAGTTTTCATGTGAATATCACATGCCTATGTATATATGTATAGTAGATATATGTGTGGGTCTTCACTGACCTGTTGAAGTTCCTGTAATTGTTTTCCTACACACTAGACACTAGTACACTGTTTGGTGGCCTGCAACTTGTCACACACAAGCCTTACACAGCCCTCTTTTCACATTCACACACACACAGTCCACTCATACACCTTCACACACACATACACATGTGACCCCCACTGTCAACCTCACTTTTCCCTCTTTCTCACTCACCCAAACCCACATGACTGTTTGCATTGACACACACACATTGATGAGTTTAGCCATGGATAATTTCCTATGTATATATATAGGTATGACTTATATGTAGTGAGTATATATGTATTATATATATATACCATGTTAGCCTATACAATGTTAGCCATGTATATTTTGTCTAAAACTAAGATGTAAGCCATGTTATGATGACTTAGCTAAATTGCCTTGATGATGTATGAACCCATGCCATGTGTGATATGCCTAGTGGTCTAAACTAATATGGGCATGTGTATATATGAGTATATGTAAATTGTAGGGTTGATAGCTTGTATAGTCTTGTGATTGGTGTGTGATTTCTAGATTAAGCTTGTTTAGGCCTAGTGAGACTCATTAGACTTGTTAGGGTCAGTCTTGACCTAGTTGACCTAGTTTGACTAGTGTAGTTGACCAGAGTTGACCAAGAGTTGACTTTGGCCTAGATTGACTTAGAATCATGTAGAATGCATAGTAGGATCTCATTTTACTATTTTGGACTTGTTGTGACTTGTGTTGCTCTGATTAGGAGCCAGACACCACTCCTCGGGCAGTACTTTTCATATTGGACATTCAGATACAGGCGAGTACATTCTCTGATCGTTTCATACTTGTCACGATTTATATTCTCGCTCTAGATTACTTTTACTTGATGCTGTCACGTTATCATCACGGATTAGTACTATACGGATCTCTTCTTGGGATGTTATCCCCCTTAGCGGGAGCATCGGATACTTTATGACATGTGTTTCATGTACATCATGTATTCTTCGCTTCTGCGTTATTCATGTACACTCATGTTCTCTCATGTTCTTACATGTACGTTCATGTACTCTCATGTTCTTTCATGTACGCTCATGTTTTCTCATGTGTTTCCTGTATAACCAAAATATCATGTACGTAACGTAACTTGACTAGATCCTTGTGTATTAATTGTGGGTAGGGGTGAGTATAAATGGTCATGTGATTTACCCATCATGTTCACTCTGTTACTTTTCATGTTTTATCATGTACGCATCAGCCTATTGGCTGATGTCCCACATGTTCACTCATGTACATCATGTTCAACCTAAGCCAATTACATGCCATCTCGTACTCTAAATCACTAGTCACTTACTGTTCTTACTTATCATGTATATATTTCCAGTTATCAAATATCTCTCCTGTTTCATGTACATCTTCTTACAGCGTTTCATGTATTTTATTCTATTGCCTGCTTTATATTTCCTGCCATGATATGAACTGCATGAGATGTACTGTGCTCGCTCCCGTCCTGACTGGACCTGTTGAAAATTTTACAGAGGATGATGAGGAACCCTGCACCCCCTTACTTGGAGCTTGCCTAGATGACACTCGCAACCTGGACCCCTGGCGAGGTTCAGGCAGCTGCTCAGGATGATACCTTGTATAGTGTAGATAGCTTAGACTATTTCCTTTCATGTTTAGCTTTGTCTTTGTTTCAGAGCTGTATATTGTAGAGATGTTGAGACTTGTATTTAGTTTCTGTTGTACCTCAGTTGAGGATTTCCTTATCTATTCATCGTGCCATTTTCTATCTTTAGATTGTGATTGAGTTATACCTCTGTGTTGGCCTCCTTATGGAGGGTATTCATATTATGTTAGTTATAGTTCATGACCTAGAACAGCGTTCTACCGCCGACACTGCGGCGTAGGCTGGACGTACCCACTTCTCGCGCCCTTACTCTAGGGTGCGGGTCGTGACACGTTTTTAGTGGTGGCCCATGCAGGTCGAGTTTATGTAGTGGTATTCGAACTAGAGTATCACTACAGCCTGCAGTAGGAGTAGAATATTTTGGGGTACTCAATCACAGTTAGAATTCCTTGAGAGATTCCTGGGATGCCCTTGAGAATCTCATTCTGAACTTCAAATTTGAAATCCTTTTCTCTTGTTTTGGTTTACCCTTACTCCTTGAAATTTGTGTTTGATTTTGATAGATCGTTGTTGATTTGATTTTCTTATTGAGATGAATTTTATGACCCGAGTTACGGTATCTTCTGATAACATATGTTGACAGAAATAACAGGGATGGTAAAACGTCTACTTTATTATGGAACCTAGAATTTACCGCAGCTATATTAGCCGGCGTGGCAAGAACATAGGGACCTGACTTCGGATGTACATATCTTGATCAAGAGATTGGAATTTCTCGCAACTATACTAGTCGGCATAGCGAGGATTCCAGACGACTTGATCATAGAGATGCATACCCCAGTTATGGACTCTACCGTTCATTGCAGCCTTGCTTACTAGCGTGGCGAGGATTCTGAGTATCATGATTTTGGACAGACGCATGTGATTATCAGATTATATCTTGAAGGTTTTTAAAGTATTACCTCTTTCATTTCTCTTCTGTAAAAAAAAAAAATGTTTTTCTATTATCAAATAATTTAGGAGTAGAGATATTTCAGCTTTATAGAGCTTATGCATATGTAGCTCTTTCTTAGTATGATGATTTAATGAGTTGTGATTAGGCCTTGTCTTAGGAGTGATAGTATAGCCCTGGCTTTAGAGTAGGGACCCTTGTAGCTTGTTCTCTGTTGTTTATATTTACCAGTTTTCATATAGAATAATAGACTGCATTACAGCCTTGATGATTTGTTGTTTCTGTAATTTTTCCAGTTTAGCACCCCAGATTGCTTTTATGTTTGATACCCTATGACCGTTTTGGTTTAGCTTGACTAGTATACCTAGATGGGACCTTCAACTGCCACCGTATGTCATGACCCTGTATGCCATTCTTTAAATTGTATGATTTAGGTAGTTCAGAGACTATGATTGTTGGGGACGAGACTCTAGAAGAGGTACGACCATCTTAATTTCGAGGACGAAATTCTTTTAAGGGGGGTAGACTTGTAACACCCACTTTTCCAAAATAAGGGTAAATTTGAAATTTTGCATTTTAAATCATTAAAATATTGATTTTAGTCATGATATGATTTTTGGTGATTTTTAGTTAATTTAAAACTATTTAATTGAGTGAAATGTGAATTGGTGTTTTGCTAGTGTAACATTAGTCATACATGACCTAGAAGACTAATCATGACCAATGAGACCTAATCATGTGTTTAGGATTTCAAATTTCATCTTTTAAGCCTAGGGGTATTTTAGTCATTTTGACACTTTTGTGATTTTGTGAATTATATTGATTAAATATGTGTTAGTTAAATTGTTGAGTCTTGACCTAGAAGTTAGCCTAATCTAGATTGTTAATCATGATCCTAGAGACTAAGTTAGAGGGTTTCATTAAAGTAATGACATTAGTGAAATATCTAGATATTTGTAGAAAGATATTTTGGACTAAAAGTTAAAGGATGCTACTTTAATTGTGAACCATTGATTTAGCTAGAAATTGTTGGAGGAACCATAGCCCTTCATCCTAAACCCTAACCCTAACCTAATGACAGCCATCCTATCCTTCCCCCCACTATAAAACCCCTCTCAAACTTAGGGCTAGCCTCCCTCCTTAGAAAATTTGAATCCAAGAAGAAAGAGGTGAGTTCTTGCTCTAGTAAATTCACCATAATTCCATTTTAATTCCTAAAATCCTCAAACCAGTTGCAAACACTTCTAATACCTCTATTCTTGCTGTCATTGAAGTTTCATCTCAATTTGTTGAGGATTTGTTGGATTGGGACATCAAGGAGAAAAGCTCTAGAGAAGGGGTTTTTCTTGAGATTTCAAGAATAGGTAACTTCCTCATTCCTTAATGAAATTTCGATTTGTCTTCATCATTAGGAAGCCCTAGGGGTCCCCTAAGTGTGTGCATTGGTGTCGTGTCAGGTTTCGTGAGTTTTGTGTCCTTTTGGACACGTATCAAGGGTGTGGCCTAGGTGTTTGTAGAAATGCCACATAGGTTTCAATTTTCGATTTTTGTAAAACTAATTGCATAGGGTTATAGATCTAGGTGTGGGTATGAATGTTTGTGAAGGATGTTTGGTTGTTTTGTGTCTGTGTCGAGTGCTTTTTGGTGTGGACACGGCTGTTCACGAGCTGGCCTGTTTCTGTGCAGTCCCCTGCTACTCGAGGGGTCGTGCTCGTTGGACACGGCGACTCAGGTCATGCCACTTGGCGTGGGCCAAGGGGCAATGACTGACATGAGGTCCTCCAAGTTGGAGACGACCTCGTGTCGTGTCGGACACACACTTGACCCCGCAAGGGGACTCCACTGTGCTGTTTCACGCGAACAGCATCTCCTGATACGGGCTTCGTGTCCCTCGTGGACACGTCGTGATGACGTGTCAGGGACACGAATGTGTTTCCCTATGTTGTGCGAACATGAGGGCACGAGCACGGGGCCTCATGTGTCCTGTGTCGTATGCACGAGGCCACGACACGCGTGCACGACACTGTTTTTCCCACTGTCCAGTTTGTGTTTCTGTGTGTTAATTCCTACTTAAATTAGCTTAGTTCATGATTTCATTGGCTATGTGGATCCTAATTTTAAAGTATAACTTGTGGTAGATCATGCTTATACATTCGGTTAGGTTTTAATTTGGATTTTGGTTTGTATTGGGAGTTGAACTGTCCCTGATACTTGGTCTGATACTGTGTGTATCAGACAACACCCACTGTTATTCCAGTTTTGATTCTCGAAATTGTTCAAATGATAAATTATGTTATGGTTTTTCTCTGAACATTAAAAACCATGTTTGGATACAGGGTTTCATGTGGTTTTGTTCGAATTGATTTTTGAGTGTTAAATATGATGTTGCATTGATGGAAGGAAACTGAGTTCCTTGTATCAGGAAACTGAGAATGAAAATGTTAACTGAGATTGGCTTGAATTGAACATGAACCTGAGAAATGAGTAATAAGTTTAACTGTTTGATTAAACTGAATTGGTAATGGTTTTGAGTTCACATTGTTTGATGAAAACCTGAGTTCATTCAAAATCCTGAGAATGGATGGAATGGAAATCAGAGAATTGGTTTTATAAATAAAACTGAGATTTGTTCATGTGTATTAAAACTAAAAATCAACTTGTATATGAGTGAAAACTGAGAATTGATTTCCTTCCTTCTTCAACTGAGTTAGTAATTATAAATTCTGAGAATTTCCTATATGCAACCCTGAGATTTTCCTTTAAATAAAACTGAGTTTTGAAAGGAAACAACTTAGAAATAGGAATGCCAGAACCTGAGATTTCCCATTGTATGTACAATTTCTGAGAATGAAAATGTTAACTGAGGTTGGTTTGGGTAATAACTGAGAATTTAGATATTAATGGAATACCTGAGTTCACTTTGAAACTGAGTTACAATGTATATACACACCTATCAATCCTCACACACACCCACATACATTGCCTGTACACTCACACACCCACACACAGGTTAACAACTGAAATGGTTTCCTTTCCTTTATTTTCCTGCTCACCCTATGTACACACTGTTGAATCCTTGCCTTCTCTCTTTCCTGTTTTTCCTGGAACACTTAGACACTTGAGCACACCTCACTGCTCCTGCACACTAGTTTACATGCTTTCTCCTCATAAGTTTTCATGTGAATATCACATGCCTATGTATATATGTATAGTAGATATATGTGTGGGTCTTCACTGACCTGTTGAAGTTCCTGTAATTGTTTTCCTACACACTAGACACTAGTACACTGTTTGGTGGCCTGCAACTTGTCACACACAAGCCTTACACAGCCCTCTTTTCACATTCACACACACACAGTCCACTCATACACCTTCACACACACATACACATGTGACCCCCACTGTCAACCTCACTTTTCCCTCTTTCTCACTCACCCAAACCCACATGACTGTTTGCATTGACACACACACATTGATGAGTTTAGCCATGGATAATTTCCTATGTATATATATAGGTATGACTTATATGTAGTGAGTATATATGTATTATATATATATACCATGTTAGCCTATACAATGTTAGCCATGTATATTTTGTCTAAAACTAAGATGTAAGCCATGTTATGATGACTTAGCTAAATTGCCTTGATGATGTATGAACCCATGCCATGTGTGATATGCCTAGTGGTCTAAACTAATATGGGCATGTGTATATATGAGTATATGTAAATTGTAGGGTTGATAGCTTGTATAGTCTTGTGATTGGTGTGTGATTTCTATATTAAGCTTGTTTAGGCCTAGTGAGACTCATTAGACTTGTTAGGGTCAGTCTTGACCTAGTTGACCTAGTTTGACTAGTGTAGTTGACCAGAGTTGACCAAGAGTTGACTTTGGCCTAGATTGACTTAGAATCATGTAGAATGCATAGTAGGATCTCATTTTACTATTTTGGACTTGTTGTGACTTGTGTTGCTCTGATTAGGAGCCAGACACCACTCCTCGGGCAGTACTTTTCATATTGGACATTCAGATACAGGCGAGTACATTCTCTGATCGTTTCATACTTGTCACGATTTATATTCTCGCTCTAGATTACTTTTACTTGATGCTGTCACGTTATCATCACGGATTAGTACTATACGGATCTCTTCTTGGGATGTTATCCCCCTTAGCGGGAGCATCGGATACTTTATGACATGTGTTTCATGTACATCATGTATTCTTCGCTTCTGCGTTATTCATGTACACTCATGTTCTCTCATGTTCTTACATGTACGTTCATGTACTCTCATGTTCTTTCATGTACGCTCATGTTTTCTCATGTGTTTCCTGTATAACCAAAATATCATGTACGTAACGTAACTTGACTAGATCCTTGTGTATTAATTGTGGGTAGGGGTGAGTATAAATGGTCATGTGATTTACCCATCATGTTCACTCTGTTACTTTTCATGTTTTATCATGTACGCATCAGCCTATTGGCTGATGTCCCACATGTTCACTCATGTACATCATGTTCAACCTAAGCCAATTACATGCCATCTCGTACTCTAAATCACTAGTCACTTACTGTTCTTACTTATCATGTATATATTTCCAGTTATCAAATATCTCTCCTGTTTCATGTACATCTTCTTACAGCGTTTCATGTATTTTATTCTATTGCCTGCTTTATATTTCCTGCCATGATATGAACTGCATGAGATGTACTGTGCTCGCTCCCGTCCTGACTGGACCTGTTGAAAATTTTACAGAGGATGATGAGGAACCCTGTACCCCCTTACTTGGAGCTTGCCTAGATGACACTCGCAACCTGGACCCCTGGCGAGGTTCAGGCAGCTGCTCAGGATGATACCTTGTATAGTGTAGATAGCTTAGACTATTTCCTTTCATGTTTAGCTTTGTCTTTGTTTCAGAGCTGTATATTGTAGAGATGTTGAGACTTGTATTTAGTTTCTGTTGTACCTCAGTTGAGGATTTCCTTATCTATTCATCGTGCCATTTTCTATCTTTAGATTGTGATTGAGTTATACCTCTGTGTTGGCCTCCTTATGGAGGGTATTCATATTATGTTAGTTATAGTTCATGACCTAGAACAGCGTTCTACCGCCGACACTGCGGCGTAGGCTGGACGTACCCACTTCTCGCGCCCTTACTCTAGGGTGCGGGTCGTGACAAATTCAGGAACAGGGGTAAAATCGTAATTTCGGGTCAAAACGATGTCTGCCGTTGGATCCGCTTTGCACCAAAATGTCCGCCAGAACCTACGATCTCTAAAGTCGTCAAACTATATGTCTACGGATTTGTTTTGATGAGACGAACCCAACGGTATGTCCAATTTTGGATTCCGGTGGGCCGTGCACAAAATCGCCCGTTGAGTGGGATTGTGGGCCCGCCAAAATGGCATCCCGATCAACGGTCTCTGAATCGGACTAAACTTGGCTCACAGGACCAGAAAAATATTTCGAGTCCAATGGCACAAGTTTCGTCGCGATTTGATGAGTGTACACGAAGTTGTGACTTAATTTACAAAGGGTCGATACGGGGGTACCTCGACAGATACACACTGATTTCGTCGCGCACATGCAACGAAATCTGGTTCCGTCAGTTCCCACGTGTCGACAACATCTATATGCGCCTTTTGATGTGTATAGTACGCGACCACGTCGCCCGGTTTGTCTGGGCGCACGTCGTATCGGGAAGAATTTCTATATTTTTAATGTTTAAAAAATAGTTTTTCGCACAAGTTCATCGATCCATAACTTTCTGTAAGATACGTTAAATCTAATTCTACAAATTGCGTTGTAGTCTCGGTTATGCTGTTATTCTCTTCCTTCCATTAGTTTCTATGAAAGTTTAATGGACAGCGAGAAAAGTAGCCGACAAGTTGTCGTTTCAATTCAGTTTTTAATATTGCAAAAATGTGGTTTTTCTCTAACTTTGCCTCGATTTTCTACCAAGTTGGATGGCCATGTCGAAATCCACCTGGGGGATCTCGAAAAGGGTCATGTGGGCTTTCTACACAAATTTACAGACCTAAAAACGGAGTTAAAATGAGAGAGATATCAATCGGGGAAGTTGAGTACCTTAAAGTGGAAAACTGCTGTGGTGTTTGTTGTTGTCGTCTTGGCGACCGTGAGGAGGAAATGCCATCCCTCCGGCGAGGCTGGGCACGCACACCGAGGAGAGGGGGAGGAGGAAGGAAGGAGAAAAAATGAGGAAGGAGGAGGAGATTAGGGTTTTTCTTTAGAATCAAATATATATATATATATATATATATATATATGTGTGTGTGTGTGTGTGTGTGTGTGTGTGTGTGTGTGTGTGTGTGTGTGTGTGTGTGTGTGTATAAAGGGTTGGGGTGTTTCGGCTTAAATGGGTTACTGCTATAAAGGGGTCGCCCCTTTGTTGCAGCCACTGCTGCTTTGTTTTAATGTGGGAGCGTGCATTGATGTGTTATTTCTCATTTCTTCTTGTGGTGGGGTGGTCGGTCCCACCCCATTGGGCCGACCAGCAATATAGTTTTTTTTTCTTTTTTTTCTTTTTCTTATCTAATATAATCAAATCTTTTAAATCTTTTGTTTGTATAAATATATACATAACCATATGTATATATCTTAATTTACCAAATAAATCTCTGAAATTTCAAAAATAAATCTTAATGTTATCTAACCATCAATATAATGCATTTAAACATGCATAGATATCTACTAATTCAAATAATAATATCTAATAAAATAATTATGATTATTTAATCATCACCAAAAATAATTTTAATAATAGGGTAACAAAATAACCAAATGGTGGTTTTGGGTAAACTTTGCCACATACCCTTATTCGGGTCCAGAAGAGTATTACAATTATTGGAAAACATTATCAATTAATAATAATACAAACATTTGTACAAATAAACAATTAATTAGAAAATAATCATCAAGTCTTAAAATATTTTAAGAAAATATTTGTACACACAAAAATTATGCCTGCATGGCCATATTTGGTCTCCCACGTTCCTACATGGGCTTGGGTTTGGTCCGGGCCCAGTTCGGACTGAATTGGTCAAATCGGGTCACTTAAAAATTCAAAAACTAAATTAATAAATAATTAGTTATCGATGAAGGTTAAGTCGCAACTTGGCCTGGTTTTTCTAGTTCGTTCTTCACCATGGTTAGGCTTCCCCCAGCATGGCTAGTGCCCTAGTCAAGGCACACTGCTACATCTTTCGTGCCAAAATTTATGGTCGTCTAGTGCTCCAAAACTTAACAATGGCTAAGGTCATTTCTAATAAAAATCCTAAATTGCATAAATTCATTTTTAAGTATTTTTAAATAACAAAAAAATAATCCTAAATTTTTTTAGGGGTTATACATCCTACCCAACTTACAAGAATTTTGTCCTCGAAATTTAGGAAGAAAAATATAGGTAGGGTCGGAAGATAGATGGAGTTCATCAATATCGAAATGTGATTAAATTTGGATAATGCGAAGAAACGACGTTCAATACAAACATGCATTAGAAAAATTGTGAACTCGGTATATCCGAAAACACATCAGGGTTATAGTATTAGAATAAGGGTTGTTAATGAAGGTGACAAAATTTGATAACCCGAATAAAAATAGTGAGAAATTTAGTAGATCAATGAGGATAATTAGACATTTGGAAGATATGGTTCCTTGAGAGAAAACTGGATACTAATCATCTGGGTTGAGAGTTAGATTTAAGTGAACGATTAGAATCATTCTCGACTTCTCAAGAATAATTGGGAGGGCACGATAACAATTCTAGGGTTGAGGAACGAGGAGTAGTGAAAGGCGATGATACAGCCACATGAGTCGGTCGGTGGCTATCTACATTTGTGTATAAGTAACCGATTGGCAACCAAAGATGATACCTTGAGTCTATCTAGCAAGTACAGTGCTTTGTCTTTCCAAAATAATTAAAAGACAAGAACAACAAAGGTTTCAAAGACGGTGTTATATATTGAGTACAAATTGCGGGGTTCATAGGCGGCAAAAATAATTCAAAAGAGAATTGCCAAGGCTGTCGCGGATGAGACTCTAAGGAAAGTTTACTATGTCTCCATCCACGTAGAATAATATGTGATAAGCGAACCAAAGTGCAATAGGTTGATCAGACCATCATGCACCGGTTCTGATTAGACAATATGTTAGTGGGTGCACCCAATAAAATATGTCATGATCAAGCTTGGTAAAAAAAAAAGCTTGCAAAACTGAAGCTACATTAGCAGCATGAGATAGTCAAAATATGAGCAAGGGAGGTACTGATGAAGGAAATTTTAAATTGTCATACTCTTAATTTTATTATCATTATTATTATTATTATTATTATTATTATTATCATTAAAAAAAAAAAAATGAATGAATGATGAAGAAGACTTGAGAAGGAGAGGTGTCCCCCATGTATTTAATGGGGGGGGACACCTCACCATCTCTCTCTCCTATATATAACTCTCCCCCCTTTTTTATACACACACACACACAAAACCCCCTACCACCAGAACACCCCCCCCTCACTCACCGACTCTCTCTCTCTCCCTCTCCTCTTCTTCTCCTTCCTCTCTCCTTCTTCTGCTACTGCTGCTGCTGCTGCCGCTGCTGCTGCTGCTGCTGCCGCTGCTGCCGTCCGCCTACCGCCGCCGCCGCTGCCAGCAACCGCCGGCCACCACCACTCCCTCCTCATCCTCATCTCCCTCTCCCTCTACTCCAACCTCCCAAAGAAGAAAAACCCTAGGTAAATTTTCCTTTTCTTCCTCAATTCCTATGTTATAATTCAAATCCAAATTAGGTTAGGTCACTAACAAAGTAATTTGTGCTTTTGGGTTCCATCTAGGGTTTGTGAAGAAATTTGGATCATTCCCAACCCAAGGCAAGTCCTCCTCTCCTTCTCCTTCTCAATAATTCCATCTAGGTTATTGGAAGTCATATTTATTCGTTTATTATCATTGATAAATTCTGAAATTATAGCTTCATGAATAATTTGGTGATACTAAAAAAAAAAAATTGAAATTGTAGGGTTAATCTTCAAAAATATGGAATCTCATATTATAAGTTTGGATTATAAATTAGTCAAGATAGTGTTCTTGAATTTTGTTTAATTAAATTCTTAATTGATAGTATTTAAAACAAATCACGATATATTAAAAAATGAAGCAAATTCTAAATTCTAGTGAATGTTTAATTTGATAAATATAAACAAAAGTGTTATACAATTTTGGTAAAATATTCCGAACAAGTGGAAATCGAATAGTCACAAATAGAGGAATTGATTTGAGCATGGACTCTGGACTTGCAATTTTGGACATGAACTATTGGACTCGTCATGAACAAACAAAACACTTGTGAACATATGGACTCTCCCAGGGTAAGTTGTCATACACATGTGTGGACAGAACAATTGAATCCCACTCTCCAGGGAGGTAAAGTATGAGGACGTTATCGTGGAAGCTGTAATTTTTCATTTATTCATATATGTATATATTTACCTACATATCATCTATGTATATATTTGCGTACATAATATATATATATATACATATTATCTATATATGAGTATATGCCTACATACTACTATATATATATATATATGGTATATATCATACATACTGTATATATATATACATACTAATATAAATATATCTATAATATATACATGATATATGCTATCTATATACATATCATCTATATGATACATATATATCATATGTATATGTTTATATATATATATATATATGTACAAGTATATAACACTATCTATATTATATACATATACAATACCTATATGATATATATACATACTTTAAATTTTGGAAGCAAGCTCTCATTATTATTCTGCTTTGATAAATTTAAAATTGCAATTGCTCACTTGCTAAGGTAAAAAGTTCAATTTCCTATCCTTTTCCTCTTTTTGTTTGTTTTTATTATATATAAACTGCGTGGTCCGGTGTTGAGGTTGTCTCCACCGAGGGGTCGGCGAACCCTTTATTACTTGCGTGGTTCCGGCGTCGAGAGTTGCTCCGCCGAAGGGGTCGGCGAGCCCATATTTTCTTATCATTTATATATGTTTTCTGTAAATTTCCGGAGCTCCTAAATACAAAGGAGACTCTGCCCAAATTTTTGAGAAATTCTAGAGATAGTCAAATTTCTGACCTTCGGAAATTTTTAGAAAGTTTCATATATAGGAAGCATTGGGCGGGGAGAACAACTGAATATTCCTAGATGTCCCGTAACATAATAACCATAAAAAGCTGATCAGCATTCTACATCTTTTTAGATGTCCGTACTTCTAATTGCAATAGAGAGTACTAGCCCAAGGGAGGCTCCGAAATTTACTACATCTATTCGACAGTAACATCAATAGATGTCCGTACTTCTATTTTCAATAGAGAGTACTAGCCCAAGGGAGGCTCCGAAATCACAGCCTGATCCCAGGTTAACGGGATTGTTCACGGGAAGCATCTAGAGAATTATTCAGATTATTGTTCTCAATTGCATTTCATCTTACTCCAAGGATAACTCATTACCTACCTTAGGTAGGCAGTTTGCTCAAGGGAAGCAAATCTTACAGAAAGCTCAAGGGAAGCTCAGAAATCTCACAATCCCTGGAGTAAGATAGGTTACATATGTCATTTAGTCAAATTAAGGATATATATATATATATATATATTTATATACATGCATATATGCAGATGCACAAGTCTTTTAAAGAAATTCGCATATTTCCATTTTATTTATGATTCATCGCCCTTGACCGAGGACTTGCTTGTCGTTTCTAAACGACCTAGTTTTGTTCACTAGGTGAAGAAGAAGACGTCTCTGCTGAAGTATCGCCGCAATACCTCGAGGAGTGAACCATCGCTTATAGCTAGGACGAGTACTTCTCAGTCATTTTGCAACTTGCTTTGTAATAAATCTGTGTAAGAATTGTTGGAAAAGTTCCCTGTACAATATGCTTAAGGTTATGGAATTTCTGGTGTTTTTCATTTTGCTGATATTACGGGCGACAATCGCGATTTCGGCGCGTAGCCTGGAGATGTGTTTCTGACGTCACCCTTCTATCCGGGAAGCGGGACGTGACACGTCTTTTAGTGGTGGCCCATGCAGGTCAGCAAAATGGAAAATACGAGAAAGGGAACCTAGGTATACATAGACATAAGTTCTAGACTTATATAACCACTATGCCTTAGGAATTATTAAGAAGACAGTATAAGTAGTTAGTAGCCTCTTCCTTTACAGTTCCTTTCAAAAATCCTAATCTTAGAAATACTAATCTAAGAAAAATTCCTGGTGTAGATCATGTCACGGTTCGTACCCTTTGCAAGGTTAGGAAATGGCATCCATTGCCTAGACGAGTATTATGCATTTGTAAGAAAAATGTGGCACGTAGCGCCAAAGGGGATGATAGAAGCCTATGGGGTCCACTATGAATTGAAATATCCAGTAGTGACAGACATAGACGACGAAAGAAAGGAGTACTATAACTCAGTGCACTACTACATCCTGATCAAGGCGGAACCTTCTGGAGACCCAGAAACTGACTGTAACGGCACCTTAGAAGAATGGCTGCAGACTCACCCCGACGTGAAGATTCACAATATAAGGAAGATGTGGATTTAAGATCACTAAGTATAATTAATGTATGAATGTAAGTATATAAAGAGTGCAAGTAGTTAGGAAGGAGTATGAACTTATAAATGATATGTAAATACCTATGCTCTGAATATAGCTAGGATGCAACCATGTAAGTCCTGAGGCTTATGGTACTATAACATGTATAAAAGTATGTCTTTTCTAAACTCATACATTTTCTATAGGTAATTCTTACTTAAGGATATAATGAGTATAGGTATGGATCTATTCATGACCAGCTTAGAATGGGATGGAAGTGATTACTCCCTATATCTGTACCAACGGTATGCTAGAGTCATGTGGAATGCGCCCGATTGGTACGATGTGCATGTCTACCAGATATTCTATGGAGTCAGGCGTCCCATCATCCGAGACATCGAGGATGGCGCTGAAGTTGATTTTGAGAATATCACATATTGCCTCTATGTTCGGGATCCAAATCGCTTCTATATTGCACTACATGGTTATGAGGGAACCCTAGAAGACTTTGAAAGATTGCATCCAGAAGTAGAAATCCTTGCAGAAGACAGGGTTCTCATTGAGGCAGTAGAATAGGAAGCTGAAACTTGTGCAAGTAAAGAAGAAGGTCTTTTGTTAGTTGTACTATATGTTGGATATGTACAAGTATAGAGTAAAATAGATCACCATGTCACATTTTGGGAGGAATGGGTGACATGAATAGATGTAGTACGAAAAGGGGAAGAAGGGGTAAAGTAGATATGAAATGAGAGTGGAAGTATCATTTTGTACCACTCTCATTCAAAAATGAAATATGAATATGGTTGTAAATACACTTGTGTTATAGATAAAACATTCCAGATGATTCCCTAAGCATTACATTTTCAATTTCAGGATATGGACCACCACGATCAGCAAAATAGTACGTCCCCGCAGGAACCAACTGTAGCCGACATGTTTAAGCTATTCCAGCAATTATTGGAGTCTAATAATCAACAAGCCCATGCTGCTCAGGCTACCAATACTACAATATTGGAGCAAATGCAGAACTCCAATAATACAAGGGACAGAGCCTTAAAAGACTTCAGGGATCTAAAGCCGCCTAAGTTTCAGGGGACTGAGAGCGCAATAGAAGCAGGACAATGGCTGAAAACCATCGAGGGTCTAATGAAGGCTGCAAAGCTTCGACCTGAGGACATGGTGCCAGCAATTCGCATCCAGTTAGAAGACATTGCTGGATATTGGTGGAGTGCTGAATATCCGGAAGACTCTGATGAAGATATGACATGGGCGGGATTCAAGAAGAAATTTGAAGAGAGGTTCTACCCTAAATCAGCGCGAATAGAGTTAGAGCGACAATTTAACTACCTTAAACAAGGAAGACGCACCGTTGATGAGTATGCTGTGGAATTTTCCAGACTCAGTCGATTCGCCCCTCATATGATAGCTGATGAAGAAACAAAAATTTCTAGGTTCTTGGAAGGGCTCGGGACCCAATTGAAAAGTAGGGTCGCGTCCTATCGGTGCCAGACCTTTTCTGAAGTAACAGAGGCTGCTCGCGACCAGGAGAGAATACTAAAAGAAGAGCAACCTTTTCGGTCCTCGCATCCCAAAAGAACTTTTGAGGAAGGATCATCATCTAACAAAAACCATTGGCAGGGACCACCTAAGCGTCCTCAGAATGGCAACCCAGATAAATTCATTATCTGCGACTACTGCCGGAAGCCCGGACATAAAAGTAATGTATGTAGGAGAAGGTTGGGACTTTGTCTAAGATGTGGAGCGGGGAATCATCAAACCAGTCAGTGTCCTCGATTTCCTGCGATTGGAGCAACCACACAAGGCTTCAACCAGGGATACCGACCGCCAATTCAGGAAACCAAACCACGACCGATGATTCAGGCACCACCACAAGCTGTCAAAACCAATGGAAATCAACAAAGGCCGCCCTATGCCCCTCAGGCATACCAGTTCCAACAAGCACAACGGGCAGCTCAAGCCCAGAATAACAATAATAAAAAGGGGAATAGGCGAGGCCAAGCGTTCGTGATGGAAGCTGAAGATGCAAGTATCCCAGGAGAAGTGGTTTCAGGTACTATTCTAGTTTCCTCATATCCAGCTTCAGTACTATTTGATTCCGGAGCCACCCATTCATTTATAGCATCTTCTTTTATATCACAACGTGAGATAGATTCTCAACCTCTAACTAAACCATTAAGGGTCCTCACGGGAAATGGGGTGGTAGAAGTTAGTCGAGTATGTAGTAAATGCCCCGTAAAACTGGGTGGAGGAGCTTTTCGTACCCGGTTACTTGTCTTTCCGACAAGCAATTATGATGTAATATTGGGTATGGATTGGCTGACTGCAACCTTAGCTAATATAGACTGTGGACAGGGGAAAATTTTATTCCAACTCCCTGACGGAGAGTCATATGAGTTTGTAAGGGACCAGAATGAATTCAATACGGATGAATTAGTAAAATTTGAGTTACCCGTAATGTTACATGAATCAACAGAACAGATATTCCCAAGAGTAGTAGAAGAATTCAAGGATGTGTTTCCAGATGAATTGCCAGGGTTACCCCCAGATAGAGCCGTAGAATTCTCTATAGATCTAATACCCGGGGCTGCACCCATAGCCAAAAAGATATATCCAATGAACAAAGAGGAGCTAGCTGAGTTAAATAAACAAATAAAGGAATTGTTATCAAAGGGATTTATTCAGCCTAGTGCTTCGCCATGGGGTGCACCAGTATTATTTGTGAAAAAGAAAGATGGTACCTTACGCCTGGTGATTGATTATAGGGCCTTGAATGAGGTTACCATCAAGAATAAATATCCCTTACCTAGGATTGACCAACTGTTTGATCAGTTAGGAGAGGCAAAGGTATTTTCAAAAATTGATTTAAGATCTGGATACCATCAGGTAAAGGTGAAAAAAGAAGACATTCCAAAAACTGCATTTAGGACTCGGTATGGGCATTACGAATTCTTAGTTATGCCATTCGGGTTAACAAATGCACCAGCTATATTTATGGACCTGATGAATCGAATATTTTACCAATATCTGGATAAATTTGTAATTGTATTCATTGATGATATTCTTATATACTCCAAAAGTGAAGAAGAACATGAGAAACATTTGAGGATTGTACTGCAAACCTTGCGGGAGGAACAATTATATGCCAAGCTTAGCAAATGTGAATTTTGGCTGGACCAAATACCATTTCTAGGACATATTGTCAGCGGAAAAGGGATTTCGGTAGATCCGAAGAAAATAGAAGCAGTTAAATCTTGGCCAATACCAAAGTCCGTAGCAGAAGTTAGAAGCTTTTTAGGACTAGCTGGTTACTATCGAAGATTCGTGGAGAATTTTT
Source organism: Iris pallida (assembly GCA_029216955.1). NCBI lineage: Eukaryota > Viridiplantae > Streptophyta > Magnoliopsida > Asparagales > Iridaceae > Iris > Iris pallida. The sequence continues at coordinate 15,391,813 of JANAVB010004398.1, forward strand.
CAAGGATTGCAGAACCTTTAACCCGTCTTACCCGGAAGGAAGAAAAATTTATCTGGACGGAAAAATGTCAAGCAGCATTTGATGAGTTAAAGGAAAGGTTAATTACAGCCCCAATACTAGCATTACCATCTGGTTCAGGTGGATATGAAATATATAGTGATGCATCAGGCAAAGGCCTGGGGTGTGTACTAATGCAACATGGAAGAGTTATAGCATATGCATCTCGACAGCTGAAGACACATGAAAGAAATTATCCAACACATGACCTTGAACTTGCTGCTGTGGTATTTGCCCTTAAGCTATGGAGACATTATTTATATGGGGAGAGAATTAAAATATATACAGACCACAAAAGCTTAAAATATGTCTTTACACAAAAAGAAATCAATATGAGACAAAGACGATGGCTAGAATTGCTGAAAGACTTTGATATGGAATTAGAATATCATCCAGGAAAAGCCAATAAGGTGGCTGATGCTCTGAGTCGAAGACCCGAAGCTTTCCTTATGAATATACCCAAGGAAATCCTCGAGGATCTAAGAAAAATGGGAATTGAAGTAGTGTGCCCGGAAACTGATGGGATATGGCAAAATCTACAAATACAATCCTCCTTGATAGATAGAATTAAAGAAGGACAGCAAAATGATTCAAAATTGCAGAAACTCTGGAAACAAACAGAAGCAGGACTCCAGACTGGTATAAGGAGGCATCCGGACGGATCGCTAAGATTCGGAGATCGGTTATGTGTACCTAGTGGAGATTTGAGGACGGAGGTCATGACAGAAGCCCATAATTCACAATATTCTATTCATCCGGGCAGCACCAAGATGTATAAAGATTTGAGACAGACATTTTGGTGGCATGGAATGAAGAGAGAAATCGCCAAGTTTGTATCTAAATGTCTCGTGTGCCAACAAGTGAAAGCAGAACATCAGAGGACAGCGGGACTTCTCCAACCATTACCTATCCCCGAGTGGAAATGGGAGCATCTTACCATGGATTTTGTGACAGGACTGCCTAGGACCCAAAGAGGAAATAACGCTATTTGGGTCATTGTAGATAGACTCACTAAGTCCGCTCGATTTCTTCCTTTTCGAGTTGGACAGTCAACAGAGATACTAGCAGAAATGTACATGAAACAGATTGTGAGTCAGCATGGGGTACCCGTAAGTATAGTATCGGATAGGGATACCAGGTTTACTTCACATTTCTGGAGAAGTTTACAGGAAAATCTTGGCACCCAGTTGAAATATAGCTCCGCCTACCATCCCCAAACAGACGGCCAGTCTGAAAGGACCATTCAAACACTAGAAGACATGTTGAGAGCTTGTACTATTGATTTTGGAGGAGCATGGGATAATCATCTACATCTGGTGGAATTCTCATATAACAACAGTTATCATGATAGTATCAAAATGGCTCCTTTTGAAGCACTGTATGGTAGAAAGTGCAGATCGCCGGTATGCTGGACCGACGTAGGAGAAAGACAATTATTGGGACCAGAACTGGTAACACAAACAGTGGATATAGTCAAGACAATAAGAAGTCACTTGCAAGCAGCCCAGGATAGACAGAAGATGTGGGCTGATAAGCATCGAAGAATACTGGAATTTCAACCTGGAGATCATGTCTTTTTGAAAATTTCACCAACCAAGGGAACAATCAGATTTGGGACCAGAGGAAAACTAAGTCCGAGATACATTGGACCATTTGACATATTGGAGAAAGTAGGAAATGTATCGTATCGGCTTGCCTTACCACCAACACTAGAAGGAGTCCACAATGTATTCCATGTTTCCCAGTTACGAAGATATGTATCTGATCCAAGCCATATACTCGATCATTCAGAAATCACCGTTGGACCCACACTACGGATCGAACAGAAACCTGTTGGGATCCTGGATAGAAGGGAGAAGGTACTCCGTAATCGGATCATTCCACTAGTACGAGTCGCATGGAGCAAGGATTTGCCTGGAGATACAACTTGGGAAAAAGAAGAAGACATGCGGAAGCAATATCCGTATTTGTTTCCTAATCCAGGTTAGCAATCAATCGTTGTTCTAATTATTCCAAATTCCGAGGACGGAATTTTTCTAAGGGGGGTAGACTTGTCATACTCTTAATTTTATTATCATTATTATTATTATTATTATTATTATTATTATCATTAAAAAAAAAAAAAATGAATGAATGATGAAGAAGACTTGAGAAGGAGAGGTGTCCCCCATGTATTTAATGGGGGGGGGACACCTCACCATCTCTCTCTCCTATATATAACTCTCCCCCCTTTTTTATACACACACACACACAAAACCCCCTACCACCAGAACACCCCCCCCTCACTCACCGACTCTCTCTCTCTCCCTCTCCTCTTCTTCTCCTTCCTCTCTCCTTCTTCTGCTACTGCTGCTGCTGCTGCCGCTGCTGCTGCTGCTGCTGCCGCTGCTGCCGTCCGCCTACCGCCGCCGCCGCTGCCAGCAACCGCCGGCCACCACCACTCCCTCCTCATCCTCATCTCCCTCTCCCTCTACTCCAACCTCCCAAAGAAGAAAAACCCTAGGTAAATTTTCCTTTTCTTCCTCAATTCCTATGTTATAATTCAAATCCAAATTAGGTTAGGTCACTAACAAAGTAATTTGTGCTTTTGGGTTCCATCTAGGGTTTGTGAAGAAATTTGGATCATTCCCAACCCAAGGCAAGTCCTCCTCTCCTTCTCCTTCTCAATAATTCCATCTAGGTTATTGGAAGTCATATTTATTCGTTTATTATCATTGATAAATTCTGAAATTATAGCTTCATGAATAATTTGGTGATACTAAAAAAAAAAAATTGAAATTGTAGGGTTAATCTTCAAAAATATGGAATCTCATATTATAAGTTTGGATTATAAATTAGTCAAGATAGTGTTCTTGAATTTTGTTTAATTAAATTCTTAATTGATAGTATTTAAAACAAATCACGATATATTAAAAAATGAAGCAAATTCTAAATTCTAGTGAATGTTTAATTTGATAAATATAAACAAAAGTGTTATACAATTTTGGTAAAATATTCCGAACAAGTGGAAATCGAATAGTCACAAATAGAGGAATTGATTTGAGCATGGACTCTGGACTTGCAATTTTGGACATGAACTATTGGACTCGTCATGAACAAACAAAACACTTGTGAACATATGGACTCTCCCAGGGTAAGTTGTCATACACATGTGTGGACAGAACAATTGAATCCCACTCTCCAGGGAGGTAAAGTATGAGGACGTTATCGTGGAAGCTGTAATTTTTCATTTATTCATATATGTATATATTTACCTACATATCATCTATGTATATATTTGCGTACATAATATATATATATATACATATTATCTATATATGAGTATATGCCTACATACTACTATATATATATATATATGGTATATATCATACATACTGTATATATATATACATACTAATATAAATATATCTATAATATATACATGATATATGCTATCTATATACATATCATCTATATGATACATATATATCATATGTATATGTTTATATATATATATATATATATATGTACAAGTATATAACACTATCTATATTATATACATATACAATACCTATATGATATATATACATACTTTAAATTTTGGAAGCAAGCTCTCATTATTATTCTGCTTTGATAAATTTAAAATTGCAATTGCTCACTTGCTAAGGTAAAAAGTTCAATTTCCTATCCTTTTCCTCTTTTTGTTTGTTTTTATTATATATAAACTGCGTGGTCCGGTGTTGAGGTTGTCTCCACCGAGGGGTCGGCGAACCCTTTATTACTTGCGTGGTTCCGGCGTCGAGAGTTGCTCCGCCGAAGGGGTCGGCGAGCCCATATTTTCTTATCATTTATATATGTTTTCTGTAAATTTCCGGAGCTCCTAAATACAAAGGAGACTCTGCCCAAATTTTTGAGAAATTCTAGAGATAGTCAAATTTCTGACCTTCGGAAATTTTTAGAAAGTTTCATATATAGGAAGCATTGGGCGGGGAGAACAACTGAATATTCCTAGATGTCCCGTAACATAATAACCATAAAAAGCTGATCAGCATTCTACATCTTTTTAGATGTCCGTACTTCTAATTGCAATAGAGAGTACTAGCCCAAGGGAGGCTCCGAAATTTACTACATCTATTCGACAGTAACATCAATAGATGTCCGTACTTCTATTTTCAATAGAGAGTACTAGCCCAAGGGAGGCTCCGAAATCACAGCCTGATCCCAGGTTAACGGGATTGTTCACGGGAAGCATCTAGAGAATTATTCAGATTATTGTTCTCAATTGCATTTCATCTTACTCCAAGGATAACTCATTACCTACCTTAGGTAGGCAGTTTGCTCAAGGGAAGCAAATCTTACAGAAAGCTCAAGGGAAGCTCAGAAATCTCACAATCCCTGGAGTAAGATAGGTTACATATGTCATTTAGTCAAATTAAGGATATATATATATATATATTTATATACATGCATATATGCAGATGCACAAGTCTTTTAAAGAAATTCGCATATTTCCATTTTATTTATGATTCATCGCCCTTGACCGAGGACTTGCTTGTCGTTTCTAAACGACCTAGTTTTGTTCACTAGGTGAAGAAGAAGACGTCTCTGCTGAAGTATCGCCGCAATACCTCGAGGAGTGAACCATCGCTTATAGCTAGGACGAGTACTTCTCAGTCATTTTGCAACTTGCTTTGTAATAAATCTGTGTAAGAATTGTTGGAAAAGTTCCCTGTACAATATGCTTAAGGTTATGGAATTTCTGGTGTTTTTCATTTTGCTGATATTACGGGCGACAATCGCGATTTCGGCGCGTAGCCTGGAGATGTGTTTCTGACGTCACCCTTCTATCCGGGAAGCGGGACGTGACATAAATAGTCCAAGATCTTTTAAAATCAAGGCTCGTCCGAAGTGTGGGCCTATACAGTTGTCCTAGTTTTCTTTACTTACGGTTTGGTTGTCTAGATAAGTTAAGGTCCTCTGAATTTCTATTATAAGTGAACTCATCAATAGGGTCACAAGGACAAAGGGTTTGTTAGGTCGTCATATATTCTACCCAACTTACAAGACTTAAACTAGTAGTGTGATGGGACAATGGGTCAAGCAATCAAGATAAAGCACAAATTTAAGCATTTGAGGAATTAAGTAGAACAAAATCACATATCGATCGAAAGAATTGAGTCGAGATTGAATCCCTATCCGTGGTCAAAAAATATATATCGGTATCATGGTAAAGCTTATAGTTTAGCCATTTTGATCAGAAGGTTATATCATAAAAATAGTGTACAAGAAGACGCGTTATATTGGGACATGATATATCTACATAAAGGTGGGCTTGTCTAAGTCTTACATATGAAATTTGTTGGTAGATAACAGCTAGTATTACACTCTGAATATCAAAGTCACGGTAAGGGACGCCAAAAGATCTAAAATAGAAAATGGAAGTTCACGAGGTGATAATTAATGCACAAAAATAAAGAAGATCAAGTTAAAGCATGAAATAAAATTAATTTAAAGAATCCAGTAAAATCATCTAGGGACATAGTTCTAGAGAGAAGATAGTCCATTAGATGAATACAGTTAAGGAACAATCATATCATCTTCCAAATTTTAAACGGTTAGAAGGGCACAATAAAAGATCTAGATTTGAAGGAAGGTCGAGTGAGTCATGAGTGAAATACAGTCACATAGTCTGGTAGATGACTAACAACACTTGTGTATATACTACTATCATGGTCATGAGGGATATGACAATTAGTATGGAATACTCAGTAGGGTTATCTTGGGGCCTACCATTAAAATTTTAGCTCAAGTTTTCTCCAAAAGTTCCAAAAATAAACTTTCAAAAATAAACCACCAAAATTTGTATTCACTCCAAGCCGTTCAAATTTATCATGATTTTTTTTAAATCACTTTCATAAATCTCAAAGCAAATTTTTATCATGTTACTACTGACTTTTTCAAAATTTTACATTTTTCATTCAACTTTCAAACTCAAGAGTTCATAATCATGAATCTATATATAAAATATCCATAATCAATCATAACTTTAAAACTCTAAAAAATTAATAGCTCGATAAAATTTCTAACACATATAAAGCAATCTCAAAATTTTAGCTCAATATTTTAATGCACTCATCAATTATAACTTCTATTCATACTAAGTCATTCCAACATAATCACAACTTTTAAATGGTAACTTTATTTGGTCAATCAAAACAACCTTATCACATCATTAATATATATTTATTATTATTATTTCTCAAAATTTTGTAATATTAGCAATCCAACATTAAGCTAAAGTTTCAAAAAGCTTATTAGTCATAAAAATTATATTATTTTTTACCAAAAATCTAAATAGATTTGTAAATCCTCCATCATAGGACATAATTTAAAATAAAAAATTTCAAAAATCATTTTCATAACTTTCAAATATTTTAAACCAAAATCACTATCATTACTTCCACTTAAAATTCAAAATTTACTAAACATGAAAATCGTAAGTTGTACAACTCAAATTTAAATAATTCGTACGGCCATTTTTAAAAGCTAAGATCATTTTCAAACCAAATTTATAACTGTTCGAAGGTGTATAACTATAATCCAATAAATCATCAAAACTCAAAAATTAAATAAATTTTATATTTGTTCATAGATGTATATCTATCACCCAAAAATTATAAATATCACAACTCGAAAAGCAAATCAATTTTATACTTGTTCAAAGATGTATAGCTATAACCCAATAAATCATAAATATCAAATCTCAAAAAGCCAACCAATTTTTTAAATCAAGGGTATAAAGATTCTAGCTATTTCTTTTTTTTTTCTTCCTGCAGTATCAATCCTATGGTGTTTACTATTTAGAAATCACAAGATTAAAACTTTCCTTGGTAATATCCTACTTTACAAATTACTAATCATTAAATCACACTTTTTAAAAAAAGCCTTTTTAACTTAATTAGAGTCTTAAATGTATTTCAATTGTCAATATAACCATTCTAGCCATGTATTTGACCTATGAGCATATACTAGTGTAGTCATCTTCCTAGTTGACACTAAGTACGAAAATAAGAATCAACGGTAGAAAGGAATCAAGCAAGATGCAATTCAAGAAAATCGAACGAGAGTTTGGAATTTGAAGCCAAGGGAAGAGGTCAAGCTGTATGGATGAGATTCCTAGATTATAATCCTCGGTTGCAGGCTCACATCGGTACAGTAACGTAACCGAAGTGACAAACTCGACCTGCATGGGCCACCACAAAAATATGTAACGTCCCAGTACCAAAATACTTAGGACTAGGTACGTATCCATGCCAGCTGTATACATACGAAGTATACTCCAATATAGGAAACCATCATATGTATACATAAGCTGTGAAATACAGTAATCCATGATACTAATCTCATCCACAATAGAAGAATCAATATAAAATAGGAATCAACACAAAATTTTAATTGGTACAAAAGTTGGGTGGAGACAAAGTCCACTACCAACTATCTCAAATAAAATGTACAAGAAGGAATAGATGAAATAACAAGACGAGCCAAGTGCAATCATCTTTGAAAGGATGGAGAAGATAACGACCTCGACTAGAACACCTGCAAATATCACAGAAGCACACACCTAGAAAGATAACCAGGTCCTCAGAGGGACGTAACAAGATACATAATATCATGCCATATAAAATGTGATATATAATAGAAAATAAGGGATGCTTGCAATAGGGTACCTAACCATACTATAGTGAATATGCGAAGAACGATCCTTCATATATGGGCACTCGGGCTGTATAGTAGTGGCATCGTCTCTCTCATCGGGAATCAGTACAATCCGTCCATAACGTTCGACGAACGTTAGAGGGAATCAGTAAGAAAATGTCCATAACGTTCCCTGAATGTCAGAGGGAATCAGTACAATAGGGTGAACCTGCGTCTCCAACGGAGCTTCAGGTACAATAGCAGTATGTAAATGTGGCCCATACATCAAGGAACTGTTCTTCCCTCCCAGTGTCTAATATGTTGTATCCACAACACAAAACCTCTATTAACCGCTAAGTCAAACTAAGCATGCAACCTCTATTAGCGGTTATTTCTATCGCACGGCTTATACGTATCGGTGGCCAGCCAGTCACGCATGTCTGAGTCTACATGTGACTCACAACTCCATGGTAAAAATATGTCAAGGCCTATGAATGCAACACACGAATGGTGGTCCCTTAAATCTAAGTTTGAATTACATAAAATAGTAAGTACGGAAAATATAACTACACCGTAAAAATCTATCTAATCATGACGGTGTAGCACAGTTTATTTTGCAGAAAAATAATTAATGAATAAATACATAAATATGAGCTAAAGTAAAATAAACAGCTAATGGCAAGGTATCTTGCCTGAGGTTATGTGCAAAAGGGAATAATCCAGCAGCTCGAACCGACAAATGAACAAAGCAATAAAAGCTAAATCCCGCAGATGACTCCGGTTGCTGCAACAAACATCACGAACGAGTTTGGAAAATAAAATATACCTAGAAAATGCCCGTCTAAGAGTTAAATTCTGGAACAGGGGTAAAATCATAATTTCGGGTCAAAACGATGTCTGCCGTTGGACCCGCTTTGCACCGAATGCGCGCCAGAACCTACGATCTCTAAAGTCATCAAACTACATGTCTACGGAATTTGTTTTGATGAGACGAACCCAACGGTATGTCCAATTTTGGATTCCGGTGGGCCGTACACAAAATTGCCCGTTGAGTGGGATTGTGGGCCCGCCAAAATGGCATCCCGATCAACGGTCTCTGAATCGAACCAAACTTGGCTCACAGGACGAGAAAAATATTTCGAGTCCAATGGCGCAAGTTTCGTCGCGATTTGATGAGTATACACAAAGTTTTGACTTAATTTACAAAGGGTCGATACGGGGGTACCTCGACGGATACGCACTGATTTCGTCGCGCACATGCAACAAAATCGAGTTTTGTCAGTTCCCACGTGTCGACAACATCCATATGCGCCTTTCGATGCGTATAGTACGTGACCACGTTGCCCGGTTTGTCGGGGCGCACACAGTATCGGGAAGAATTTCTATGTTTTTAATGTTTCAAAAAAAGTTTTTCGCACAAGTTCATCGATCCATAACTTTCTGTACGATGCGTTAAACCTAATTCTACAGATTGCGTTGTAATCTCAGTTATGCTGTTATTCTCTTTCTTCCATTATTTTCTATGAAAGTTTAATGGACAGCGAGAAAAGTGGCCGACAAGTTGTCGTTTCAATTCAGTTTTTAATATTCCAGAAAAGTAGTTTTTCTCCAACTTTGCCTCGATTTTTCTAGCAAGTTGGATGGCCATGTCAAAATCCACCTGGGGGATTTCGAAGAGGGTCATGCGGGCTTCCTACACAAATTTACGGACCTAAAAACGGAGTTAAAATGAGAGAGATATCGATCGGAGAAGTTGAGTACCTTAAAGTGGAAAACTGCTGTGGTATTTGTTGTTGTCGTCTTGGAGACCGTGAGGCGGAACTGCCATCCCTCCGGCAAGGCTGGGCACGCATGCTGAGGAGAGGGGAAGGAGGAAGGAAGGAGGAAAGAAGAGGAAGGAGGAGGAGATTAGAGTTTTTCTTTAGAATCAAATATGTATATATATATATATATATATATATATATATATATATATATATATATATATATATATATATATATATATATATATATATATATATATATATACATAAAATATATATATATATATATATATATATATATATATATATATATATATATATATATATATATATATATATATATATATATATTTTATGTATATATATATATATATATATATATATATATATATATATATATACATAAAATATATATATATATATATATATATATATATATATATATATATATATATATATATATATATATATATATATATATATATATATATATATATATATATATAGATATATATATATACATATTTGATTCTAAAGAAAAACCCTAATCTCCTCCTCCTTCCTCTTCTTTGTGTGTGTGTGTGTGTGTGTGTGTGTGTATGTATGTATGTATATATATATATATAAAGGGTTGGGGTGTTTCGGCTTAAATGTGTTACTGCTATAAAGGGGTCGCCCCTTTTTTGTAGCCACTGCTGCTTTGTTTTAATGTGGGAGCGTGCATTGATGTGTTGTTGCTCATTTCTTCTTGTGGTGGGGTGGTCGGTCCCACCCCATTGGGCCGACCACCAAAATAGTTTTTTTTTCTTTTTTTTTTGCTTTTTCTTATCTAATCTAATCAAATCTTTTAAATGTTTTGTTTGTATAAATATATACATAACCATATGTATATGTATATCTTAATTTACACAATAAATCTCTAAAATTTCAAAATAAATCTTAATATTATCTAACCATCAATATAATGCATTTAAACATGCGTAGATATCTACTAATTCAAATAATATATCTAATAAAATAATTATGATTATTTAGTCATCACCAAAAATAATTTTAATAATAGGGTAACAAAATAACCAAATGGTAATTTTGGGTAAACTTTGCCACACACCCTTATTCGGGTCCAGAAGAGTATTACAATTATTGGAAAATATTATCAATTAATAATAATACAAATATTTGTACAAATAAACAATTAATTAGAAAATAATCATCAAGTCTTAAAATAATTTAAGAAAATATTTGTACACACAAAAATTATGCCTGCATGGCCATATTTGGTCTCCCACGTGCCTATATGGGCTTGGGTTTGGTTCGGGCCCAGTTCGGGCTGAATTGGTCAAATCAGGTCACTTAAAAAGTCAAAAATTAAATTAATAAATAATTAGTTTATCGATGGAGGTTAAGTCGCAACTTGACCTAGGTTTTTCTAGTTCGATCTTCACCATGGTTAGGCTTCCCCCAGCATGGCTAGTGCCCTAGTCAAGGCACACTGCTACATCTTTCGTGCCAAAATTTATGGTCGTCTAGTACTCCAAAACTTAACAATGGCCAAGGTCATTTCTAATAAAAATTCTAAATTGCATAAATTTATTTTTAAGTATTTTTAAATAATAAAAAAATATTCCCTAAATTTTTTTAGGGGTTTTATAATGGCAACATGTATAGGTCCTCTGGATGTGGGCGCATAGCTCTAGGCGCATGGCCTTGAGCTCATAACCTGTCGGAGACAGAAGTCCTCTGGCCAGAGTTATGCGCCCACATGCTGCCTTAGGTGCATGCTTTGGAAAACAGTGCTGTTTTCTTCCAGTTTTGCCTTCTTCGTTTGTGAGCCTCGCTGAGTTTGTCCAGAGCATCGAACACTTCATTCTTGGCATTATAGTATTTTTCTTTGCCAAGTCTCGAGTATTGAACACTCTGCTGTTGACTGCACAAAAAGGAAGTCGCTAGGCTAGTATAGCCCGGAACGGTATGCACCTTCTTCGCATTGGAAGCTCCTGTGGAAGGGTTATGCGCCCCTATAACGAAGTTCCCCTTCGGTTGCGTATCTTCTACGATACTGGCAGGATATGCAGCACGAGCCTTCAGAAGCCAAGTCTTGCGAGACTTGTTTTGCTTCACTGATTTCGAGGAAGTAGAGCCGTCCTCGAGAGCATCTCTTCAAATACTTGCTGATCGAACTTCACGATCAACATCTTCTAAGTGCTTCCACTTTATCGGTATTGGATTGCGTCACCACCTTCTCGTCAGATGAAAAGGTAGTCTCCAACAGAGTCGCCATTTTTGTGGACACACACAAAAAAGAAGAAGAAACGCTGTATTTTCTTATTGGCACAAGGCACCACAAATCGAGTATGCCTAAGAGATCCTGTACTGAGGATCCTCGAGTACAAAAAGAATTATGGGGAATAGGACGATGGAGATCGAGCGGTAGTTGTTTCTTTACTCCGTTGACACTCCGATTACAAAAGTGGAAGAAAACCTAAGAAAATTGCTAACTCTCGACTCACTGGCATGAAGGGCAGCAATTTGGCTCTTGAAATGCTCTCCATTCTGTATTTTTGAAGAGGTATGAGACCCATATTTATAGTCGTTTTATATTGAAACGATTATTATGCGCCCAAAGGGGAAAATATACTAATTTTCTATGTGGGCGCATAGACTTCAGTTGGACGTATAAGGTATATGCACATGAAGGCTGCATGATCGTGGGGTTGACGTGGCCGCATGCTTCGGTGTACGATTGCTCGTAGAGACTGACGTGGCCGTATGCTACGGTGCACGACTGATCGTGAATATTGACTGAGTCGTAGGGATCTGCTGCCTTGGGCGCATAGTATGAGAGTAAGTTTATGTGCCCATACATGGGTGCATATTTGAATCTGCATGAAAAACAATGTGGGCACATAGCCCCCCTCTGGTTACGTAGGCGTATAGCCCCCTCTGGTTATGTGGGTGCATAGCCCCCTCTGGTTATGTGGGCGCATAGCCCCCTCTGTTCATGTGGGCGCATAGCCCCCCTCTGGTCATGTAGGGGCATAGTACTCTTGCTCTTATGGGGTACATAGTCTTGTATTTTTCATGCTTCTACAAGAAGGTGGTTCCCCAGCAGAGTCGCTAGCTTGTTCGCCATCGAAAAAGGGGACACAAAGGGTTTTTGATTGAAACTTTTGTATTTTGATTACAAACAGAATAGTATACAATATAGGACTTAGATGTAGTCCTTTGAGTATACTTTTGTTTTTATCTGGGAACTGCTTTGATGGTGCGAGTGGTAATGCATTGACTCCGTTGACGATCTAAAAACAATTTTGAATTCTCTGAAGGTCTGGGTTGCTCTGGATGCCAGAGCATTTTGAGGGGAAGAAGACGTGAAGTGTCTCTCCTGATCTCTAGATATGATCTGTAGATATATATCTATGTCTTGAAGGAATGGTCCTTCTATTTATAGGCAGCAGGCTGAGCTGCCTCTGCACGTATATGTAGGCTATACCTGGATGTAGGAATGCCACAGTGGCTGATGCTGGTGGAGGCGCATGGATGATGTACCTCGAATATGTTTGAACTGCTGCATTGGGCTGTGGTGGAGCTGACACGTGGCAGTTGCGAGGAATTCGGTTTTCGCTAAGATCTTAGGGTGGTTAGCACCTATTCTTAAGCAGAACTAAGTCAGAAGACACGTGGCGCATGTCTGTGGCTTCAAAGATCTTTAATTTAGGGAAGAGTGATATATCTTGATGCGCCTAGGATCAGGCGTATGGAGAGGACTGAGCTACTGTCTTTAGGGATCATGAGCGAGTCCGGGTGCATGGCTTTTGAGGCGCATACAGGAATTCACATCAGGATGTTCCTGGATCAGGCGCATGGGGTGACTTGGTCTATGACTTTGAGGAGTCATAGACAAGTCCAGGCGCATGGCTTTTGAGGCGCATGCAGAGACTGGACAGTTGTTACTTGAGATTAGGAGTAAGTCTAGAGGGTGCATGGCTTTTGAGGCACATGCAGTCTTATGGGCGTATGGCTGCAAGGCGCATGCGAATGAACGATCGGCCACGTGGCAAGGACAGCTGTAGCCGACAAAAAGTATAATGATGATGCTGATGTCAACGGCTCTTCGTTTTCTGTAAAGGGCGGCTGATTGGACGGCTCTTTGGAAGATATGTTACCGCCTTTGTCACTCAGCATTAAATGCTTGATGATGACAAGTTTGAAAGGGGCGCATCAGTTTGTGTCCCACTAGGCTATGTCCTATTGGACGCATTGGTATGGAGCACATGGCTGACGACACATCTGCCGCATGGCACCTCCTTATTGGCCCATCTGTTGAGTTCTTTGAGGCGTTAAATGACTTCTTTGATGCTGAATTCGAAGGAGGCAGATTCATTACCATAAATGCAAGTTTATTGCACTGACTTCGGGAAAGTTGACGCTTGGCGCATGGGCTTGATTTTCTCTGGCCTATAAGTAGCAGCGTGAAGTGAAGTTTTGTTTCTCGTTTCACTTTTCTTCCAAACGGAGATAAACTCGACCGATCCTCCTCCTTGGCGAGACACTGCTACTATGGATTGTTGATCTCCTTGTTCGAAAAAGCTTTTACGATGAACTCCTTCAAAATGCTGAGATGTGCTGGGAATGGATACGATAGTTTATGTTTAATCTACTTGTCGGCAGTATTCTTTTATGATATGGCATTGGGTGCCAAGTTGAATGCATGGTTTGGTTTTGATGTGCCAGAGCCTCATTATGATGGAAGAGTCACAGGCTGGCTGATGCGTACGTGCGTTGATGAGGAAGTGATTCGCTCTAATGGGGTAGAGTGATGCACTGGCGTACCAATGTGCCGGACTGAGACGTTACGCCTAGCTGAGACATCAGAGTGATGCGCCTAGTTAAGAGTAGGTTGTTATAAAGTCTTCAATTTGTATCATGTTTTCGAGATAACGTCGGACAGGTGCAGCAGATTGAAGTTGCTGGAAAACAGATTACCTTAGTGGTGGAGCCACTGTTTTATGACAGCAGCAGTTGATGGCGACTGTAGCACAAGTATGTCCCGCGAGGGGTGCACCGTGATTAATGTTCAGCTCTCCTGATCTGCGTTTGTGAGTGATCACATTACGCAAATCATGAGAGAAGAGTTTCACTTTCATACCCCCTTCAGGTGCATGGCGAGGCCAAGTGCTGGAGTGGTCATGTGAATGTTGTACCCCCTGATCCAGTTCACGCGCATAAGATACGCCCAGATCATTAGTGGGGGAACGATATTTATTGCAACTTGAACCCACTTCATGCGCACCACTCAAGTGGGCGCATAGGTTCAACGTCGCAGATTTGCCCTGCCTGACTTGGTTCGAAAATGCAGTAGATACGTCCAAGCGGGATAGGGACTTTGAAGGTCAGTTCGTATCTAGCACAAATGCGTCCGAGTCAACCCTGTACAGCTTGCCATCAACAGCGTCCATGATTTTGAGCGCATGCTTCTGGTTCGCTGTTGGCATAGCACGTTTAGGGGCGCTTGGCCTATGCTGCCTTAGATTTCTTCGTACCAGCCAACGAAGGTGAATAGTATTCAGAACCTGACTCATCCTCGCCACGACAGCGAAGCGAAGGCGCATGGCCCGTGCTGTCTTGGATTTCTTCATAGTAGCCTAACTATTCCTTGCCATGATGGCAACTGAAGAACTTGCAGCTGATACAGAAGAAGAAGAGGTACTACTGCAACTTTTTTTGGCTCGAACGGGCTCCCTAGAAATGGGCTCCCTTTTCTTTTTCTATTTTGGTGCCCTTTTCAAAGGAGGCAAGGGGGATCTTTATATAGAGTGAAATGAGGCTTCTTTTATACCGATATGAGATTAAAAGTAATATCCCTTTTTTATGCTTCTACACAAACGACCTATACAGCGTTCTACTGTCGATACTGCAGCGTAGGCTGGACGTACCCACGTACTCGTGCCCCTAAATCGGGTGCGGGTCGTAATACGTTTTTGTGGTGGCCAATATAGGTCTCATCTTCGTAAAATGTACGAAATTATAGTGGTACTTAGGATAGGTGTACTACTACGAGCCTGTGACCAATTGAAAAATAAGATTTGATGATACACCCACAAAAAAGATTATAGGTTCTCTAGGACTCTCCTAACATGAATACTCTTATGTCATATTGTTTCTCGACATGACTGCTTTTGTGCTTCATCTTTCCTGTGATTTGACAAAACTTTCCCTGTTAACCTCTTGAGTGATTCTACTCCTCTTTCTGTAACTGTTGGAAATGCCTTATGGATGGGTGCATGAAAAGTTTGAGAAAGTATATTTATCCTTGTATTACGGAATCGAGAATCTTTGCAGCAAGAGAAATACTGGCGAGGCAGGATTTAAGATGACAATACCGTGGTTACATATGTTTCTCTAATTTTATTTGAACCACCTCCTATGCATTTTGATTGACCTCTTCTCTTTTGCTTCACAAAAGTAAGTTTGGAAATATTTCATGGATTTAACTAAAATAAGTTCAGGAACCTATATTATCTGGCGTGGCAGCTGTGCACTGCAGCTATCCGTCGTATTATGGAATAAGAAAGTTAATCGTAGCCAGATGCATGCTGGTGCGATAGTATCTTCATGTGACATAATCATGAAGGTATATGGTTCTCGAGTTTTACCTCGACTACATCATATGCATCTCATTTGGCCTCATACCGTTCTTGGAGATATTTTGACAATCTTTCCTGTCTTGCTTGACCCTTAACTCGTTTGAATACTGATATGTATTGCTCGACCAAGTCTTTGGCCCTTGTGGACAACTAAAATGGACAAGCCTCGTAGTTATATTATATAGACTACTAGGTTATGTTGTTTGTGTGACTGAAATGTTTGGGTAGTCCAGAGCGGGTAAATTTTCTTATAAGTTAATGGGTTAATTTTCTAGGATAGGCATTAGTGACTCGCTATATGGATAGAGTTTTGAGAGTGACTGCAAGAAAGAAATTGAAGGATTATACTGTGGATAATAGTGATTATGATAAAATAATGAGATAATGACTGTTTTAGATGCGAATGATAAATCAGAATAATTATAAGGAGAAACAGAAGAGGTGAGCACAAGGGTAGCAGATTGAGTAGTGCAGCCTTAGCAGCTACATACTATAGCTTGACTTATTAGATGATTTTAAATTTCGAGGGCGAAATTTTTGTAAGGTGGATAGTATGTAAGCCACCTAAAATTTAGGGTTATTTAAAAAAAAATTAAATGAGTTATTTCAATAAATAATTTTAATATAATTAGTTTTTATTATTAAATGTACATTTTCGTAACTTTGATTTTTAGAGCGTCAGATATGTCAATCTGTCAAAACTTCCTTCATGAGTTTTGTAGTAGACAAGATTATTTTCATTTTGTATATGATGTCCCATTCAAACTTGTTCTCTTCTATTCTTTTTGCATCACACAATTTTTTGATCAATTTAGGCCATTTGACCAACTACCGTAAAACTTGACCAAACTTCCAAGTTAATTTCGGGGCTCAAAATTGATCCAATCTAATCGACCCATATATTGTATTGATCTATTTTGAGCCTACTACACGCATACCACTTGTGTGCCATCCAACTGAGCTCCCACATGCTATTATTTCATCAATGATCATAAATGACTTAAATTATAGTTATGTTCGCTCCAAGCCCAAACCTGACCTAACCAAACATAAACAACCAAAATCGAACATCAAATCCTTATTTCCCCCTCAACTGTAAACTCATGTTCTGTATTTCATATTTTAGTGGCTATTGTAGATCTTAGGTCGAGGATGATATTTTATATGAAGGATATGAAATTATTATTATCAATATTATTATTTTTATTTAATGCTAATGGATTTTTAGTCAAGGATTATTGAAATAATGAGCTTATTGGATATAATGGTTAGGTTATCATTACTAATAGTTAAGTTAGTAGGCTAATGTTTTTGAGAAATCAATTAGTTGTTGGTTAATGTGATATCAATAATAATTAGGGTAATAGGAAATAATATGTAAAGGTAGTGATAATAATTCTAGGAAGAAGACAAGTGACAGGACTGTATTTAGCATAACTTTTGTGGCCAAACAGACCTTTCACTAGAAACCCTGCAACGTAATATTTCTCCCAAATAGAATATTGACAACCATTGATACAATCCATCTCTACCCATTATTTGCCCAATTTAATCTGAGCCACACATTGAGGAGAAAAAAAATCCCTAAGTACACCCCTCACCCACATCTCATATTGTTGAGAAGCAGCCGCAACCTTCTTCTATTTTGAATTAAATTACACACAATCAACTCCCCCTCCCAGCATTCTTCTCCTCCTACTACATCATCTTCTTCTTCTTCCTCTTCTTCTTGATGTAGCTACTGCTACTAGCATTATTACTGCCACACTCTAGTGGACCTACCACCACCTAGGATAGCCGCAACCACCAACCCAGATGAGACACCGGCGAGCCAATGTGCCAAGACCTCCTCGTAAAGATGCGTGCGTACCCCAGCATGGTCGGTCGATCGTATGCTGCCCGCGCGCGCACGCTGCAATGAGGCAGCTGCTGTTGTGGATGACCGCACCACCACACGACCATTCAGGTACCGACAACCGCCTAAGTGGCGCAGCCAACTTGACAGGCCATACGCAATCCCGTGCAACCTCCACTACCTGTGGCAGCACCTACGCGTGCTGTGTGCCCATGTGTGGCAGCAGCAGCGAGCATGATGACGACGGCCAACTGTCACTGCGTGACCCTTGCATGCCCCGATGACTACTAGCATCCCATCTAGGGACGACCATACTCTCCCCGACGATCACAGGAGTCAATTTCGATGTCAGAGTCGAAATCCCGCTGTGACGTACGATTTCGAAAGACAGAATGTACGTCTCGGGAAAATGACTTTTGCGCACATGTTCTGGACAATCCGACCGTTGGATAATCGATCTGTTTTTTCCATCTCTATCTCGGTATATACCCCTTTGCACTCCTAAAGTTCAACCGTTAATTCAATCGTTTGCTAGATCAAAACCGGCCACCAAGTTGACTATTTAAATTTTATTATTTTTAGACAATTTCGTGGAGCCAAATTTATGGATTCATTTCTCTTCGAAGCTCCAATTGACGAACCACCAGCTCCAGTGCATAGAAGGTATAACCACCTTTGTGCCATTAAAGTTTTAGCTTCATAGGACGTCGTTTGGTTGGTTGAAATCGACACCAAAGTTGGCCTCTCGAAACCGTAATTTCCAACTTGTAAAATTTTAATTTTGAGCCCGGGACTCCGAATTACAGTTCTGACGCCACCAGTGGACTCGTGGCATCGTTCTGGAAAATTTTCAAATATAATTTGCTGAGTTTGGAGGACATGGGCCCCGACACGTATTTTGGTGCAAATTAGATCCCATTGTCCGTGTGAACGGGTCATTTTGAGATCGGTTCATCGGAATCCAATTTTGGATATACCGTTGAGTTCGTATCATTATTTTGGATGCGTGGACATATAAATTGCTACGTTTAGTAGGCTTTTATCCTAGCATATTTTTTGGTGCAAAGTGGGTATAACGGCGGACATTATTTTGACCTTGTGTCCAAATTGGACTTATGGGTAGGCTATCCTAGCTAATTTGACCATTCTTGACATGTTGTTGATGTTTGTTTCATCGTCCGAGGACATTTGTAGATTTTTCCCTTATGTATCACCAATAGTTATAATCAATTTTTTTATGTTTGTATTTCGTAATCCGTGCATCAAAATCGATATCAGTCGATTCCAGTGATCTCACATCGCTGAAATTGACAAGTTGACTATGTGGATTGCTAAGATAAGATTGTTAACCTTACGGTTGATCGCCTTGTCTCGATTTGTGTGTCGTAGATTTTAATGTACGAACAACGAGGTACAAACTTGATATTTTAATAAACTACAACTTGTAATTCATATTATTAGGAATAATGATTATAGAGACTAGTATGACCTAGTTTGACTATCTTTGACCTAGTTTGTCTTCCATGACCTTGAAAATGCCTAGAAGCATATAATTAATGTACTTAAATATATTGTTTACTGTAGGACACCAAGTAACTCTGTAAATTCATATTAGGTCTTTGTGACATTGTTCAGACATCGATCCTCATTCATTGCTCAGAATATCAAGCGAGTACATTCTATGATAGTTTTTATTTATTTGATGATTATTATGATTCAGCTTCTAGTATAGTTCTATTTGATTCTTTGTCACAACAGAGATTAGTTTTCTGGATTCATTCACTTGCGACACATGTATTAAACTTGTCTGGCTCCTACTACTGGAACTACTTACTGGAACTACCTACTAGAAACACCTACTGGCACCACTTACTTTCTGGCTAGACTAGTACTCTATTTATATATCAGGATATGGATTTATTTGTACTAGTCGGGGCGAGGAAATACTCGAGTAGACATGTAAACTTTCACAATCATACCTGAACCATCCCTACTGAAAAGATAGCAATCGTCGTTAGGCCAACCACGACGTGCTGTATTCACAACTGGTCTAATCTGGAAAGATAGCCGTCGTCGCTAGGCCAAGCGTGATGTGCCATATTCACTACTGGTCTAATCTGGAAAGATATTCGTCGTCGCTAGGCCAAGCGCGATGAGCCGTATTCACTACTGGTCTACTCTGGAAAGATAGCCGTCGTACGCTTGCCAAGCTTGTGATGTGCCGTATTTACCCCTATCAGTTTACATGTCGAAAGCGATATTTCAAAACATACTAGATTCGTGTCTTGTACTAGATTCACATTTGACTCATGTTATATTGTCTGGACTCATATCATCTCTATTCTAGTTCAGTTATCTCTATTTATAGTCTTTATTTCCATGCTCTTCTGATTCACTGTATTTACTTTCCTTGTTCTTTAGTTAAACTGTTGTTCTATTTAATTTTCTATCTCAATCTTTTTAAATTCATCAAGTATTACTTGCTATAACTGCTTTATAGTCTTTGTCATTTATTTGGAACTGCTAGAGGAGATGTGCTTGCTCCAATCCTTACTGGATATATTTTTTAGTTGACGAGCTCGTGGATACATGTCCAACTTATTATTGTGCTCCGGAGACCGAAGGAGTTGATTCCCCGACAGAGTAGCATAGCCTCCCTAGGTGGGTGTTCGTTAGATAGTATCACTATTGTTGGATCTGTCCCCAGTCTTGATATTTTTTAGACTTGTTATATTATTTGGGTTATGTACTTATTTATAGACTTTTAGACTCAGTTATATTTGACTTATGACGTTAAACTTTATTTCATCATTTCATCTTCTTTCTATTCGTGCTATCATCTTCCTTAGATGTCTGTGTTTAAGTTTATGTTCTAGATGATATATCATTCCTTCATACAGAGATGACAGGTTATTCCATATTTGTTAGATGTTAGATATTACAAATGACCTATACAGCGTTCTACCGCTGTAGGCCTTTAAAAATGACAGTCACGCTGAGTTGATCAGGACAGAGTCAAAAGTCACGCTCAGTTGATCAGGACAATATTTACAAATCACGCTGGGGAGACAGCTCATCATTTGTCAGAGAGTAATTATGACTGACAGCACAATAGTCAAAGAATGTCTCTTTGTATGCCACGTATGCACAGAATTCGAGAGATCACAGCCGTCTATTGCGTGATTTTCGAAATCTTCTTCAGCAAGACTCAACCTTCGTCAAGTTGGCGTACTAAAAGAGCTTCTTGTCATTTAATGTGACTGACAAAAGCAATCACTGCCAGAGATTTTGTGTCAGTCGAGGCACGCTGAATCAAGACAGCTGGCAGTTCTATCCCAAGTCTGCGTGTATTTTGAGTTTTCACTCAAATCTGCGTGGATTCTAAAGTTTTCTTCCTCAAGTCTGCGTGGATTCTGAAGTTTTCTTCATCAAGTCTGCGTGGATTCTGAAGCTTCTTGCCCCAAGTTTGTGTGGATTTTGAAGCTTTCTACCCCGAGTCTGCGTGGATTTCGTCTTCACCAAGTCTGCGTGGATTCTGAAGCTTCTTGCCCCAAGTTTGCGTAGATTTTGAAGCTTTCTACCCCGAGTCTGCATGGATTTTATCTTCAACAAGTCTGCGTGGATTTCATCAAATTGGAGTACGTGGCAGCCATGCCACTGATCTCTTGCCTGCGTGTCCTGTAACTTGCACACGACTCATGCATGATTGCCATGTGTCCAACAGTTACAGGCCACGTCCAGTAACTGCTCACAACCTTGCGTATGTTAAATCCTGCGTGATTTTCAACTAAGCACAGGCTGTGAAGACAGTTATCTTTTCAGTTATTATTTTTGACTCTATAAATAGAGTTCTTTTTCTCCTTCATTGGACAGATACATAGTTATCTACTGTCAAAATTTTGAGAGTTTTTCTTCTTCGCATAGTCCAAGGGATAAAGTGATCGTCTTCTAGATCAGATTTCCACAGTTGTAATTTTCCCAGATACACAATAAATAAAGGAATTTATTTATGGAAAACAAATTGGCGACTCTGCTGGGGAAAACCATCTCCTCTTCTGAGATGGCAACAACTCAATGCGATACTTCGTCAATCGGCTCGACGAAGAAGGTGATGACGATCCAATTCGATCAACTCGCCTATGAAGAAATGCAGCGGGCTAAGAGTGGTAAGTCCACTACAGCCTCCATCATCACTGCCAAGTCGAAGGGACACTCTGTCTATGTCCCTAAGAATCAGTTGGCAGCCAATGGTGAAGTCTCTGCCACAGTGTCTGCTCCTAACACTGGCAAGAACTCTACTGCAAGCACGCACACTCTTGTGCGCTCGAAGATGACAGCAATCAAAGATCACGCTAACAGTACTGGCTCCTTAGCCAAATCTGTTCCAGTGTGTGTCTCCAAAGTTGAAGAACACGCTAACAGTACTGGCTCCTTAGCCAAATCTGTTCCAGTGTGTGTCTCCAAAGTTGAAAGTCACGCTAACAGTACTGGCTCCTTAGCCAAATCTGTTCCAGTGTATGTCTCCAAAGTTGAAAGTCACGCTGACAGTACTGGCTCCTTAGCCAAATCTGTTCCAGTGTGTGTCTCCAAAGTTGAAGATCACGCTAACAGTACTGGCTCCTTAGCCAAATCTGTTCCAGTGTGTGTCTCCAAAGTTGAAAGTCACGCTGACAGTACTGGCTCCTTAGCCAAATCTGTTCCAGCGTGCAATTTCAACCTCAAAAGTCACGCTGACAGCACTGGTTCCTTAGCCAAGTCTGTTCCAGTGTGTAATTCTAAAATCAACAATCACGCTAACAATACTGGCTCCTTAGCCAAATCTGTTCCAGCGTGTATTTCCAAAGTCAAAAGTCACGCCAACAGCACTGGTTCTTTAACCAAGCCTGTTTCAGCATGTATTTCATCTAAGAAGAATAGCTCTTTAGCTATCTCTTCTTTTTTGCCAAGTTCTACCAGAACTGGGGGTGGTCTTCTACACAAAGTCCCTTCGAAAAGAAATAACTCTTTAGTTGTTTCTTCTGCTCCTGTAGTTTTTACTTCAGGAACAGCTTTGACTGACAATTTTGTTAGTCAAAGAAAAGGAGATGGTCTTTTGACTACTCTTCCTTCCGGACATTCTATCTCTCAAAACTTGAATGAGTCTAAGAAGAAACATTCCTTAATGTTTTCTTCTATGACTTCTTCGAATTGGGCACAGAATTTGTCTAGAAAAGGTCTGTTACCAACTCCTAATCAAGGGGGTAGTTCAACTCTTCCTTCTCTGTAAATATCCAGATCAATGGAAGGAAAACTCCATGTTTCCAAAACCAATGTGTTACCTCCAACTGATCTAAGAACAAAAATTAACACTTCTGGTGTTAAGAAACCATACCAGTTGGAAACAAGGATAAGAGATCCAGATGCAGAGTATGCAAGAAACTATGTGGCTCATATTAATCATTCTCTATATAATCAAGAGCCATCAAGATCCAAGAACAGGAAATATACTCCTCAATCTTCACAAACAGATTTATGAGAATATCTTCAACAGAAGAGAAGAAATGATTCTGTGTCAAAGGACCATGCTGAATGTGACTTCTATCCAAGAGTCATAATTCAATGCAGATGTCAATCAATGGCTCATGATCATGTTGATCATGAATGTGACTTCCAGCCAAGAGTCACAATGCAATGCAGATGTCAAACAAAATGATAATCTGTTTTCAATCGGATTCAGTGTGAACCTATGCCTGATGAAGATGAGCCTTTGTTTGCTTCTGTCAATATGACCTCTCGGGATGCTGGGGGTAGAGTTGATAGTCCAGATGGAGTATATAGAAATACCAGAGCAAGAGTCCTGGCCTCTAGTCAAAGAAATTTGATCTCTGAAGATGATTCTGAATTCCTTGGAGAATCTAACTTCCCACCTCTTCCTACTGGGGGTAGTTCTCCTATAATTGACTTTGATGCACAAAGCAATAATTCAGAACAAACAACATCTACTAGTTTATCAATAATTCCTCGTACAGTCACGACTTATATGGTTGATGGGAATACTGATGAACCTTCTTCTTCCTTGACTCCTCAAGATCAAATAATTGCTTCTTTGGAACAACAAATGAAGTCTATGGCTGATACTATGAAGTCGATGTATGAACTCATGGCAACACAGATACAAAATCGACAGACTGTACCAGATGCCATACCAACTGACACTGATATGAGTCCAGTACAAGTTCCTCCAGCAGTACAATCCAATACTCCTGGACCAGCTCAACCAAACCCTAGTCTCTCTGGAGCTGGGGGTAGTGCTTACAATGATGTTCCTCCTCCCAACTATTCTCTACAAGTTACAACTCCATAATCTTCTGGAGTTGTTAATGAAGAATTAAGGAATCTCAAAACTCAATTCGAGGCATTCAAACAGAAAGATGGTTTATAAAGGTTAGGCATCAAACAACCTTATCCGATAGAATGGAAGCAAGTATTGTATCCTCCTAAATACAAGCCTCCCACTATCTCATTCTATGATGGAACCACTTCTCCAAGTCAGTTCATTAATCACTTTGAAGTGATGACTGATCAGCTGCAACCAAGCGACGCCCTCCTTACTCGGGTGTTTGTTGGATGTCTCAATGGAACGGCTTATGAATGGTATAGAAGTCTCCCAGATGGGAGCATTACCTCATTTTCCGATTTCAAACAGATGTTTCTTGAACGGTTCTATGAAGGGCTCAATGACATGACTATGTCTGCTCTTATTAGAATCAAGCAGAAAAATAATGAAACTACAGAAGAGTATATTGAACGGTTTTGAAGAGAAGCTCTGAAGATGCCTCTTGGAACTCCTGATGCTGTCACCATCGACACATACAAATCAAACTTGTTGCCAATCATCAGCATGTGGACAGGATCCACTCAATTCCAAGACTGGCCTTCTTTCATAGTTAGTGCCAAGGCCGCAGAAATTAGTGCTGAAACCTTCAAAGGTTTAGGAGTGCAGATGACTCCTAAAGAAACAGGTCAAGGTACTAACAATAAAAACAATGCTCGCAAGGGAAAAGAAACTCTTGAAGTTAATCTTCAGAGCAAAGATGCATCAACTGTTCAAACTTCTCCTACAACTCAACAACCAAGAACACCTCGCCCCAAAGAAGAATACTCTTTCGATGACGACGATGTCCTTGGTATCTTTGAATGTCTGCTGAAAGGTAATAAGATATAATTACCTGAGCTCAAGAAACCTGATGAAGCTGGTAAAACAGATCATCCCAAATACTGCCCATATCACAGAATGCTGGGTCATACAATTCGTATATGTTATGTACTGAAAGGAAAGATCCAAGAAATGATTAAATCTGGAGCTATCTCTCTTACTCCAAAAGAGAAGACCGTCACCTCCAACGTCGTCTCTATGCAATTCAGAGATTTCCCTCCTCAACTCCTTGAAAGTGGGATCGTTCCTATTCCCAAGGTAACTCTTGACATAGTGAATCTTCCTCCTCCACAGTCTGAAGGATTAGCGCCAATCACTTTGGAAACTGGAGAAATCATGTGGATCCATCCTGATCTAGTGGCAGATTTTGAATCGCCTTCTCCTCAAAAGACTACTTCTCGAAAGTCCAAGAAGGCTGGAAAGATTAAGTCATGTCATATGACTTCTCTTGGATCTATTCCTGACACAGAGCCAAAAGAGAAAGAAGAAGCACTTGTTAGTGCTACTCGAACGGGGAAACCTTATCTAAAGGATTATTCCAAGAATCCTGAGGATCCTCTTGATATCCCTACAGCTGATAAAGATGCTTCTAATGTTCCTCCTGAAGAAGAATCATCCACTGAACCTGTTCCTCCCAAGCCTACAGCTCTGGAGAAAGGCAAACAACAGGCTCGGTTTGATAAGCCAATCAAGAAGTCATCTCCTCTTGGACTTCAGAAGCCTTATAATTTCGACATTTTAGCTCAGCTTGCTAATACTCCAGCTAGAATGTCCCTCTTTGAACTTCTACGTCTTTCCAAAGAGACTCGGGCGACATTAAGTGAAGCACTTCTACAAGCTGACTCTTGTCTTGCACAATTGAAGAAGCCAGATGCAGAACCTGCCATTTGCTTACATTGCAACAGTGTATTGGAGATTATCCCAAATATCACCTTTACACAAGATGACATGCTATTGGAGGATAATCGACATGATCGGCCTCTCTACTACACCGGTTATATCGATACAATGAAGATAGATCGTATCCTCATTGATCCAGGGTCTGCTATAAGCATAATGCCAAAGAGTCTGTTGGATGAACTAAAAATCCCTCTTCACAAGCTCTCTAAGATGGTTACTACTATCCTGGGATTCAATCAAAGCCGAAGCGAGCCTTTGGGAAAGATTCATCTGAAGCTTCAGATAGGCGATTTCAGATCCAAAGTCACTTTCTATGTGATCGAGATCGTGGGATCCTATAATCTTCTTCTGGGGAGGCCCTTTCTTCATGAAAATAATATGGTGCCTTCTACTCTTCATCAGTGTTTTAAATACATTGATAGCAATGGAAGAGTATAAAAAAGAAGTTGCTGATATAAATCCCTTCCATGGGGTTGAAGCTTATTTTAATGATTCCCGAATGTACAAAGAAGAGTATACAAGGGTTATACAAGCTATGGAGAAAGAGGATTCACAAAGTGAGACCTTAATAATTCCTGTTAAAGGTCGAACTATTCAGCAACAATCTCCCAAACTCTCTGAAGAAGGTTCTTTCATCATTCCGGTGAGTGGACGGATCTCTCCGTTACCTCAGTCGTTTGCTCAAGACACAATGATTATTCCTGTCAGTGGGCGTACTGCAATTCCTGCATCTCCATATATGAAATAGGATACTCTGCTAATTCCAGTTGGAGGGTGGATTATTCTTCCATCTCAAACTTCAAGGGAGCTCACCTCTTCTGAGCCATTTGTTACCGATCTTAATCGAAACAACGCTTCTTCTCGTTCTTCTTCTCCTCCTTTAGTCATTGACTTGGCTAAAATCTCTAAGGCTCAGCCTTCTCCCAATGTAAATACTGCTGCTTTTATATTTAATGAAAAGTCTCCATCTTTGCAGTATGCTGATGTGTGTAATTATGTTCATAGTTATTTACATTTGTTAGATGACTTGAACGCAATAACCATAGGGGTTGTACAGACTGTTCATACAGATGTATCCCTAGAATCTGTACAATCTTCATACTTTCTAGTTCCCAGCAGAAAGCCAGGAGACATTCCAATATTCTTCTATAAAGGGCCCCAAAGTCCTTCTGATTTAGAAGATGAAGACAAAAATGATGATACTGGAAGATTACAACTACGTCGTTATAGTCAGCAATCTAAAGACATCATCAAAAATATGGACTATGACTTCAGGACTGGCCTCAATAGTGGAAAGGAAAGAAAAATGCCTGTTCGTATTCCTCCTCTGAAATATGGAAGGACGAAATGCGGACTGGGCTATATAGCCCCTACTCCTTTTATCAATATTATCCATGAAGATCCCGAGTCTGACGAAGATAAGAGATCTGATTCTTCTAGTACCACTTCTTGGGATTCCGATACGAGTATCGGTGACTTCTACTGCAACCTTCTGTCTTCCAACATGGTTTCTATTGACCATTCTGAAGAAAGTGATGAAGACGAAGAAGAGTTTGAAATCTCACCTGAATCGGAACAATGGGCCCAAAGATTAGATAATCAATGGGAGTTCCGTTTCGAGCAAAAAGAACCTCCGACTGAAGACAAACTTGTTCAAATAGATGTTGGTGAAGAGGGATCTCCCAAACCAATATTCATCAGTGAAAGTCTTTCTGAACCTGATAAGCAAGACATGATCAAACTCATTCGTAACTACATCGATGTCTTCGCTTGGAGTTATGAAGATATACCAGGACTTGATCCACAAATTGCAACTCACAAGCTCAATATCTTGCCGAATGCTAAACCGGTCAAATAACAACAGCGACGATTTCGTCCAGACATTATGGATGCAATTGAAGTTGAAGTCAATAAACTCATAACCTCCGGGTTTATTAGAGAGGAACAACATCCCGATTGGGTGGCTAACATAGTTTTTGTCCTTAAAAAGACTGGCAAGGTCAGAGTATGCATAGACTTCCGCGATCTTAATACGGCATGCCCTAAAGACGAATTCCCTCTACCAATCACTGATGTCATGATTGATAATACCTGTGGATTTGAACGGATGTCATTCATGGACGTGTATTCTGGATACAATCAGATTAAAATGTTTCCAGATGACGAGAAGCACACTTCTTTCAGAACGCCGATCGGTACATACTGTTATATAGTTATGCCATTCGGTCTCAAGAATGCAGGAGCAACTTATCAACGAGCTATGAGCACTATATTCCGTGAACATTTGCGGAAAACAGTCGAATGCTATGTTGATGATATTGCAGTCAAAAGTCGACAAAAGGAGGATCATATCTAAGATTTGAAGACTATATTTGATCTAATGCGTAAGCATCAATTAAAGATGAACCCTACTAAGTCCTTCTTAGGCGTCTCTAGTGGTAAATTTCTCGACTTCGTCATTACCTCTAAAGGTATACACGTGGATCCCGAGAAGATCAAAGCCATCCAAGAGATGCGTCCTCCACGCACCTTAAAAGAGCTACGAGGATTTCAAGGAAGGATCGCTTATATCAGGAGATTCATCTCTAATTTATCAGGATGCTGCAGACCATTCAACAAACTTATGAAGAAAGGTGTTTCTTTTGTCTGGAATGATGAATGTCAGAAAGCATTCGATGATATAAAACAATATCTGATGAGCCCTCCAGTATTGGTACCTCCCGTTTCAGGAATTCTATTTCTCCTATATACTCGAGCAATGAGTCATTCATTGGGTGCATTACTCGCTCAAAAGAATCAAAATGGTCATGAACAAGCCATCTATTATCTCAGTCGTACTATGACCGGAGCTGAACCTCGATATTCACCGGTCGAAAAAGAATGTCTAGCCTTGATGTTCGCTGTTCAAAAGACACGACATTATATCATTGGCCAGACTATTCATGTCATCTCCAGGATCAATCCTATACGGATCATGATGAAGAAACCCAGTGTTTTGAATTCTCGATTAGCTAACTAGGGAATCCTACTTGCTCAGTATGACATGCATTATATTCCTCAGAAGTCAGTCAAAGGATAAGCTTTAGCTGATTTTCTGGCTGCTCATTCAATTCCAGAAGATTCAAAACTCTATGACGAAATTCCAGATAAAGTCCTAGATTCAAACCAAATTGCTGAAGAAGATCCTACTTAGCGTCTATTCTTTGATGGAGCTTCAAGGATAAGTCCTAATGGTGATATTGTCGCTGGAGTTGGAATCATTCTTGTATCGCCAGAAGGTCTTGCTATCCAAAGAGTTTATTCTCTCGATCAGCCGTGTTCAAACAATGTAGCTGAGTACAATGCATTACTCATTGGTCTTCAACTCGCTAAACATCTAAATATTCAACATTTGGAGGCGTACGAAGACTCTAAACTCATTGTCAATCAGATAAGGGGTACTTATGAAGTCCGCCATCAAGATCTGATTCCTTATCATAGATCAGCTATAATTATGGCTTCTTCGTTTGAAGAATTCTTCATTGAACATGTTAGACGAGCATGTAACACAGAAGCTAATACTCTAGCTAATCTTGCAGCGGTGTTGGCTATCCCAATTAGACGATAAAAGATGATTCTTGTTCGCAATCGAGAATTATTTCATCTTAAAAATAACCTGACCCTAGGACTTCCAGTTGACATTGAAGAATCAACATCTCATGACGTCAACACAACAAGAGGATTTGGATTTAGTCGTAAATCTTTATCATCTTCATCTGATTCCAGCATGGAATTCATCTTCAGTCATTCGGCCGAGAATCAAAATACGGATACGGATTGGAGACTTCCTTTCTTAGATTTTGTATTATATGATATTCTTTCGGATGATCCGAGTGAAGCAGCATCTATCAGACGACGATCATTCCGATTCTATTATAATCATACAACAAAGACCTTATATCGTCGAGCCTATGATGGTTTACTTCTCCGATGTGTTGCCGGTGACGAGGCTCAACAAATTATTCGTGAAGCACATGATGGAATTTGTGGAGCACATCAGCCTGGACCAAAACTTCAAGACCGTATTCGACGTATGGGTTATTATTGGCCTACTATGGTATCAGATGCTATCGAATATGCAAAAAAGTGTAAAGCTTGTCAAATCCATGCAGATTTTATTCATCAACCTTCAGAATTTCTACATCCGACGGCAGCATCATGGCCCTTCGAAGCTTAGGGCATGGATATTATTGGTCCAATCAATCCGCCGTCATCCAAGGGTCATCGGTTTATTCTTGCAATAACCGATTACTTCTCCAAATGGGCCGAAGCCATTCCTTTGTCTGAAGTTAAGACGTCCAATGTTATTTGCTTTATTAAGCACCACGTCATCTACAGATTTGGTGTTCCTCGACGCATTATTTATGATAACGGACCACAGTTCGTCAGTCAGAAGTTTACTCGATTCTGTGACGATCACCGGATCAACAATGTGGCTTCTACCGTATATAATCCGGCAGCTAACGGATTAGCAGAAGCTTTCAACAAGACCATCATCAAACTCCTAAAGAAGTTTGTCTCTACTAACAAACGTAATTGGAGTGAGAAGCTCGGTTATCGCACTACAGTTCGTGATACTACTAAATGTACACCCTTCTCTCTGGTGTATGGTTACGAAGTTGTTCTTCCATTAGAGATTCAAATTCCTTCTTTAAGGATAGCAATCGCTAATGAACTCACTGCAGAAAATAATGATCGTCTTCGACTTCAAGAATTAGAAGCTCTGGATGAAAAGCGATTATCTGCTCAACAGAATATTGAATTCTATCAAGCTAGAATTTCAAGAGCTTTTAATAAGAAAGTCAGAATTCGGGCGTATCAAAAAGGAGAACTTGTTCTAACAGTCAGACGTCCTATGACTATGACTCATATGAGCAAGGGCAAATTTGACGCAAAGTGGGAAGGACCCTATATTGTGAGCAAAGTTTTCTCAAATGGAGCTTATCAACTCTGAGAATTGGATGGTCGAAAAGTTTTGATGCCTATTAATGGCAAATTCCTTAAAAAGTACTATGTATAAATGTAAATGCTTGTAATCATCAGACAGTTTCATGTTTAGAAATAAAATTTTTATTTTATTTTTATCATGAATGATGATACATGATATTAAAGAAGATCACTATCATCCTTTTCTACATTTGGATGTGGGCCACTGCCGTCCTTCTCGAAGACGTGATCAACAAAAGAGTCGAGAACCTCCTTGCTAGAACCCACGAGGAACTTGCAAACGGCCATCCTCATGGCTTCTTCTTCTTCAGTCTTTCCTGGTTCGAGCAGGAAATCCAGAATGTCCCTTGGTGGCTTGGGTACAGACGAACCTTCGCCTGCTTCTGTCTTCTTCGATTGAACTGGATCAGCAGGGTGTTCTTCAGTACCTTTCTGAACTTTTGAGGCAATTCCAATTTTCTTGGATGCTTCTTCAGACGACATTTTTATGTTTGAAAGAAGAAGTGTTCGTTCTTGTCAGATTTCTGCTATATTTATAGGCAGAAGTTCTACAAATAATGAAACGTCACGTTCATCCGACGGTTCATCCATCCATTAATTGCATTCATCCGACGATTCACACATTCATTAATACTTGACGGTTCATCCGTTCATTTATTCGTCCGTTCATGATCTTCTATCAATTTATTAAGTGGGGATTCGTTATTGATCACGTTTTCATAACCTCTGAATCAATTCCGAATCTACTTCCTCATTTGTCATTTTTGACCTCTCATAGAAATCAATCTATTTTCTTTTGAGTTCCTACATATTATCACGTCCATAATACCTCTGATAATATCATATACTCTAAAACAGAAAAGAAGATTTCATTATCTATCATGTCCACAATTCATCCATAAATACAAATCTTTGAGCATAGAAGAATTATCATTTCCATTCTCATTTCACCACAAAAAGTCTATTACATTTTCTTAGACTTTCTTACAAATCATAATGGAAATCTATTACAAATCTTGGATTTTCATTCTACACCACAACAATAACCTAATAGAGATCTATCTTCTTCTTTGGATCTTCTCCGTCGGACCTTCTCCGTCAGGTTCATTGTTGGTGGCAGTTTCTGACTGTCTGGGTCCCAGTCACGACCAGATCAGCAGGAATCAAACTCTGGTCTTCTCTCTCAGACGAGAGGAGAACCACAGAGTATGGCAGCCCGAAGTCGTGGTGCTGCCAATACAACTGGTGGATTGGGGGTAACCTCTTAAAGAAGACAGGAATGTATCCAAACCTTGGGATACAATTCCTAGTTCTCCCGTGAAAGGAACTCTACTACCCGATTTCTCGGGGTAGAGTTGACTCCACCATCCAACTCTCGTGTATAAAGGCTCTTCCTACCATCTGAGGAAGACCCTTCTATCCCACGAAGAGTTCTGAGTTGTCTGATTTACGTATCAAAAGCGTATGAGCTCCCTGATGTAGATGTCAGCAGGATATTCTCCACAGCATCCACATCCCCAATGCCAATTCTGAAGAAAATTTTCAGCCAAGTTTCTGCAGAAAGTATTAAGAAGAAAAAGATTAGATCAACAGAAATCATTCAGCGTGCATTTATCAAACAGAAACAGGCGTGTATTGTTCAGATCAGAAACAAAAAATAGAAAGCCTATCTTCAACAGCAAAAATAATACACGTATTACACTGACTTACCTTCAAGTTTGGTGCTAAGGATTGGCAAACTCATGTTTGATACAGTGCGCAGAAGTCGAACATTAGAAAATATTGCTTTCCTGTTTGAGAGTGAAATCTCCCAAAAATTTCATTCTCAGAGAAGAAGAAGAGGAATGGGAGATGAGTATCTGTGAAACTCTTCTATCTATTTAAAGGGCAAAGTACAAGTCTATTCTTGGAAAAGATCCGCATAAATAGCGCTCGTAAATCGTGGAATGAGTGTTACGTGTGCTTTGGAAGACAGAGCAACATTGGAAATAGTCAAAGGGTGCTAATTAATATTCTTCATTAATGCACGCAGATTAAACACAGAAGTTGTACTTCATTCTTCAAGACAGGCACTGATGGCCTTACAAAAGACAAAACAAAAAGAGTGCAACAAAAGCACAAAAGACACGCTCTATTTTCCAGAGCGACTGAGCTTAATGCCTAGTTCTTCTACGCTTTTGACCCCCATGCGGTGTAACAGAGCCTTCAACATTTTACGCTGCTCTATGAGGCTGCGCCCATCAGAAGAGAACGAGCCATCTAAGCCAAAATAGCTCAAGAAATTCTTGGCTAGTTGCAAGGGATCATCTTTGAGTTCGAAGACAAGGGGCTCTGGCTCTTCACCCCCAAAAGTAGGGTCACCATGGGAACAAAAGCCTAACTTGCATGCTTCTTCCTCAGCTTTCTCTTTTGGTGTCATATTGACGTAAGATGAATATTAAATGAATCCTCTCCCTGTTTAAATAACAGAGCTCGCCGGCGGTTCATATTCCACCATAAACTGGATGTAATCAGTCTCGGAAAATGAAGAGTCATCATGACATTTAATAAGTTCATTTGGATATTCTCAAAGAACTTCGAAGTCTTTCTGACTTCCGAAAAATTTGAAGTCATCTCAGCGTGACTGATTTCATTTTATCATCTTATTTTCAAAGTATTTCAAAAATTTTGAAGTCTTTTCAATTTTTCGAAAACTTTGAAGGGGGTCTTGTAGGCCTTTAAAAATGACAGTCACGCTGAGTTGATCAGGACCGAGTCAAAAGTTACGCTCAGTTGATCAGGACAATATTTACAAATCACGCTGGGGAGACAGCTCATCATTTGTCAGAGAGTAATTATGACTGACAGCACAACAGTCAAAGAATGTCTCTTCGTATGCCACGTATGCACAGAATTCGAGAGATCACAGCCGTCTATTGCGTGATTTTCGAAATCTTCTTCAGCAAGACTCAACCTTCGTCAAGTTGGCGTACCAAAAGAGCTTCTTGTCATTTAATGTGACTGACAAAAGCAATCACTGCCAGAGATTTTGTGTCAGTCGAGGCACGCTGAATCAAGACAGCTAGCAGTTCTATCCCAAGTCTGCGTGTATTTTGAGTTTTCACTCAAATCTGCGTGGATTCTGAAGTTTTCTTCCTCAAGTCTGCGTGGATTCTAAAGTTTTTTTCATCAAGTCTGCGTGGATTCTGAAGCTTCTTGCCCCAAGTTTGCGTGGATTTTGAAGCTTTCTACCCCGAGTCTGCGTGGATTTCGTCTTCACCAAGTCTGCGTGGATTCTGAAGCTTCTTGCCCCAAGTTTGCGTGGATTTTGAAGCTTTCTACCCCGAGTCTGCGTGGATTTCGTCTTCAACAAGTCTGCGTGGATTTCATCAAATTGGAGTACGTGGCAGCCATGCCACTGATCTCTCGCCTGCGTGTCCTGTAACTTGCACACGACTCATGCATGATTGCCATGTGTCCAACAGTTACAGGCCACGTCCAGTAACTGCTCACAACCTTGCGTATGTTAAATCCTGCGTGATTTTCAACTAAGCACAGGCTGTGAAGACAGTTATCTTTTCAGTTATTATTTTTGACTCTATAAATAGAGTTCTTTTTCTCCTTCATTGGACAGATACATAGTTATCTACTGTCAAAATTTTGAGAGCTTTTCTTCTTCGCATAGTCCAAGGGATAAAGTGATCGTCTTCTAGATCAGACTCCCACAGTTATAATTTTCCCAGATACACAATAAATAAAGGAATTTATTTATGGAAAACAACCGCCGATACTGCAACGTAGGCTGGACGAAGCCACGTACTCGTGCCCCTAAATCGGGTGCGGGTAGTGACATCAACTATACAATTTGGCTTCAAATATGGGTTTGACGAGCCCAAGGTGGAGCTGGCACACAATGGTGGTGTGGATGAACATGTCATTTGGTTCTGTGATTGAACGGATCGAGATGACGCACACAATAGTGGTGTGGATAAATGTGTCATTTTGTTCTGTGATCGAACGGATCAAGATGGCAATATATTGGATCTCCTAGATGCTCGTCTGGCGGGAACAAATAAAAAGGTAGGCGAGAACTAACAAATGGTAGTAGCAGGAGTGCTGAGGTTGTTCGGCTAGTAGGAACGGACAAATATAGCAAGGTGTTAAGGTTATTCAGCTGGAGGAAACGAGTTAAGGTGGAAATTGTTGGGTTGTATTTCGTTTCCGGTTGAGCTCTCAAATGGTAGGTGACAATAGAGTTCGTAATTTAGTCCCACCTCGGGCTAACGGGAACATACAAATGTAGCAAGATGTTAAGGTTATTCGGGTAGCAAAAATGAGCTAAGGTGGAGATTATTGGTTTGTATCTTATTTTCGGTTGAGCCCTCAAATGGGAGGTGACAATGGAGTTGGTAATCTATTCCCACATCGGTTAGGAGGTGAGATCATGTGGTATAGATAATTAATTTTGGTTCAGGCCTTACATGTGAATTCTCTTTTAAGGCATATGGGCCCAATTCAATATCGCACCTCATGGGCCAACTTCGTTTTGGGTTACACCGCGTTCCCAACAAGTAGTTTCTTCTTTTATTAAAGCCAACACACATCTATACGTTCTTATGGTTGAGAGATATAAACTTTGTCGGTCCCATCTGGTATCTGTGCTGCTTTTCACATAAATGGTAAGTGTTGGACATTAGTTCTCGCAGTTGTCACCATAATACATCTGCAATCTCGAATCTCTAGTACGTTACAAAAAAGATTGTCTAATCTCGAGTCAGCCATATCGACCTAGAACAATTATTTATGATTTTTGAACACCTTTGGATTGGTATGCTAATATTGTATTTTCTTTTTCTTCTTAAATGTCCACCCCACACAATCCGAGGGGGAGCCAGGTTTTGACTACATCGATGTCAAAAAAGAAAATCTTACTCGAGGAAGAAAGGTTTGGATATAGGGATGCGCATATCTTGGATCTAGTTCGATTTTTCAATTTAGGTTTCGTTTTCAGTTTTGGCTATAGAAAAAATTCGGTTATTCGGTTCAAATTTTGATTTCCAATTTTCAAAATAGATTCAAAATCCATAGAATTGAACTCATCCATCCAAGATGTTTATGTCTCAATCTTCTTACACTACAAGAAACATGACGATTCTCGACGGTTTATAAGTTGACGGTCGTCGAAAACCATCAACAATAGGGTTTATCTTGAAGTTTTAAGGCTTACGTCAAGAGATGACATTTTTTTTGTTACTTTAGCAATTTTATAGCATATATGTTGATGATTTTGAATGATCCATCAAGAAAGAGCATCTTTTATATTATCTTTTTGATAATAACCGTTAACTATTATATATACGAGAATGTTGCCGCGGTTTTTTCGTCTGCAATTATGGTAATTATGTCAAAGTTCTTTAAATTAATGACGGTCTGCCTCAAATAATTTTGAGGCCCATAAGAACGAACTCTCTTCTTTCCCCTGCTCTCTCTCTCTCTCTTCTTT
Source organism: Iris pallida (assembly GCA_029216955.1). NCBI lineage: Eukaryota > Viridiplantae > Streptophyta > Magnoliopsida > Asparagales > Iridaceae > Iris > Iris pallida. The sequence continues at coordinate 15,428,375 of JANAVB010004398.1, forward strand.
CTCCTGCTCTCTCTCTCTTCTTTTCCCCCACTCTCTCTCTCTCTCTTCTTTTCCCCGCTCTCTTCGAAACTCTCGACTTCTCTCCCCCACTCTCTCAGAAACCCTTGTCTCTCCCCCTCTCAAAAACCCTCGTTTCTTCCCCTCTCAGAAATCCCTCCTCTCTCCCCCTCTCAGAAACCCCTCATCTCTTCCCCCAAAAACCCCTCTCTCCCCTTCTCAGAAACCGCTCTGGAGAAAATCCTAACCGCTCTGGAGAAAACCCCTCCACTTCGAAACCGCTCTGGAGAAAACCCTAGGCTTCAACAACTTCGTGCTGGAGAAAACCCTAACCGTTCTTCACAATGCGACAACTTCGATATTCACCGTGCGGTATAATGCCTTTACTTTTTTCTCTCTGAAATTCAATTTTATGTCTAGGTTTTTTTGTGCCAACTTCGTTCGTTCTTCACGTTAGGGTTTTTTGGGTGGCAACTACGTTCGTCAACTTAGGGTTTTTTCTGTGCATTACAACTAAGGGTTAACTTAGGGTTTTTCTCTCGCTACAAACTCTTTTTTGGATGTGTTTGTATTCGCTTTGTTATCTGTTGTTGGTTCAGTTTTCTTCAATGTGGGGGGTTTGTACTGGAAGAGAGCTTCAGGAGGCTTTTGTTTGTTTCTTTTCATTATGATGGGCCAAAATGAGTCCCTCCTTTTTTTGGATGCTATGTACTGTGTTGATACATTCAATTTGGGTTTGATTATAGTCAAAGAAATAGAGAAGTGGGTTTGTTTCGTTGTGGCAAAATAAGTCTTTCCACTACTGGGTTTTTGGATGTTTTTCTCTGTATTCATACATTCAATGTGATTTTTGTAGTTGAACAAGTAATGGAGTGGGCTTGTTTCATTTGTAGCCAAGATGAGTTCTTTCTTTTGCATGCTAATGGTCTTTTGGATGGTATTGATATTGTAAATGTCACAAACACGTATCGGACAGGACACAAACACTCGAGAATACACGTTGGATACGACACAGACACTACAAAATACACAGCATTTCTATATGGCTTATGGTGTTTGGATGCTAAGATATATTCAACGTGGTTCATGGTCAAGGAACTAGAGGGTTTGTTTTTATTATGGCAAGACTTTGGCATTCCTTATGGGTATTTGGATGCTATGTTGTCTGTCTTCAATGTAGGAACTGAAATGGGTTTGTTAGTTTTTTTGTTGGATGAATGGCTAGGGATCACTTAGGGGAGTTCAAGTACTTTTGAACTTCAAAATTTGTAAGCTTTATTGTTTATTTGCAGAATTTGATTCGATGGAGATGATTTTGTTCCTGTAGGTTTTGTGAAATTGCCATCTTCTCCTATTTTCTATGCATAAATTTCTTTTTTTTTCTAGGCCTTGTAGTTGGTGTTTGTGTTATGAATTTATAAGGGTTTTGTGAAATTTCCATCTTCTTGTAGGTGTTTGTGTAAGGATTAGTATATTTGTGAAATTTATAATTGAAGGATTATCATTTCTTTTCTATTCTTGTAATGTGTCAACTAATTTTCTTTATGTGGTCAGTTAAAGTTATAATAACATGCAACTTTGCCATTCATTGTTTAGAGTTACATTATTGATTGGCATTTGTAATTTGGCATTTGTTATTGAAGGATTATCATTTCTTTTCTATTCTTGTAATGTGTCATCTAATTTTTTTATGTGGTCAGTTAAAGTTATAATAACATGCAACTTTGCCATTCATTATTTAGAGTTACATTATACTATAGTTTTGGTTTCTTCTGTCTCCTTTCTTCCTTTTGTTTTTGGACTAGCCTTTCGAAAAGGATATGTATCCTTGTTGGCATATAGAAAATTTGATTTTGGGTTTTTGGATGCTATGTTCTGTGTTGATACATTCAATGTGGGTTTGAATATAGTCGAAGAAATAGAGAAGTGGGTTTGTTTCATTGTGGCAAAATAAGTCCTTCCACCACTGGGTTTTTGGATGTTGAGCTCTATATTCATACATTCAATGTGGCTTTTGTAGTTGAACAAGTAATGGAGTGGGCATGTTTCATTTCTAGCCAAGATGAGTTCTTCTTTTTGTATGCTAATGGTCTTTTAGATGGTTTTGATATTGTGAATGTCACAAACACGTATCGGACACGGCACAAACACTCGAGAATACACGTTGGCTATGACGCAGACACTACAAAATATGCAACATTTTTATATGGCTTGTGGTGTTTGGATGCTAAGATATATTCAATGTGGTTCGTGGTTAAGAAACTGGAGTGGGTTTGTTTTCATTATGGCAAGACTTTCGAAAAGGATATGTATCCTAGTTCCTCTTGTTTTTGGTTTCTTCTGTCTCCTTTCTTCCTTTTGTTTTTGGGTCTAGCCTTTCAAAAATGATAGGTATCCTTGTTGGCATATGGAAAATTTGATTTTGGGTTTTTGGGTTAGTATTAGTAGGTGTATCAGTATACACTGATTTTGGACGTATTTTAATTTTTAGATGCATCTCAATTTTTAGTGTATCGTTGGTCCTTAATTTCTAGATGTATCTCATTTTTTTAATTTGAAATGCATAAACTCTTTGTTTCTTCCTGCTTCAATGTTGCAATTAGTTTGCTAATATGTAATCTAACTTAGAATTCAGTCAGAATTGGGCTATGTACCTGAGAATTGTTCGTTTCTTTATTTGTAGAATAAATGGTTCTTCAATGTGAAGGGTTTAAATGCTTGCAAGCACTGTCATCTACTAGTTTTAGATACCCTTTGAATTTGCATTGCACATTCTTAGATGGTTTTTTATCTGTCTTGCATTGTACAGGTTTCATTCCCCTTCTTAAAAAATACTTGTAGCTTAAAAAATAGCTCTGTCACATTTTGGTTGCAGGAAAGGATGAAGCAAAGACCTTAAGGAGTGGACTAAGGTCATCAAAAGTTGAAGCTCAGCTATACAGACTGTTACAATATTATATATTGCATTTGTATCCTCTGTTTTACTCCAAAACTTTCATGTTGTCCTCTGACACTTTATTTGTATCCTCTATTTTGTACTTTGTATCTTTCTAAGTAGAGTTACATGTCTGCGTAGGCACTTCTATTCTAATCCAACCCAAAATGGTTAAATCGTGGATGTCAAAGGATAGAATGTGTAGGGAATTTGAGGAAGGAGTAGAAGAGTTGCTTGAGTTTGCATAACTCCATTCAAGTAATCCTAATTCTATTAGATGTCCATGCGAAAAATGTGGAAATCTGACATTTCAAATGTTAGGGGACATAAGAAAATATTTGTTTAGGAGGGGTATAGATCGAAGTTATATAGTATGGGTTTGGCATGATGAAAAGCACGAGAAGATAGGATCGTCAAGCTTTGCAACATATGCTGAAGAAACACACGACTATAAAGATGACTCCTTTGAAGATGCTGCAGATGCTGTAGAAATGGTTAATGCTGCATATGAACACATTTTTGGTGACCGCAAGTCATTTATTTCTCTACTCGAAGATGCTGAAAAGCCTTTGTATCCTGGTTGTTCAAAGTATACAAAACTATAAGGATTGATGAGATTGTATAACATTAAAGGAAGATTTGGGTGGTCTGACAGTAGCTTTTCAGAGTTGTTAAAAACTCTTCATGATATGTTCCCAACACAAAATAAAATACCTTCATCAATGTACAAGGCTAAGAAGATGATGAAAGCTCTGGGTTTGGAATATGAGAAGATACATGCATGTCCCAATGATTGCATAATTTATAAAAAGGAATATAGCGATTTATCGGATTGTCCCACTTGTGGAACATCAAGATGGAAGAAGGCAACTGATGATCCTCACCAAGTTTTTAGTAAAAAAAGTTCCTGTCAAACTTTTGTGGTATTTTCCTCCCATTCCCCGGTTTAAACAAATGTTTCAATCCTCAAAGATAGCAAAAGACTTAACTTGTCATGCTTATAAAAGAGTAGTTGATGGCAAACTTCGTCATCCTGCAGACTTCGTATCATGGAAGCTAGTTGACCACAAGTGGCCAAATTTTACAAAAGATCCTAGAAACCTTCGATTAGCTCTTTCAGCTGATGGCATAAATCCACATAGGTCCCTTAATAGTAGGTACACGTTGTTGGCTAGTTATATTGGTGACCTATAATCTACCGTCGTGGTTGTGCATGAAAAAAAATTTATGATGTTGTCGCTATTGATATCAGATCCAAACCAGTCGGGCAATGATATTGATGTTTATTTAGCACCATTAGTTGATGACTTAAAACGTTTATGGGAAGAGGGAGTTGATGCTTATGATGCACAAAAAGAGAGTTCTTTACTTTAAAGGCCGTATTGTTGTAGACTAGCAACGATTTTCCTGCATATGAAAATCTGTATGGTTGCACTACCAAGGGGTATTATGCTTGCCCCATATACGGGAAAGATACCTATGTGCCTAGGCTGAAACATAGTGGTAAAACTGTGTATACTGGTACAAGGAGGTTTCTCCCACGACATCATCCGTATCGCACTCAAAAGAAAGCTTTTAATGGTAAGCAGGAATTTGGTGATCCTCCAACACCATTGAGCGGAAAGAAGATATTAGACAAGATTGGTGAAATTTCGAACTCATGGGGAAGGAAACATGCAAAGAGCAAAGCATTACAGTTAGGTGAAAGAAGATGAATGAAGAAGAGGTCAATCTTCTTTGCACTTGACTATTGGGAACACTTGCATATCCGCCACATACTCGACGTTATGCACATCGAAAAAAATGTTTGTGAGAGCATATATGGTACATTGTTTAACATTCCTGGAAAGACAAAGGATGGAGTCAATGCTCGTCTTGATCTTGTGGACGAGGGTCTAAGGACTGAATTAAAACCTTATTTTGAAAAGAAACGAACATATTTGCCGCGTGCTTGTTATACATTGACGAAGGCTGAGAAGAAGATATTTTGTCAAACATTGGTAGACGTAAAGGTTCCTAAGGGTTACTCTTCTAATATAAAAAATCTTGTCTCAACGCAAGATTTGAAGCTTTATGGTCTGAAATCCCATGATTTTCATGCACTAATGCAACAACTACTACCCGTGGCAATCCATTCAATTTTGCCTAAGCCGGTTAGAGTTGCTATTGCTCAGTTTTGCTTCTTCTTCAATACAATTTGCAAGAAAGTGGTGGATGTGAATATACTAAACGATATTCAAAATGATCTCGTGGTCATATTATGCATGTTGGAAAAGTATTTCCACCGTCTTTTTTGACATTATAGTCCATTTAACTCTCCATCTTGTTGCACAAGTCAGGATATGTGGACCTGTTTTTCTGACATGGATGTATCCATTTGAAAGGTTCATAAAACCCTTGAAGGGTTATGTGCGCAATCATAATCGTCCCGAAGGATGCATTGCAGAATGTTACATTGCTGAAGAAGCAATAGAATTTTGTAGCGAGTATCTATCATATGTTGAGGCAGTAGGAAATCTACTTGCAAGGAAGGGCAACGTTAAATATAGCCAACCTTTGCCTTGAGTTCGCATTGTTGCAGTTGATCGTGAAGAATGGCAACAAGCCCATTTATATGTTTTGGAGAATACAGATGAAATTCAACCTTATATTGAGTAAACATCTTTATCATGAATTTTCTATTTATTTATTGTATGAAAGTTGTTAGAAAATTGTATGATTAAGTTTTTTATGATGTATTGATAGTGAGCATATGGAGTGGTTACAATCACAACATCCCCTTAAATCTAAAATAAAAAGTGGTTGTAGGACAAACACAATCAAACATTTCTTCAATGGTTACAGGAAAAGGTAGAAGTTGTAGTAATATTATTGTAGTTATATTCTAACTTATTCAGATGTTAAGTTTGATTTTAATAGATCCGAAACTCCGTAGGTTGGCGGTCAATTTAATGAAAGAGAAGACATTTCACAAACTGTGAAGTGGATAGCACAAGGGCCTAGCCACCATGTGCTTAAGTTTTCTGGCTACGTTATTAATAGTTGTCGCTATCACACGAAGGGTCGTGACAATGCTCGAGTTACCCAAAATAGTAGAGTTAGTCTTGTAGCTACGACAATACAGATTGCAAGTTCGAAAGATAAGAGCCTTATAGTAGGGGACATGTGTTTCTATGGGATTATCACAGAAATATGGGAGCTTGGTTATCACACTTTCAAAATTCCAGTATTTAATTGCGGCTGGGTTGATAGTAAGGGTGTTAAGGTTGATGAACTTGGTTTCACATTGGTGGACCTTAATCGAGTTGGGTATAAATCAGATTCTTTTGTTTTAGCTTCACAGGCCAAGCAAGTATTTTATGTAAAAGACCAACTTGATCCTCAATGGTCTGTTGTTTTGTCCATGGGTCAAAAAGACTATATGCACAAAGAAGATGATGAAGACCTGGACAATACAATGGAACATCATCCCTTTGCTAATGCATCGATGAATACTGATATATTATTTGATGCTGGGGATGATGATAATAGGTGTTATAAAGAGTAGGTTGTGAAGGGGATTGGGTTGATAAGTAAATGTTGGACACAAATTTCTTATCATATGTGACATTAATGAATTTTGTTTTTTGAACTCATACGATTACTTCAGCCTATTTTTACTGATACTATCCACTTATTTTGTTAGACATATATTGTAAAATCTCCTCTACTTATTTGTTTGACATATATAGTTTGATCCAACATGTTTGCATATTATTTTATAGCATTTTTTGGCCACCTTGCAGACATCAAGCATGCCTGATATGACACCTTCCAATAATAACAAAAAGAGGAAATCAAAAGAGGTATTCATCATATTATGTGTTTGTTTTTTGTAAGTGTTGTCTATCGAAAGAGGTATGCATCTTTTTTTTGTTAAGTGCAGTTCCTGAGACATATATATGAGATTCTGACACAATATGAGATTATGTGTTTGTTTGTTTTTGGTAAGTGTTGTCTCTGTGTGTTTCAGAGTGTCTGTGTTGACTGGTAAAAGGGTTGATGTGTTTGCAAGAGATTCTGACACAATATGAGATTATGTGCCTTTGTTTTGAGTAAGATTTTTAAGATTTGGGAGGCTTTTTCTTGGCTTATGTATTATAGAATTGGGTTGAAGTTTTAATTATTTCGTTGATGGTATTATCTTCTCCCAGATGAAAATAAATATTTTTTAGCTCAATTTTATAGCAGCAAAGTGTTGGTTTCTCAGGGAAGATACTTGAGTCCTTTTTGTTTTGGTTACTTAAGGCTCCTTACTGAACCAGTGGCTCAGATATAGCAGCAAAGTGTTGTTTTGGTCACTTAAGGCTCCTTACTGAACCAGTGGCTCACTTATAGCAGCCAAGTGTTGTATTTGTCACATGCTTATTTTTGTCACAGGTTATAGAGATGAACCCTCCCCAAGTGGAGGAAGTCCAAAAACAAAAAGCAACGAGAGGTCCTACAAAAAATGGAGAGAACTATCAAGCGAAGAAGTGACGGAATGAAAAAAATTGTCACATTCAATGAGGCCGGACAGCCTATTGGGGAGGCTGGTGCATAATGTGTTAGCTTGATCGGGGTTATTGCACGTTCTATGATACCCATTACTTATGACGATTGGCAAAAAGTCCCATAAAATATTAAAGACAATGCATGGTCGCCAGTGGAGGTAACTTTTATTTATGTAGAAAAAATTATTTTGAGTTCATTTATTAGCACTTATTGGTTCTAAACTGTAGTAATCTTCATATGCAGCAATCTTTTCTCGTTGATCCAAGAGCTAAAAAAACTTAATGCAAACAATGGGTGTTGCATCAAAATCATTCCAGCATGCATTAATCGCTTATGTTATTGCAAATATGGACAAACTTGTAGTTCTTAGAAATCCCCCTCCAAACTATGATTTTATCAATCAAAATGAATGGTCCAAGTTTGTGACAACTCGTCTTTCTAACGACTTTCAGGTATCGTAGTGTAATTAAATATGTTTTAACTTTGCAACTTCAGAAATTCTTACTTACTGTAAACAAATTACATTATCATTTCAGTCCTGGCGCAAAGAGCAACAAAGCCGAAGAATGAAGCATGTATATAACCATAGGCTAAGCCGAAAAGGCTATGCCGATTTAAGAGAAGAAATTATAAGTGATCTCATTTTGAATTTGAAGTCAGTATTTAAGTTTTATATATTTCATTTTGAATTTTAAGTCAGTATTGTGAGTTTTATATAATGACTTTTCTAAATAACAGAAGAAAGACGGTACATATACTGAGGACCAAGTAGACCGTTGTCTATTTTGGAAGCTAGCTCGAAAGAAGCAAAAGTGGGATGTAGGCACCAGTTCAACAAAAAGAATACTAGGGGATGATAATGAAGATGCTGATGAAGGTGATAATCCATCGATATTTCATGATCCAGTCACACAAGCAATGGTGGATAAAATTGTAAGCAAGTCTTAACTGTATTTCATTTTCATTCTTCTTGCACAACTTTATATTAAGATGCTAACATAAATTCATTCTTTTCATAGGATGAAGTGAAAAAGAAAATAAGTTCTGGAGAGTTGTTGATTCCTCAAAACATAGATGCTTTTGGATATGCAATGGAGAGGCCCGAGCACAGTGGTCGTGTTACGGTAATGGGGAGATATGTCACCCCAAGATCTTTTTTCAACACTACTAAAACTTCGACTGGTTGGGAGGAGGAGAAAAAGAAGTTGCTTGATGAGATTGAGAGAAAAAATAATATGATAAACAACTTACTTTCACAAGGTCTCTGTGCTACGCCGTTATCCGATACCGGTTCCAACTTTCCAATTCCTCCAATCCCTACCGCGAATGCACCGAGTTATGCCTCCGAAGGTTCGCTGAGGCCAAGGATCATGAACCAGGTTTATTTCATCCCCTCTTTTAATTTTAGTGTAAAGTAGACACACACTATCTACTTCAACTTTTCTTTCTATTTGTTTATTTCTAGAAAGTTGGACTTCTCTGTCTACTTGAACTTTATTGTCTACTTGCACTTTTCTGAACACTATCTACTTGAACACACACTATCTACTTGCATTTTTCTTTCTACTTGAACTTTTCTGGAAAGTTGGACTTTTCTGTCTACTTGAATTCGTATCTACTTTTCTGATACCAGTATCTACTTTTCTGAAAAGATTGTAAGTGAAAAATCTCCTCTCCAACTTGATCAAGATATGGATGTCGATGCAACAAAACCTAGTCCAAAGAGTGTCAATGCAACAAAACCTAGTCCGAAGAGTAAAACAAAGGTACTACATGTCAGTTTCTTTATTCTTGAAATCCTAGTAAAATGGAAGTAATAAAGGGACATACAATTTTCAATATGCTTTATTTTAATAAGGTAGAAGATTGCCAATTGGTTGTAGGTTCCGTCGACAATATTGTTGCCAAAGGAACCATTATGGAATACAAGCCTCCCAATGTTATTGTGTCCATCTAATTGGTATTGGACGAGGATGCGTTGCTTCCTATTCCACCTGAAGATATCCCTCTAACTAAGTTTAAGGATGCTACTGGATATCACATACTTTGGCCAACCGATTTAGTTCTTCATGGTAATCTAATTAGAGAGGTAGTCAATATTTATGTAGAAGTCTCTTGCATGTATAAATATCATATTATTTAAGTCTTATACATTTTTGCTCTAAATTGTGTTGTATTTTAGGCATCCGAGGTGGACAAGGAAGCTCCCAATGAGCAAAGGAACATGCCAACTAAAGTTAAAACTCCAACAAGGGCTTCCACTAGAATTCTAAGGTCATTCAAAATCTGCACGGAATGGACTGCTTTGCTAAACTGGTACAACGTTTGATCGTTGAAAAAACTGCAATTTCGGTACCACTTTCTGGCGAATTATTTAATACCACAACAGTTGCAATTTATTTCGAGGAGGATTTCAAAAAATTTATTAAAATGCGTGCCCTATCATCTAATTGCATCCAAATATATATAAGGTAATTGAATACTTTGCTTTTCAAATTTTTGGTGTTACATTAATAAGTTGATCTAAATAATCTGCAAACTACATATATTGGTTGTTGTACATTCGTTTGAAGTAGCTAAACCTTGTCGAGGATGTTTGCTTCATTAATTCGAGACTAGTCTCTGCGTCAGGTGTGAAAGACGTTTTTGGAACGCGGGATGCAAGGGCATGACATATTTGTAACAGTTTGATATCTCGAAAAGAAAGTCGATTTGTTTTCTTTCCATACAATCCTAGGTAATACATTTACTTACTTATTTTTCTTCTACAAGTTCTCACTAACACGATAACTTGTTTATATCTTGGTGCTATATGGTGTTATAGTTTTCATTGGGTTTTGGTTGTCATTGACCTGTCACTAATAAGAGCATATTATTTGGACTCTTTGAGGAGTTACGTCCATGATGATCTTAAGTACATTGTAACAAGGTATGCATCAATATTTGTACCATATTTTAGGAATTTCATAACTACAGTTAAAGTACTAATTAGATGATTCAATAATGACTATTAATATTATCCAATTTAGTTTGCATATAGTGGACTTCGGATGTTTCATTCTCAAATGGAAAAGCAAGTCAAAAAGTTTAAATTGAACTCGATAACAATTAAGGTACAATATATTTCTCTCATGTAAATGTAAATGAAAAATAAATACAAGTTTGTAAGGACTTTGCTTAATTTTCTATGATTAGGCACCACAACAAGTCGGCTCTGTGGAATGAGGGTACTACGTGACGAGATTTATGAAGGAGATCACATCTTATCGAACCTTACTTAATCCAAAGTGATGTTTTTCTTAATCGACATGTATATTTAGAATATAAATACATCATGATAGTAATAGTTTCATTTTTTCTTTCTATTTACAAAAAGTACAATCAAAAGGAAGACTACAATTTCGAAGAAATTAATGAAGTTCGTACAGAGTGGATGGAACATGTTTTGTAGTTCTTTAACTAACAAATCGTCGCAGGTAATTTTAGACTATCTACAGTGAATCTATAGTTTAACAATTTCGAAGAAATATTTTCATTATGGAGTTTTATGATGGCACTCTATTTCTATTTGTTTGCCTACTAGCTATTTTGTTTAATGAGTCTATAGTTTAACGAGTTTAAGTTGTATTTCTAAATTGCAATGATCTGGAAACTATATTGCCCTTTTAGTTTTAAAAGACTGAACTGGTTGCCGCTGGGCAACTTAAAATGGGGTACCTCGAGGGGCCTAGGGATAAGTCAATGTTTACTAATATTGATGTCAAATGATCAATTTTGTAAACAAGCTTATATGCTTCTCTGGATGTTGGCAAGTTTCTGGAGAGTTGTGGGATCCTGAGTCTAAAATTTGTGGAATTGAGATATTGTGTGAAATTTTTGAACAATAATTTAAGGGTGATTTATCTCAGATTGACATGATAAAGAAAACTGACAAATTTCCTTGCTTAAGTGTTCACACGTTGAAATTTCTGTGTTGTTTGGTCAAAGGAGAAACAATAGTTGGTTGTTTCAGTATCGCATCTTTCTGTGGAATATATTTGTACACACATACATACAGTCTACATGCAAACAAAAATCTGAAGAGTCTAATGTCAAAATTAATTGAATTAGACTTCGTACTTTCTGACATTCTGAGGTTCGGATGATGTAAACTGGTTTATGATACATTTTTATTGTACTTCTGGTTCTTGTGTACATTTTTCTTAAAGTAACTATTTTCTATTACTCATAGCGCTAATCTAAAATTCAGATTTCATACATGTCCCAAAAACATGCAAATAAGTACTAGATTTTCTATTATTACAAGGACCATATAAGCTGAATTCTAAGATTTGATCTTTTAGTACTCTTAATTTTATCTTTTTTGTTGTAGCCTAAGTTTGTTTCAAGAAGAAACCTATTTGGTTTCCCAACAGACATATTTGAGAACTTTCAATAGCATGTGCTTATGGTAGATTGTAAATAACTTTGTATCTCAGGCTTCTTAAGGTGAAATTTTATTTCAAAAGATTATCTTAACCTCAATTCTAATGGGAGAAGGTTTGGATTATGATGATTTGGGATGATAGTGTAGACTGTATTCTTTTTCATTGTTGCTATTTGGATAACATTACTAGCAAATTTTACGGTCTTCTTGTCTCGTCCAACAATTGCCTTACATATAGTTGAATGAATTCCTGGAGGGTCACAAACAAAAGTTTAAGTTTTTGTTGTTAGGTTAGAATTGCTTGTATGTTTCTTGCTAATAGTCACAAACATATTGCACATTTAGTCAAACTGTATTGATAATTCTGTAATAGTGAGTTGATACTTTGTGTTCTTCTTCTCTCAAGAACTAGCTGAAAAATGAAGGTGTTACATACTATGAATCGGGGAATGTTGTGGATATGGAGAGATATGCTCTGATATGGTTTGCTACTTTTTTTGTTTCATTTTGTAGTGTTGGTAGATTATGTTTTGTGGTGACAAGTGATGGATGTTTGTGGTTTCGATGTTTAAGTGGTATGGAAACAATAGATGTGGGATGTGTACTTCATGGTTGGATTATGTTGTGGTTGGACAAGTGAAGAATAATTTCTGGATGTGAATTAGAAGTTTTTGTCGTATGAACAATATAGTTTGTTAATATAAATTTTGGGTTTTATAGTAATTTGATGTGTGTAGCTTCTGGATTGATATAATATGTGGTTGATTAATATTATATAATTCTTGACAGAATTTTGGCATGCTTCTCTTGACGGTACTTTGGATAGCTTCTCTTGACAGTTGTCAAACATCAACTTTAATTCATATCATGCTGCAGAATATAGCCGTGAAATAGTGCTTTTCATGACGGATTTTGTTCGTCAAAACAAAATACTTTTATTGACGGATAAAGGCCGTCATCTAGGCCGGAGTCAAAAAAAGTTTTTGCCTATGTTGAAGGTTTCTAAAAACTGCTATCTTGACGGCTAAAAGCAGTCAAGAAAATTACTAAATATGACGGCCAAAAACCGTCAAGAAAAACCATGCCAGCGACCGTCAAGAAAAGGTGGGGTCTTTTCTTGACTCCGGCCTAGGTGACGGATCTGCAACCGTCAAGATACCCATTTTTTGATGGTTTTTCCCCGTCAAGAAAATGTTGGCCCATTCCATGGTCACACCTGATTTTAATAATCGACATTAACTTAAGTCAGTACACAAAATATACGAACTGCTGCTAATTATTTCAGGTCTTATGAAATCAATATCAAAAAGCGTACTACTACATCAGCAAGCATGTGAATCATCATTCTGAAGCTTATTTCATTGGAATCTAGTCCGAGTCATTTTATAATTTATTATGTATTTTATCTTTATTGAGTCTAGGATATAAATTGTAAGATCGACTGGATAATACTGGCTTAGGTTAATCATAATCCACTTTCCTATACAGCCTATCCATCCAAAGTTTAGCTACTAAAAATTTTATTTTCCCTCTGCAACAAAATTTTACAAATGTTTTACATTTTTACTGAGACAGAACTCAAGCCGAGTTCGGCCCGATTTCAGTCAGTTTGAATTTAAATATTGTTGCCTCTAAATATGCATGCAACGTTCATTTGCAAAATCTTTGCATTAGAACTCTGCCCGAATTCTGCCCGAGTTTGATCCTAGAAAACATCTATAAATAGAAGAGAATTTCTCATTCCAAATCACTCAATCAATTTTCATCTTCTCTTCTCTCTTTAATACGTGTTTTCATCCGATCAAAAGCTTTCATATTACACCTACACTTCTGTTAGCCAAAAGCCTGTAATATCTATTCGATCTAGAGTCTTTTGGTTTTCAAGAGTTGTAAAGAGGTTGTTCAAAGTTCAAAAACTATCTCTGTTGTGGAGCCGGTCGTGCATTCGTCACCAAGCACGGTGTTGTGAAGTTGGTCGTGCACTTGTCACCAAGCACGGTGTTGTAAGAGACTGCAAGCTCTCAATTAGCTTGTGCCTTAGTGGATTAACATCGAGCAAGAGTACTCGAGACTGGATTAGTCCTTTAGAGGGATACCAGTATACATCACTGTGTCACTGAGTTTGATCTCTCTATCTCTTGCTATATTTATTTACTGTCTCTTATTCACTGCCATAGTTATCTGCTTTTAATTTTTAAATGGCGATTATTTTCTGCTGCACTCGCACTCACTCTATTCACCCCCCCCTCTAGAGGTGCTCAACGGTCCTACAATTGGTATCAGAGCCAATTTATATTCTAATATAACAAACCTCAGAGAGTATATGGCAACCGTGAAATCAATATTCAACGGTGAAGGACAATCCACAAATAGACCCCTACTATTTGATGGTACAAACTATACATACTGGAAAACACGAATGACATTCTTTTTAAAGTCTTTAAATTTGATCTTTGGTCTATATTTGTTGACGGTTATAAGAAACCGGCACCTATAGTAGTTGATGACGTACTTGTGGACAAGCCTCATGACAAATATACAGAGGCTGAAAAAAGCAAAGGCTAGTCTAGATGCTCGTGCCATCAACGCACTGTTCTGTGCAATTGACTAAACGGAGTTCAACAGAGTTTCAACCTGTAAGACGTCTCATGAGATTTGGAAACTTCTTGAGGTAACTTTCGAAGTTACTTCCCAAGTGAAGGAATCCAAAATCAGTAGACTAACACAGGAGTATGAATCTTTTAAGATTAAATCCGGTGAGTCAATTACACAGATGTTCATATGTTTCCTTGATATTACTAATCCTTTCAATCTTTTGGTAAGGATTACAGTAATCATGAGAAGATCAGAAAATTGCTACGGGCTCTTACCAAGAACTGGAACCCAAAGGCAACAACAATCATTGAAGGAAACGATCTCACCACCATGTCTCTGGAAACACTGATGGGCAAGCTCATGACCCATGAGCTTGATCTGGAAGAGTTTGAAGAAGCAACCCCAAAAGAAAAATATATCGCCTTTAAAGCTCAATCCAAAATCTACATGCAATGATTAAGGAAGAATCATCAAGTGGTGATGAACAAGCCCTACTAGTGAAGAATTTCAAAAAATTCCTAAAGTTTGAGAAATCAAACAGAAGGAAGAGAGATATCCAAGAAAGCAATAAAGATGAAACAATAGCTTTGGATGCAAGAAATTAGGACATATGAAGAAGGACTGTCCAACTTCGAAGAAAAGCAGTCCATACGATAGATCAAGATCAAGCAGAAAAGTAACAACCAGTCGAAAGTATGCAAACACAAGTATCTGGCATGAAAGCGACGCCAATGATACAAAGAAGAAGACAGACCCAGCAAAATGCTAATGTCTGTCTTATGGCTTTTGATAAGGTATCCTCAAACCCTTTGTATGACGATTTTACTTTCAATGAATTAGAAAATGCCTTCAGCGAACTACTTGAAGAACACAAAAATGTGCCTGACAAGTATAAGCAATCTTGAAAAGAGATTAAGGCATACAACAGAAGTAGCTTGACTATCCAGTCTCATTGAAGACAATAAAGAAACGTCTACTACCGGTAACACGGAAGAGATAGCCAAGCTTAAAGTAGACTATCATGAGGCTATCCTCAAAGTTGAAAAAAAAGAAAGAGGCTATGTCAAAATACAAGAGTTATATGACATAGAGAAGAAGAAGCACTTAGTCACAGAACAAAGACTCATAAACATGACTGCTAAATATGAAGAGTCTTTTGCGGTTTCTAAAAAGTTAGAAATCAAGTTAGGCAAACAGGCAATACCTGTGACATAGCCTAAGTTTAGTCATAATGCTAAGCATACACCTAAGAGGACTAAACCACGGAAAGCACGAAAGAAACACGATTATCACCATGCTTTCACTTATAGGTTTTCAAAGAAATCACATATGCATGTCAACACAAAGTCTACTAACACGTTTTTAAAACTCACTTGCATATATTGTGGTACTCATAGACACATATCACAGTATTGTTTAGCAAGAAAACTTGTTGACAATCGTATATTATTTTGGAGACCTAAGACTAATCAATATGGACCCTTCAGTAAATGGGTACCAAAGGATTCATCTACTTGTTTTGTAGGTGGACCCTCAACCCACTCATGCTAAAAGCAAGTGGATCCTCGATAGCGGATGTTCGTGACACATGACTGGTGATGCATCTTTGTCGCCACGCTATCGATGAAGAAAGAAGGATACGTCTCCTTCGGAAACAATTTGAGAGATGATATCATTGGCAATGGCACTGTTGGTATATCTCCTTATCCTGTAATAAAAAACGTTTGTCTAGTTACCTAATTGAAACATAACCTATAAGCATAAGTCCTTTGGCTGATAATGGTTTTGGTATCAACTTAATAAAATACAAATGTACCATTTATGATATGTCATCCGGTAATCCCGTATATGAAGGGATTAGAGAAGACAATATTTATGTTTTCTTTCTGGAGAGTACTAATAATGCAGGAAGATGTCTAGTAGCTAATCCAGATGAAAGCTGGCTATAGCATATGAACTAGGACATGCTAATATGACACTATCTCATGACTGAGCACTAAGAAGCTGGTAAAAGGACTCCCTGAGATTCCGTTCAAGAGAGATATGGTATGTGCTGACTGTGAAAAGAACAAAGTATAGGTCTACATTTAAATCCATCAACGCTGTAGTACTTCTAGACCTTTATAGTTGATACATATGGATTTATTTGGTCATAGTAGAGTCGCTAGTCTTAGCGGTAAGTTCTACGCATTTGTTATTGTTGATGATTTTTCTCGTTTTACTTGGGTTTACTTTTTATCAAACAAAAGTGATGCTATTTTTAAATTTTAGTTATTTGCAAAAAGGTACAAAACGAAAAAGCTTCATGATTACTCGTATCCGAAGTGATCATGGTGGCGAATTCGTAAATACTGATTTCAAAAAATTTTGTGATGATAGTGGATACTACTACAATTTTTTTGTCCTAAAACTCCTCAACAGAATGGTGTTGTGGAGTGAAAGAACCGTACTCTAAGCAAGATGGCTAGAGTATGCTGAATCAGCATAATCTTCTTAAATATTTTTGGGCAGAAGATGTTAGCACAGCCTGTTATGTTTTAAATAGGGTGTTAATTCGACCCATCTCGAAGAAAATACCTTATGAACTTTGGTTCGAAGGATTCCAAATATTTCTTATTTCAAAGTTTTTGGATGTCGTTGTTTTATCCTGAACACCAAAGACAACTTGGGTAAGTTCGACTCTAAAGCAGATGAAGGATATTTCTTGGATATGCTGCTAAGAGTAAAGGATATAGAATTTTAATAAAAGATCTATGATTGTTGAAGAATCTATTAATGTTACTTTTGATGAGCTCAATAGTCACAGATCTAGCGACAGTGATGATGAAGGTGTACAAGCAAAAACTGATAAGAGTCTGTGGAAGATCTGACTCATAAATTTAAATCATTGAAGTTCTTACCAAATCATCCAGAGACACTCATTATAGGTGATGTATCAAAAGGTGTAAGTACCACGCTCCTCTCTTAGATATTCTAAAATAGCAGCAAATGTAGCTTTTATTTCTCAAATAGAACCTAAGAATATAGAAGATGCCTTTAATAATGAGTTTTGTATTAATGCCATGCAAGAGGAAACCAAGTTTGAGAACTCGTTCCTAAACCTATTAGTCAATCGATAATTGGTACCAAATGGGTGTTCCAAAATAAACTAAGTGAAGATGGACAAGTTCTACGCAACAAAGCACGTCTAGTGGCACAAGGTTATAATCAAGTAGAAGGTATTGATTATGACGAGACATATGCTCATGTTGCTAGACTAGAAGCTATCTGCATGTTTTATGCATTTGTATATTTTAATGATTTTAAATTATTTCAAATGGACGTGAAAAGTACATTTTAAACGGATTTCTAAAAGAAGAGGTTTTTGTGAAACAACCCCCTGGCTTTGAAGATTTTTAAAATCTGATCACGTCTTCAAGCTTAAGAAAGCACTCTATGGACTTAAACAGGTACCTCGTGCTTAGTATGAATGCCTAAGTGCCTTCTTACTTGATAATGGCTTTTCAAAAGGAAGAGTTGATACAATTTTTTTATCAAATCTTTAGATGATGATATTCTTCTTGTGCAAATATATGTTGATGACATCATATTTGGTTCCGCTAATAAAAAATTTTGTCAAGATTTTGCTACGTGTATGTAGAGTGAATTTAAGATGAGTATGATGGGAGAGCAGAACTTCTTCCTAGGACTCCAGATCAAACAACACTCAAAGGGAATATTCATCAATCAAGCCAAAAGTACGAAGGACATACTGAAAAAGTATGACTTCGATAATGTAAAGCCTATCGAAACTCCAATGGCTACATCTACAAAGCTTGACACTGATGAAAGTGGCAAATCTGTCGACCAGCGTAAGTATCAAGGTATGATTGGTAGTCTATTATATTTAACTGCTAGTCGCCCTGATATTATGTTCAGTATTTGCATTTGTGCACGATACCAGACAAATCCTAAGGAATCACACCTAAGTGCCGTTAAGCGTATCTTCCGATACCTTAAGGGAACTTCTACAGTTGGCTTGTTGTAGCTCCCCTTCCCGAATTTTTGAAAATTTTATTTATTTATTTATTTGATTTAAATGGTAATTTTAGAATTTTGTAAATAATTATTTAGTTAATTATTACGGTAGATGATTTTAATCATGATT
This sequence comes from Iris pallida, assembly GCA_029216955.1. Taxonomy (NCBI): domain Eukaryota; kingdom Viridiplantae; phylum Streptophyta; class Magnoliopsida; order Asparagales; family Iridaceae; genus Iris; species Iris pallida. Next base: position 15,447,008 of record JANAVB010004398.1, read on the forward strand.
AAATTTGGAGTACAAGGTGATTAAAATTATGGCACGGATAGTGCAGTAGTGACGTGTTGACTAGTGTATTAGCCATGCCAAGGAAGGCCAAGCCATAGTGATGCCCTAACTAGGAAAACCAGGCTCAGTTGTGACATGACCATTATAAATAGTTTAATTATTTATATTTAATATTATTTGATTAGGACACCGGTTGTACCAAACCAGCCCGGACTGGACCCGAACTGAGCTCAAGCCCATGTAGCCAGGCGAGGCGCCCAATGACATTCGTGTGACGTATTTTGTAAGATGGTATTGTATTCCATTTTAATAAACTGAGAAATGTTTCTAAGTATTCGTATTTAAATATTAAATATTATTATTAGTGATATTCAGTGACTTTTGTATAAATAGTTCCTCGCATATTTGGGGTTTTTTAGACTGAACATAATGGTTTATATACACCATTATTGATTTATGAAATTTTATTATTATTATTTTTATTGAGGTTATATAGTGTTAAAATTATTACCGTGGTTATTAAATATAAATTATTTATTATTATTAGTTATCATTTTATTATTTATCGAAAGAAATATGTGTAATATATATATACATGTGAGTGTATAGATATATAGAGAGTTATATATTATATACGTGTATGTATATCGGTATACATATTACATATATATATATATATATATATATATATATAGATATATATATATATATTATATATATTTATATATATATATATATATATATATATATATATATATATACGTGAGTTTGTGTATATATACAAATATATATATGTATGTATGTATATATAATATATATATATACATATATATATATATTATATATATATATATATATATTATATAATATGTATGTATATAATAATATATATGTATATATATATATATATATGTAATTTGGTTACATATAATAATGAAGGTGGAATGAGAAAAGAAATAAAAAGAAAAGAAAAAGAAATAAAGAATAAGCAATGGGAGCAGCAGGAAGCAAACCGAAGCCACCCCCAGCCCGCATAGTGCAGGCCGACCCAACCTTGCTGCCAAGCTTCCAAACCTGCGAACCCGAGCAGAGAGCCCCAACCCGCGTATATAACAGAGAGGAAGAGATCGAAATTGTCGAAAACCCTAGCACGCCGTCACCTTCTCCACGCGACCCCAGGCCCGGTGCGCCGCCCAGGCGGCCGTGCGGCACCGCAGCCACCGCCGGCGTGCGGCAGGAGGCCGCGCGCGCGCAGGCGCGCGCACATGCGCGGGGTAGAAAGACAGCAGTGCAGTCGTAGAGCCAACTTCGTGGCCAGAGTTCTCCCTCCTCGGTCGACGAAACGTCGTCCCGATTGCTCAGGTACGACTACAATATAACCGTCTTCGAATCCCAGTAGTTAGATTTTGAAATAGTCGTGCGAATGACCCAAGAAATCGACACGAAGTCGACCGAAAACCTGTCCAGAAACAGGGTATATAACAGCCCATTCATCCCAGTTTGACGATCGATTCTGATCGATCCAGTGCCATATTAGAAAAACTATTTGAAAACACTTTTAGACAACATATAGGGCTTCACAGTCCTTTTTGTGGATTCGGAAATCATCGACTACGCGTCGAGAAATCGAATCCCAAAGTTTCCCAAAAACCTATTTTAAAAACTAGAAAATTGTTCGATACGACGTGCTTTCCGCCAAACCGGGCGACGTGGTCGCGCACCGTAGGCGTCGAAAGCTGCGTAACAGCTTCGTGGTCGTGTGGGCTTTGACGGAATTCAAATTGGTCGCGTGTACGCGACGAATTTGATACGTATCCGTCGAAATTTACCGTATCGTGCACTTTGCAAATTCTTCAATTACTTTGTGCACGCTCGTCAGATCGAGACGAAACTTGCGCCAACATGACCGTATCGTTTTTCTGATCCTGTATACCAAGTTTGGTCCAATTCTGAGACACTTGAATCGTACGTCATTTTACGGGCCCCACGGTCCCACTCAACGGACGATTTTGTGCACAGCCCGTCGAAATCCAACTCTGGACATATGGTTGGGTTCGTATCATAAAATCGGATCCGTAGACATGTAGTTTGATGACTTTAGGGACTGTTGACTCTGGCACACTTTTCGGTGCAAAGCGGGTCCAACGGCGGACATTGTTTTTGCCCGAAATTATTGTTTTGCCCCTGTGTCCAGAATTGACTTAAGGATGGGCAATCCTAGCTAATTTGACTATTCTGAGAACGTTGGTACTATTTATTTCAGCATCTGGAGACTTCTGCATGTGTTGATTGATTGTGGCTCATTGAGTGGTATAGTATTATTGGTTTCACCAGCTAAGGACCTCAGGCAAGTGCACTTTCTGATTGCTTTCCGATTCATAGTAGTCTTTTCATTTCATGTCTATACATATATCTTGCTGCTTGTTGACACACTCGTCACACGGAGTAGTCGGGAGGGGAAATATCTTAGTAGACATGTGGACTACCCAGAACTATCCCCTGTGTCTTTCGTGAATGCTAGCAGCTGCACATGACACGTGCAGTGTGCCTTATTTACCCCTAGCCGTTCACATGTTGAAACAGATATTTCACACGACCTAGGTAGATGTCTTTTATTTTTTCTTTTTATCTCCACCGTTCGATGTTATCAGTTTTTTTTTTCCAGTTTTCATATCTCATATGCTATTTTCATGTCTTGTTAATTCTATTATGTTTTTGTATTGCCGTCGGTTTGTGTACTTGTTCCATTCCTGACTGGAAACCAACATTTTTTAGGTTTAGCCGCGATCACTCTTAGCACTGGAAAGACATGGGTATGCTGAGGTCAACCTAGAAATATAAAACAGTTGTACCATTGTCATTAATTATAAAATCTTGTATTTTCTTTAATTTTAAATGATGTAAATGTTGTAATAAATTTAGAAATGTGAATGAGCAGCAAATGTTATTTCTTGAGCATTTATTTCTTGCAGGCTTGACAGCGTTCTACCGCCGACTCTGCGGCGTAGGCTGGCTTGGACACGTCTCGTATCCGAAAAGCGGGTGCGGGTCGTGACACTTGTAGTATCCTAAAACCAAATCCTTTGACCTGATAGGTTACTCGGATGCGGATTTTACAGGATGCAAAGTAGACCATAAAAGTACCAGCGATACGTGTCATTTTCTAGGAAAGGCCTTAGTCTCATGATTTAGCAAGAAACAAAATTCTGTAGCATTATCAACTACTGAGGCTGAGTATATCGCTGTAGGACATTTCTCTGCTCAAATTTTGTAGATGAAGCAAATCCTAGAAGACTACAATCTGTACTACACTAAGATTCCCATTTAGTGTGATAACACTAGCACTATTAACTTGACTAAGAATCCTGTATGTCACTCACGCACAAAATACATTAAAATTCGTCATCACTTTTTACGTGATCACCAACAACACGGGGACATCTGCCTAGAGTTTATTGACACAGATCATCAACTAGCAGACATTTTCACAAAACCATTAGCTGAAGACAGATTTAACGTTACGCGACGAAAGTTCGGCATACTTGAATTTTTAGATTCATAACGTAGTATGTTTATTAAATTTATTTTATAACTCAAAACTTTATAATTTATTAATGAAAATTATTTTGGGTACAAGCCGAAAGGGTTTTTTTCATACAGGTATAAATAGCCTGAAGCGACATGGTGTAGTAGTCTTCGGACTACCGCTAGCTGGAATCCGGCCCCTACAGCTAACCCAAAGTAATAGAAGTTATTAAATAAAGAAGTACAACAGTTATAAATTCGAATTTTTAAACAAATACTGCATTTATGACATTAAGAATACAAGCAGCCGAACTCTGACCGAGTTCGGACCGAGTTCCGTCGGCGCTGTGCAGATTTCCAGAACCGAATAGCCGGCCCTAGCTCTATAAATTCTTCTCCTTCCTTTCATTTTTCTTCATCCTTCTACCGAGAATTACCCACAAATACTCTATAGAACTTCTCCTCCTCCTTCCTTTCGAGTTTTTTCGGAGTCTAGTGGGCCATCCTCTCCACCATCTTCCTCCTCTTTAAGGTATTCTATTCTCTTTTCTTCTCATCCATGGCACCTAAACACCAAAAGAGAAAGGTTGATTCCTCTTAAGCAGGATCATCCTCCTCTGACTATGTTCCTACAAATGTTTTTAGTCCAGCTCGACTTACTGGATCTGATGATTATAATTCTGGTCTCTTTTCCCATAGGGAATTTTCTGACCTTTGGTTCGACTCATTTTTTGGTCATAAAATTTGTGCTAGAGCACGTGTTAACTTTAACATCTTTTCTGAGTATGCTCCCACTTTCAACCGTCTCGACTTTCATGATTTTTCGAAATTGCTGAGAACATTTATGATAATGTTGTCCATATGTTTTACTGCAATCTGCAAGTAAAGATAACGGAAACTTCTATTCATGTGCTGCAGGGCAGGAACTAGAGTTCAATGCCACAGACATCAGTGAATATTTTCATGTTCCTGATGTAGGTGAAGCATTAGTAGACATTTATCATATTCAATTCCCTGAAGGTGTCACCCTTGATTCCTTCAAAGAACTTTTGTGTCATCCTAAGCATGTTCCTAGAAGAGTTTACTCCAAGCATCTAAATCAAAATTTCTATATACTCCATAGGTTTATATTCTCTGTTCTTCTTCCAAAGAAGGGATCCTCTGATGAGGTTACCTTCCTGGAATTGTCAGCCATGTACCACATTCACTTTGGCATTCCATTTTCTGTTCCTAAGACTATGATGGCAGGGATACTTAACTGCAGAAATACAGGACGCAACCATGTCTACCCTATGCATTTGGCTTCTATCTTTAGGAGGTTTGAAATCAATCTTCAAACATGTCCTTACTCCTCTACTGCTATTGAACTCCGTAGGTCTAGGTTATATCCTACTCCTCCTTTGCCTCCTAGTGCTGAGCATGTTCACGATGATGATCCCGAGGCTCCTCCTGCTGCTGCATCCCCTGCTCCAGGTATTGATCCTGGCTTCTATCAGCACTTTGATGATTTTTTTGCCCTCTCAGTGCAACGACATCAAGGCTATCTTGATTCAGAGTTTCGCCATATTACCCAGGCTCAGGTGTTGCGGAACAGTATTGTTGATCTTCTCTAGAGTCTCTCTCATGACCCCTCACATCCTGTTACCATACTTTATCACCCCATCTTCCCTGGACCCAGGTTCGATGATGAGACGACATTTTCTCACTTCGATCCTACTACTGCATATTTTCTACCGGATGCTCCGGGAGGTGACGACACGCCGATGTGATAAGGACTTAAGCTAGTAGATTTTTGGTGGCATCTGATAGATGATGATCTTATGTAGTTTTTTTATGTCTAAACTTTACAGTTAGACATTTATTAGCACTTTGTGATGTTTGGGATGGTGGTATCATTCCTTTAGTATGACATTTCAGTATTCCACTACTAGTTATTTCTTTTATGCACTTATTATTTATGGCAATGTTGTTATTTGTGATTATCTCTCTGGTATTACTTTATCTGTTTGATGAACATTGTTGGCTTCACACATTACGGGGGAGCCAAAACCATTTTTTCATTGACAAAGGGGGAGAAATAGAACAATACCAAAAATTAACAAATCAAAGAAAGAACACTACCATACCACCACCATTATTTATTTTATTTATTTTTTCAGGTATTTTTATTTTGTTCTATTTAGATATATTTTGGTATAGATTTAAGTTTGTCAATTATCAAATGGGGGAGACTGTTGGCCCATTCCATGGTCATATCCGATTTTAATAATCGACATTAACTTAAGTCAATACACAAAATATACGAACTGCTGCTAATCATTTCAGGTCTTGTAAAATCAATATCAAAAAGCGTACTACTACATCAGCAAGCATGTGAATCATCATTCTGAAGCTTATTTTCATTGGAATATAGTCCGAGTCATTTTATAATTTATTATGTATTTTATTTTTATTCAGTCTAGGATATAAATTGTAAGATCGACCGGATAATACTGGCTTAGGTGATCATAGTCCACTTTCCTATACAGCCTACCCATCCAAAGTCTACCTACCCAAAATTTCATTTCCCCTCTGCAACAAAATTTTACAAATGTCTTACATTTTTACTGAGACAGACCTCAAGCCGAGTTCGGCCCAAGTTCGGTCAGTTTGAATTTAAACATTTGTTGCCTCCAAATCTGCATGCAATATTCATTTGCGAAATCTTTGCATCAGAACTCTGCCCGAATTCTGCCCGAGTTCGGTCCTAGAAAACACCTATAAATAGAAGAGAATTTCTCATTCCAAATCACTCAATCAATTTTCATCTTCTCTTCTTTCTTCCATAAGTGTTTTTATCCGATCAAAAGCTTTCATATCACACCTACACTTCTCTTAGCCAAAAGCCAGTAATATCTATTCGATCTAGAGTCTTTTCGTTTTCAAAAGTTGTAAAGAGGTTGTTCAAAGTTCAAAAACTATCTCTGTTGTGGAGCCGGTCGTGCGTTCATCACCAAGCACGGGGTTATGAATTTGGTTGTGCACTTGTTACCAAGCACGGTGTTCTAAGAGACTGCAAGCTCTCAATTAGCTTATGCCTTAGTGGATTAACATCGAGCAAGAGTACTCAAGACTGGATTAGTCCTCTCAGAGGGATACCAGTATACATCGTTGTGTCACTGAGTTTGATCTCTCTATCTCTTTCTATATTTATTTATTGTCTCTTATTTACTGCCATAGTTATCTTCTTTTAATTTTTAAAATTAGTGATTATTTTTTGCTGCACTCGTACTCACTCTATTCATCCCCCACCCCCCTCTAGAGGTGCTCAACGGTCCTACATAAAAGCCTTTATTCTTGTAGTGTTACCACTTGAACTAGAAGACTTTGACAATTATATATATGGAAATTTTAATTTTATTGCTCAAAGATCACAATTTAAAGCATAGTTACATCACCTGCACTTCGGTGCTATACATAACCCTTCTATCATATTCATTTCATTATACTCACGTTCGATGCAAGTATTCAATCCTTGTATTAGTGTTACTCAGTGTGTCAAAAGTCCTTATGTTTCTCTCTTTTCAGACATGCCATAAGAACCGACAAATTATAATTGGAGGACACAAGATACAAGTATTTAAATCATGCTCAATGCTAAGATCTAGCAACCCATGTATTATAGTGTTACTCACGAAAGTCCTCATGTTTCTCTCTTTCCAGACACGCACAAGAACCGGCAAATTATAATCGGGGGGCACAAGATACAAGTATTAATTTAAATCATGCTCAATGCTAAGATCTTCCTTCCAGACGTGTTATAGTGTTACTCACAAAAGTTCTTCTTGTTTATCTCTATCCAGACATGCCACAAGATGTCATTCAATGAAAAAATAAATTATAATTGGAGGGCCAACCAGGTTCGAACTGTTGACCTATATATATATATATATATATATATATAAAAAAAAAAAAAAAAAAAAAATATATATATATATATATATATATATATATATATATATATATATATATATATATATATATATATATATATTAATATCCAATAAATATATATATATATATATATATATGAAAATGTTAATTTCATTGGTCAAATATCACAAAAGCATAGTCACATCACCTGCATCGGAACTCTTCTATATCCCTATTAATGCACTTCCGGGTTTGGGAACCCTTCTATATACCCTTTTAATTTCATTCTACTCACATTCGATACAAGTATTCAAATTCCTGTATTAGTGTTACACAGCCCCTTAAAAGTCCTTATGTTACTCTCTTTTATCAGCAAATTATAATTAGAGGGCACAAGATACAAGTATTTAAATCATGTTCAATGCTATGATCTATCAACCCATGGGTTATAGAGTTACTAACTCTGCTTTTCTCTCTTCAGACATGCCACAAGATATCATTAACGAAAAAAACAAATTATAAATTGATGACCCAATTGGGTTCGAACTAGTGACCTCTTGATCTGCAATCAAATGTTGTACAACTGAGCTATCGACCCATTACAACATAATATATATATATATATATATATATATATATATATATATATATATATATATATATATATATATATATATATATTTGAAAAAAAAAAAAATATATATATATATATATATATTTGGAAAAAGGATAAATTTTATTCCACTATCATCTCAATAGGTTACAACATAGAGATACAGTCCCAACTCAGGGGGACATTACTAGTACATCCGACTCAATGTTATGAAGGATGCCCACTGGTGTAGTGGACAGCCCCTCATAAATGTGCCGGTTCCTCTCCTTCCAGACATGCCAAACAGATGCAGCAAGTCTCAATCTGGCACATCTGGCCCAGCTCTGCTCCTGGCCCCTGCAATCACCAATCCACTTAAGGATTTCTCTGAAGTCCCGCTCCCTTCCAACCCCTCCCAAGTGTCTCCGGCTCTGCTCTGCCCAGATGCTCCATGCCACGTGGCACTGAAAGAACAGATGCCCAATGGATTCATTCTCTGTCTCACACAAAACACACTTAGGGTCAGGGACAGGGACCCCGAACCGAAGTAGTCGGTCCCTAGTGAGTAACCGGCCCAGCACCAGTTTATAACCAGACAGTTGCATCTTCCGGGCAAGGCCCTTCCCCCAGACAAAGTCGTACTCCTCAATATCATCGAAGTGGGGGCGAACAAGGTCGTAGCAGCTGCTAAATCTGAACTCCCCCGTACCCTCCGAGCGGCCGGGAGGGGCCCAAACCCAGACATCAGACAGTGCCGTAGGAGTGATCTGCACCTGTCTGATCTTCTCACCTAACTGAGCAGTGAAACGATACTCCTCTGGCCTCCAGACCCTACCACTGATGATGTGCCTACAAGTCAGACCTCTGTACGCCACACCGTCCCTCTGGGGACCCAGAATCTCCAGAAGGGACTGACCTGAAATCCACGGATCGAGCCAAAGGTCCGTCTTCCCTCCCTCCCTCATCTTCCGCCGAATAGCCGTCCGAAGTACAGGACGGTTCCTCAGGATATGCTTGAAAGACACAGAGAAGTTGTTATCAATTTCACATACCCAGAAGTTCCTGCCCCGGAGATACCGACTAGTCATCCAGGCCGACCAGAGAGAATCGCCCTGAAGGAACCTCCATGCCAGCTTGATCCCCGCCGCCTCCCTGACAGATACAAGGGATCGCAGACCCACACCTCCCTCCTTCCTGGGCCGACAGAGCTGCTCCCAAGAGATGGCATGAATCCCCTCATGCCAAATGAACTTGGCACATATGCCCTCAATCTTTCTGATAGTAGCCAAAGGAACCATAATAGATTGGAGCCAGAACAAAGCAATAGCAGAAATGACCGATCGAACCAGCTCAATACGCCCTCCAAAAGATAGGCCAGCCGCCTGCCAGCCCTCTACCCTCCTCTGTGCAAAGTCCACCAGACTCTGACATTCTTGGTCCTTCGCGTAGTTGACGGAAAGGGGCACCCCCAGATATTTCACCGGGAGGTCCCCCTTTTCCACCCCAAGCTCCAGGGCCCGCTCCTCCTTCAAAGTGCAAGAGTTGCTGAAGTAAACTTTGCTCTTGTCCCTATTTAACCGAAGGCCCGATAGCTGACCGAACTCTTCTATCACCACCGCAAGCTCCCTCATCCCTCGTATGGAAGGCCTCAACAAAACCAATAGGTCATCCGCATATATGAGATATGAGACCACCGGAGAGACCCTGCTGTATATCGGTACAATCCTCTCCCGATGCACCGCAATGTCCATCAAACAGGTGAAATACTCCATCACGAGGGTGAATAGGTAGGGGAAAAGCGGGTCCCCCTGCCGAATCCCCCTGCTGCTGCCGAAGAACCCGTATGGAATACCCTGAATGAGGACCGAGAAAGTAGGAGAGGTGATGCACTCTCTGACTCTGTCCACCCATGTCTCGGAGAATCCCATCGCACCCATCAAATGACAGAGGAAGTCTCTGTTGACGGTGTCGTAGGCTTTCCTCAGGTCGAGCTTCACACAGGCCTTCATCCCTCCAGGCTTGTGGAACTCCCGAATCAGCTCATGAGCCAGCAGGCTATGCTCCGCAATAGACCGCCCCTTGATGAATGCCGCCTGATTCCGAGAAACCAGGCCCTGCATAGCATCCTCCATCCTCCTGCACATAAGATGAGTAATTATTTTATACAAATAATTACAGCAAGCAATCGATCGAAAGTCAGCAAGAGAAGTCGCCCTCTCCTTCTTGGGCACTAGCGTCAGGAAGGTGTGGTTCAGCTCCTTCAGGAGCTTGCCCGTATCAAAGAACTCCTGAACAGCCGCAAGGACCTGGACCTTGAGGATACCCCAATGACGCTTGTAGAAGCCACTGGAGAAACCATCCGGCCCAGGAGACTTGGAAGCATCAGCCTGCATCACAATCGCCTCCACCTCCGCCATCTGGATAGGAGCCATTAGAAGACTATTGCCATACTCCGTAATCAACGTCTTCGTAGTCAGCTGCGGGAATACCGAAGGATAGTCCGTCTGATGATAGAGCTCAGAATAGAACCGGACAGCCTCCTCCTGGATAGCAACCTGGTCAGTCACAAGACGCCCGTCCTTGCCAATCAGTCTCTGAATACGGTTCCGGTGCTGGCGAGCCCGGATGACATCATAGAAGAATCTGGTGCAGCGATCCCCATCCTTGAGCCAGGAGCATTTGGCCCGTTGGGCCGCACTAATCTCCTGCTGGAGCCGCAAGGTGTTGACCTCTGCAGCCAACTTCTTCTCTCTAGCCGCCATCTCCCCACTCATCATGTCGCCCTGAAGATCTGACTGCAGGTCTCTCAACTCCGCCTCCTTCTCCTGTAAGGAAGTCCGGGGGAGAGCCCGCACCCAGTCTCTGATGGCGCGTTTGGTCTTCTTCAGCCGGTGAACCATACAAAACTGGGCAGTGCCGACCGCCTCCTGGCAAAGACCTCCCGCCACAGTCTCCTCATATCCAGCCGATAGGAACCAACTGTTATCATACCGGAACGGACGGGCTCTCCATCTGGGACTCTCCACGAAGCGCACCAGGATCGGCGAGTGGTCACTGGTCCCCGCAGGGAGCCCCTCAGCCACAGAAGAGGGGAATAGGCAGAACCAATCACTGTTTCCCAAAGCACGATCGAGCTGGCATGCCACCCTGCTCACCATCGCCTTGTTGTGCCATGTCCATATGTGCCCTACCCTCTCCAGATCCCTGAGCCCGGACTAGAGCAGGCAAGACTGAAAATCTGAGAGGATCTGGTCCGGAACCGGCCTCCCCCCCAGCTTCTCCCTCCTGTATAGCGTAGCATTGAAGTCTCCCATAATAAGTAAGGGGAGATGACGATGCATCGCTAAGGAACTCAGCCTGATGATATCCTGCCACAAGGTCTCCCGGCGCCTCCTGTCGTTGTGCCCGTAGACAGCACCAAGTAAGAATCGGAACCCACCCTTGTTGGTGAAGGAGATAGCCACCAGCTGGTCAGACATAAAAACCTCCTCTCCCTCCCAACTAGCTCCATTCCATCTAACCCAGATCCTCGCCATATCACAGAGACCAAGGTTGTGGAGCTGGACCCAGTCCGTAGGAGTTCTACGGGACAGAGTTTTTGTCCCCCTGATCTTAGTCTCTAGTAAGATCGAGATTTCACACTTTTCCTTCCTCAGCACCTCACTAATCTCCCTCCATCTCCCCAAAGAACACCCCTCCCGGACATTCCAGGCAAGGGCCGACATCTAAACCGCGGGTGGGGTCCCCTGAACATCCTCTGAAGGGGCACCCGGGGAGAGTGCAACCTTCATATCTCTGGTATCCTCAACTCTATCCCCCTGAAGAAGAAGGGGCAGAGCAGGGGCCGCAGCCCCTTGTGGGTCCCCCTGTGGGGGAGGCTGAGCTAGGACCGCCACCCATTTAGGATTGACCTTCCACACTCTCTCCGTCCCACCCTGTCCGCTGTCCTCACTATGCGACTCCGTAGCCTGGCGCTTCCGACTGTAAACCTGAAGAGCTAGCGTGTCATTATCTCCATTTCGCCTGTCCTCCTGTCCCATACTCTTGGTGGTCATGGTCCTCGTCCCCATATACTCAACCATCGCTCCAGCAAGAACCTCCGTCGGAGACCCCTCATATTCCCCAGAGATAGGGGAAGGGTCTGCCTCCATCTCATCCTCCATCAAGCCCACCTGGTCAACTACTGGGGATTCATCTGCACCACCTGCCTCCTGCACTACCTCCTCCGTCACCACCTCAGAAGCTCCTCCACGCCTACAAGCACTCGAGAGATGCCCAAAGCAGGCACACGTCGGACATCTGGGGGGAACCCACTCATACTCTACCTTCTGTATAAGTAACTGGCCAGAAGGGGTCCTGTACTTCAACTGCTCAGGCAGGTCCAATCTGGCATCAATCTCCACAAATACCCGAGCATACATCAATCTAGACCTGAAGGCGGTGGCATCATCCGCCTTAATCGGCTTGCCAATGAGGCTGGCAAGTCTCATAAGAAGTGGGACACTCCAGAAGCGTACCGGGAACTCAGGAAACCGAACCCACACAGGCACCGCATTAAGCACCTCCTTCTCACACCTCAAGTCGGGAGACCATTGCTTCAGAATAATGAGGCGGCCGTCAAACGTCCATGGCCCTCCCTGGAGTATCCGAGTAACATCATCTGCCAACCCAAATTTAACGAAGTAGAAGCTGTTTTCCTTGGAGAAGAACTCCATGCTACCCTTCGGCCGCCAGACTCTGTCCGCATATCCTCGGATCTGCCCGTAGAAGGGCTTGCTCCCCAACACATATAGCACTAAAGTATTCTTCCAGAATGCCGTCACCTTCGCCACTTCGTCGGCCGGGAAGTCGGCGCAGAGCTCACCCCCAATCGCCATAGGCGCAACATACTCCATCGATGCCGGAGTCTTGGCGACCCCCACCTTGCATGCATCTGCCCAGGATACAGGCCGCGGGCCCGGACTCCGAGGTGGAATCGTCGAGGTTGGCCGGGCACTCATGTTTGCAGCAGTCCCTCTTCCCCCGATAACTGGGACAGCCGTCCCCGCTGACCCCTTCGCACGAGGCCGCCACGCAATCCTGGCTTGTCCCTCCCGTTCTCCCAAGTGAGCCTGACCCACCGTTGGACCCGTTCTCCTGGCTATCCTCGCCCTCCTATCCGATCCCTGAGTATAAGCTGAGCCTCTCCTAGCCGCAGGGATCTGCGATCGTTGCCCTCCTCCTCGCCTTACCCTCCGATTCTGGACCATAGTCCAAGCCCCCTCCTCATCCTCCAATCCAGACGATGTCCTTTGGGCGGTGAACACCATCGAGGAGCCCCCGGGGTCCACCGCCGTCGAACACCCAACCGAACCCGTGCTCGGATGAGAAGCCGCCGACCGCAGCCCTCCCCGGCCACCCCCCCCCCCCCCCCCCCCCCCCCGCCTGGGAAGGGTCGCCGGCAGCCGCCTGCCCCCGGGGGAGGGTCGCCGGACCTCCCAGGTCGGCCCTCTGGGCCCCTGCTCCCGCGCGCGGGCGAGCAGCAGCTGCTGCGCGCGTCTCCGGCGGCCGGCCGCCGCCGACCACCTCCCGCCGGTCGCCACCGACCGCCATCGCCACCCCCTTGCCTTTCCCCCGGTCCGGGGGGCGGTTGGCCGCCTCCACACCACGATTTGGCGATGCCCTAGCAGAGCTAGGGTTTCCGGGTTCTCCCGCAGCCGCCATTATCATATATATATATATATATATATATATATATATATATTTTATATATATATATATATATATATATATATATATATATATATATATATTGAAGCAAGAGGGTAATTTGTATTAATTTAAAGAAGCTTTACAACTATCTCAATAACTCACTGTACAAGGTAAGGCTCAGCGCCTCCCCACATTAGCCAACTCCCTCCAAGCATGTAATGTCTCGTTCTATATTGTTAGCAATTCCGCGAACGGATGTGTACATCCTTTCAAAAATCCTTTGATTTCGTTCTCGCCAAATATGCCATAACGCCACTAGCAATCTAATTCTACCTTTCTTTTATATATATATATATATATATATATATATATATATATATATATATATATATATATATATATATATGGAAAGGTTAATTTCATTGCTCAAAGATCACAAAAGAATTATTACATAACCAACACTTTGGTGCTATGAAAACCTTCTATATCCTATTTATTTCATTCTACTCACATTCGATAAAAGTATTCAATCTCTCGAAAGTCCTTATGTTTCTCTCTTTCCAGACATGCCACAAGAACCAAGAAAGTATAATTGGAGGACAAAAGATACAAGTATTTAAATCATGCTCAATGCTAAGATCTAGCAACCCATGTGTTATAGTGTTACTCACGAAAGTCCTTCAGTTTCTCTCTCTCCAGACAGCCACAAGATGTCATTCAATGAAAAAATAAATTACAACTCAGCCTCTCGAAAGTCCTTATGTTTTTCTCTTCCTACACATGCCACAAGAACCGACAAATTATAATTGGAGGGCAAAAGATACAAGTATTTAAATCATTCTCAATACTAAGATCTAGCAACCCATGTGGTTATAGTGTTACTCACGAAAGTCCTTGTTTCTCTCTATCCAGACATGCAACAAGATGTCATTCAATGGAAAAAAATTAATTGGAGGCCCAACCAGGTTCAAACCGGTGACCTCTTGATCTGCAGTCAAATAATCTACCACTGTGCTATGGACCCAATTATAACAATTTTCTATGACTATATATTTTTTTTTTTTCTATGACTATATATATATATATATATATATATATATATATATATATATATATATATATATATATATATATATATATATATAAACATGTCACAAGATGTCATTCAATGAAAAAATAAATTATAATTGGAGGCCCAACCAGGTTTGAACCGGTGGCCTATTGCTCTGCAGTCAAAATAATCTACCACTGAGCTATGGACCCAATTATAATATTTTTTATGACAATATATATATATATATATATATATATATATATATATATATATATATATATATATATATATATATATATATATATATATATATATATATATTATTATTATTATTTTTATTGCTCAAATATCACAAAATCATAGTTACATCACCGGCTACAGAACCCTTCTATATCCCTATTAATCTAGTTTGGTGCTTCGGAACCCTTCTACATCCCCTATTGATTTCATTCTACTCACATTAGATACAAGTATTCAAATTCCTGCATTAGTGTTACTCAGCCCCTCGAAATTCCTTATGTTTCTCTCTTTGCAGACATGCCATAAGAACCCGGCAAACTATAATTTGAGGGCAAAAGATACAAGTATTTAAATTATATTCAATGCTATGATCTAGCAACCCATGTGGGTATTTTTTCTTCATCTAAAAAAAAGCAACACGTGTTATATTGTTACTCATGAAAGTTCTTATGTGTTTCTCTCCGAATGTGTTTCTCTCTCCAAGCATGCCAAAAGATAGTCATCCAATGAAAAAAATAAATTATAATTAAAGGGAACCTGGTTCAAACCAGTGACCTCTTGATCTGCAGTCTAATGCTCTACCACTGAGCTATGGACCCAATACAACACACACACACACACACACACACACACACATATATATATATATATATATATATATATATATATATATATATAAACCATGGCTGAAGGCCTCATTTTTTTTTGAAGGGAAATAACTTCATTCAATTAGTCAAAGGATTACAAACAGTCATATCACATAGGATATGATCATAGATACAATCTGGGCATACATCATGAATCATAAGAGAATTCATTACATGGTAAGAAAGAGCCTAAGAGGCAAGACTGTGAGCACAGTGATTGGCTGTCCGATTAACATAGGAGAAGGTAATATCAGTACTTGAAGTAAGAAGTTTCCGAGCATCAGTGATTACATGCCGAGCTTGCCAAATAGTTGAAACCAAATGTGAATTGATAGAATCAATAAGTGCTTTGCAATCACCTTCAACAATGGCATGTTGTATTTGCCTCCTTTCAATGAGAAGGAGACTTAGGTGCACTCCAAGGGCTTCAGCTTCAACCGGCGAACCTCCGACTTGTGTTTTTGATAAAGCAGCAAGAAAAGTAGCATCACCATTACGCAAGACGGCTGATGCAGCCATCTTTCCATCAAGGTAGGCGCCATCAAAATTAATTTTGTACAGAGGATCAGTTGGAGGAGTCCAACCTGCATTGCTCAAATTTCTGTTGGATAACAGATCATTAGACCAGGTAGAATGGTTGCAGAACTCATATTTCTCTTTCAGGATTGATGCTTCATGTAAGATACGGTTGATGTTGTATCCCTGGTGGTTGAAAATTACTTTGTTCCTTGCCTTCCACATAGTCCACAACAAGTATAGACAGTTCGACACCTCTTCTTGATCTCCCCATTTCAGGAGAATTGAAATGAGAGATGAGACAGTTGTATCAGGATGAATATGTCTCATTATAGAAGGTTGAGAGTGCCAGATCATACCTGAAATTGGCAATGAAGAAAAAGATGGTCAATTGTTTCGCCACATACCTTACAGAGAGGGCATGTATCATCGATATCATTGATTCTTCGGTGAATATTGGCATTGGATGGAAGGGAATTAGTGATGACTCGCCAAGCAAAAAACAGAACTCTCGGCCAGATGTAATTGATTTTCCAGAGCTTCTTCCATTCAGAGAAAGCATTGTCATCAGAATATGGAGGGTCTTTGAATAAGGATTCATGGATAGTTCGATAGGCGGATTTTGTAGTAAGACACCCATCTCGAGTATGCTTCCAGACCAACTGATCAGTAGTACAATTTGAAGACAACGGAATCTGCAATATTGTTGTGGCCTCATGAGGAGGAAATAGAAGAAATATGAGGTTCTCCTTCCAGGTATAAGAGGTAGCATTGATAAGCTCACTAACATAGCAAACTCTGCTGTTCGAGAACTGAAAACCCAATACTCTGTTGTTAGGAACATTTGGAACCCATGGTTCATCCCAGATATTAATCGAAGCACCATTTCCTACAGACCAAATGACATTGCCATGTAGGAACATTCTACTGTTCAGCATACTTGACCAAATACACGATGCAGATGGTTTGTGTTTAGCCAACCAAAAAGAGGAGTGAAGATATTTGCATCGTAACAGATTACCCCAGATAGAACCATCATCCATTAAGAATCTCCAAGTCAATTTGAGCAAAAGGGATTGATTAGCAATATATGGATCACGAATACCAAGCCCACCTTGATACTTAGGCTTCGTAAATTTGTTCCAAGCAGTGAAATGAAGTTTCTTTCTGTCCAAGCCATTATTCCACCAGAAATCTCTTTGTAGTTTGGATAAGGAGTCGGTAACAGTCTTAGGAATTGAATATGAGGACATGTAATATGTAGGAATTGATGATAATGAAGATTTGATAAGGACAGTACGGACTGCATGGGATAAACACCGACTCTTCCAACCAGATAATTTAGACTTACTGGTAATGAGGAGATCAGTGAAAGTTGACACTCTGTTTTTTGAAAGAAGGAGTTTATGACCAAGGTACTTGTCTGTAACATTCATCGAGCTAACACCAAGGAGATGTTGAAATATTTGACACATATGAGGATCGATTTTCTTAGAGAAGAAGATCGAGGATTTTGTGAAGTTAACTCTTTGGCCCGACCATAGTTCAAAGGTTTGAATGATGTATTTGGCTTGGGTAATGTTATGAAGTGAACTTTTCCCAAAGATTAGCAAATCATCAGCAAAAGCAAGATGAGAGAAATGAATAGGACATCTATGAAGCGTAATTCCCTCATATAGCATATTTCTCTCCATGATCATTATAAAGGTTGATAATATTTCCATGCTCATGATAAAAAGATATGGTGAAATAGGGCAACCCTGTCTGATACCACAACTTGGTCTGAAAGATTTTGTAGGGGAACCATTAACCAACACAGAAAAAGAAGTGGAAGATATGCATGACATGATGAGATCATGAGATTTGCCAATAATTCCAAAGCCAAGGAGGGCTTGACTAATAATATTCCAGTTAAGCCTATCATAAGCTTTTGACATATCAAGTTTTAGAGCAAACGAACTGTTATTGGCATTGAATTTTGAAATTGAATGCAAAAGCTCCTGAGCTATAATTACATTATCACCAATAAACCTTCCTGGCACAAAAGCATTTTGAAGGGGGCTGATGAGAGTATGAAGAAGTGGTCGAATACGATTAGCAAGAATTTTTGTGATCACTTTATAGAGAACATTACACAATGCTATTGGTCTGAAATCCGAAGGAGTGTGTGGTGAAGATGTTTTAGGAATGAGTGTGATGTATGTATGATTCAAAAGGTTAGGCATTACACCAGATATGAAAAAACTCTGGACAAGAAGAATTACCTCCGAACCAATTAAACTCCAAAATTTTTGATAGAAGGTAGCTGGGAATCCATCAGGACCAGGGGATTTGTAGGGTTTCATATGCATAATAACCTGTTTAATCTCATCTTCTGCAGGTACTTGATAGATTCCTTCGTTATCAGAGATTGATATCTTGTGTAGTTCATATAAAATGTGATCGGGAACAGGGGAATGATTGGCCACCTTGAATCTTTCAGAAAAATGACATTCAAAAATCTTTGCAATATCACTCTGAGAAGTGAGAATATCTCCTTTATCATCTTGAATATGAGTAATCACATTCCTTTGCTTCCTAGCTGTAGCTGATAGGTGAAAAAAGCGAGTGTTCTTATCTCCTTCACGCAACCAAGAGTTACAAGACCTCTGTTTCCAATACAATTCCTTTTGCAGATGAAGCTTGTTGAGCAGAATCTCGACTCTCCGTTCTTCTTCATAAGTAGCATTAGTAGGAGATTGATGTTGGAGGGAAAGTAATTTCTCTTCATAGGATTTGATATCCAAGTCCAGATTTCTAATGTTATGTTTTCCCCATCTGCTCAATTTAGGAAGTAAACTTCGAAGTTTAGCCATAAAGTCTGGTACTCTAAGGGAACTCCAAATATTATTAAGAACTGATTCAAACTCTTTTTCACATGTCCAAGCAGCCTCAAAACGAACAGGGTATTTCATTTTAGGAATAGAGGTGTTGAGCTGTAAAAGGATGGGATTATGGTCACTGTTGAGCCTGGGTAAGTGCAAGACACCTGCTTTGGGTTGAAGGGAGCGCCACTTGGTATCCACCATAACCCTATCAAGACGTTCAGCTACATTATTTATAGCTACTCGACGATTAGTCCAGGTGAAGGCTGGGCCATAATATCCAATGTCCATAGCAGCAACATTGTTTAAACCATCTAATAAAAGATTGGTGATGATGGTGATTAAAAGCATTCCCACCACGCTTCTCTTCTGGACAGAGGATGGAATTGCAGTCTCCAATACATATCCATGGATCAGTAATAGAAGTGATGATAGATTGTAAATGTATCCAGAATAAATTCCTCTCATTCAATTTTGGAGGACCATAAAGAAATAGAATATGCCAAGGTTGAGTGCAATCCCTTTGATGAAATATTGAATGAATATAATTCTGAGAATATGAGATGATTTGTAAAGAGATATCATGTTTCCAGCATAACAGGAGACCTCCTGACAGCCCATTTGAAGAAATTGCATGGTACTTATCAAAACCAAGATCTTGTGCAATTGATACTGCTGAATGTGACGAGCATCTCGTTTCTGATAGGAAAGTAAATGTAGGAGAGGATGCCCGGAGAAATGATTTCAAGGATCGAATTGTCGGGTCATTTCTCAAACCCCGACAATTCCATGATAAAATCATTGATGTGTAGGCTGTTCAAGGCCAGCCGCGCCTATATCATTTCCATCTTGTACAGCTAATTTCTTGTTTGGTCTAACAAGAGAACGATCCAATTTATTATCATCTGAAGTTGAACGAGATCTTTTAGCACAAGTCATAGATGAGGGTGTAACATTCATTGGGATTTCATCAGATATCAGAGAGTGACTTGATAAAGGATTATAAGGTACCAAGGAAGCTAACAGGGAAGTGAAAGTAGCAGATACTGTAGGGAAGGATTTTTGTGGTAAATGTTTAGAAGGAATATCTTTGACTGGAGAGATGGACTAGGTAGCAGAAGATGGTGGGAATGAAGGAGTTCCTATGTCAAAGAAGGTTGGAGAAATTATAGGACAAGTGGCATGAATGGTTTGAACAGAGGAGATTACAAGGTTAGGATTTTCCATAGAACCATTAATCTGATACGAGCAAGAATTAGTATTATTTGATAAGTGGTGAGTATCAGGAAAAGACTCTGTGATTGGAAAAGTATTTGTGAGTGTAACAATAGGATGTGAAACTGGATTAATGAAGAGTGTGGTTTCAGTCGAAGATATGACTTTTGTATTTGAATTAATATGTAATGGGGAGGTGGCATGATTGATAGTGGTAACTGGGGGTATAGTAGTAACAGGAACATTGGCAGTTGGAGAAAGAACAGGTAGTGGTGACTGGATGATAGTAGGTACTATAGTGGGCGAAATAATCGGAGAGACAGGGGATATGGAAATAGGTTGGTTAAGGTTGGTAACTGTTGCCGGAGAGGGAGACTCCGGTGAACTAAGAGACTGAAATATGGATGAACTAGATGGCTGAAATATGAATGGGTTGATAGTCTCAGAGCTACCACTGGTGGAATTAATAATCAGATCAGAAACAGGGGTAGTAGCCTTATGAGATGATGAACCCCTATCAGACTTCTTGAACTTTGAAGCATGGTTAACACAGATGGAATTATCTAACCTCCTCTGTAGCAATTCAGAGAAATGCTTCTTCTGATCCTCGGACCAGGAATCATTTAACATGGATGAAAATTCCTTGTGAGAAGGACATTTCCCAACACTATGTCCCAATATACCACAGAAATGACAAAACTTGGTTAGCCTTTCATACCTTATACTGACAGTGCAAAATGAGTGATTGCCCATAGGTACTCGAAGGCTTCTTGTTAAGGGAACAGAGATATCCACCATTATTTTTGCTCTAGCAAATAAGCTCCAATTATTGGCATCAGAGGCTGATAGAGGCTTCACAGTACCAATCCTGGTTGCCAAGGTTGAAATGAAATCAATGGTTAACAAGTTAACCGGAAGTCCATGGAACTGAACCCAAAATTCAGCAGTCTTGAAGGAGTATTCACTGGGAAGCTTATTAGGAAGACACCGTTCGATGAGAATGAGATGCTTGTTGAATTTCCAGGGCCCATTATCCAGAATAGTATCAATGTCTTCATGATATTCAAACTTTGCTGAGAAGGATTCATTAAGGTATTCAGAAACCTTGACTTGACCTTTCCTTTTCCACATTTTGGAGACTGTAGAATTGATGATATGGGATGGATATTGTTTTGTGGACAGGATTTTGAAGAAGAGATAGAGGTGCCATTCAGCCTGGGGATTGGATGGGGAATTTGTAGATGGTTCATAAGAAGAGGGTGAGGAAGAGGAGAGAAGATTACCCAGTTTTTCCAAAACTTCAGAATATGTCGAGGCAGTATGAGAATCCATTGATGATAATAGACAGAAAGAAAAGATGAAAAGGATGAAGGAACATAGCACAATGGAGAAGGAATCCTGATGGAAGAACAATCAGGAAGAGGAGGACGGAAAGCAGAGAATCCCTGAGAGGAAGTTGAAAATCGCCATCACAGAGGAGACGAGGCTGATTAATAAAATGGTACTTTAAGTTCCAAAATAATCTCAAGAACTTGTTAGAGAGGTCGCCCTTGCTCCTACATGTTAGGGGTGGATCCCTAGGGGGCGTTGCCTAGGGGACTAGACTAAAAAGAAAAGACAACCAACACAATTACCGCTTACTGTGGGAGCAAAGAGAACGTCGGGGGGTGTTCGCCTCTCACGTTGCCTGAACGAAGTTGACAAAGACTTGATGAAGGTTGGGAAGGATAGCCAGAGCAGCATCCGTTCTCTTGATTCTATCTCGAAAAGCCAGATAGGATTTAGGATCAAATGCGAGAGAGGCTAAAAGACTAAACTCTTTTACATCTTTGCCTTCTGGGAAAGTATCTACAACCTTAGCAAAAAGGCCAAAAGCTTGGTCTTGGTCTCCCTGTCCAAGATCGATTGTTGAACTACTTTAGTAGCAGATGTAATAGCAGCCTTGTTCTCCCCGGAACAGCCGTTCGGCGACGCAGGTTACGTCTCAGAGCATTTTTCGTTGGTCCCCGAGCCTAGGGGGACTCCGGACCGTAGAGTGTCTTGATCCATCTCAGTGTGAGTAACTTCCTCCCTTCTGGGGTCGTCCACCTTGGGCCGTTGCTCAGCAAACTGGTTGTTTACAACACCTGCAACTTCTTCATCTGCCTTTGTAGCAACACCTGCGATCACAAGAGCATCTTCCACTTCTCCGAAAGACGGGGATATGTGGTTGCTGTCTTTGGTGGGCCTGGGCGGTGGCACGGAAGGGAACTCCAAAGTCTTTGCACTGCCGATAATGTCGTCCGACATATCTGGCACCATATGACCGATTCCCTTCGTTTCCTGTGTTCTGCCATTTTTTTGGGGTATCAATTGAAGTATCTGCCTCATTGGAGTTGTCATTTGGGGTCGTTTTCAGGAAGTCAAGATTATTGATTAGTATTATTCCTGGAGTAATACTTTTGATGGGGGCAGGAGCAAGTGACTGGGTCGCAATACTGATCTTGGCTTCTTGATTATCATCATAAAGGGTCGTGTTCAGTATATCAAATTTATTAATTAGTTTTATTCTTGGAGTGGTGCTTATGGTTGGCACAGGGGCACTTTTCTGAAATTGATCTTGACCACTCGAGTTTCCATCACTTGCTTCGAATTGCAGATGAGAGTTAGGTAAAGGAAGTATCAACAGGAAACGATGATTGCCTACCGAGCTAATAACGTTTTTTTTTAGCTCAGGATGTGCTCTGAAGCAGAGCTCGGTGGAATGACCTCACAAATGACAGTGTTTGAAGAAGATGATATTCTTGTCATAAATGATTTGTTGGGTGTGCATCTTACTGCCAAGCGAGATTTGAATAGATTTAGGAAGCTACTTCGAGATATCCAGCTCCATGTAAATTTTGGCGTAGTTGGCTTTGGAGAGATTGCATGTTTCGTATGCCAAAGCCACGTAGGTGCCAAATGAGTTAGCGATCCGCTTCATAGCCGCAGGGACGAAGCAAATGAGAGGAAGATCAGGAAAGATGACCCAGGCAGAAACTATCGCCGAGTCTTCATTGGTGTTAAAGTTTGGGGACCATCTGCTTCAGATGAGAGATGGAGGAGGATGTGTTTGGGGTCACTACCAAAATTTAACGGATTAGCGACGGCCGTATCTGTCGGCAAATAGATTTAGCGACTTACTACCGGCGGATTTTGGCTAAAAAAATCTGTTTGAATACCCCATCGCTAAACATATCCGTCGCTAAGTTGTCGCCATTTGACAACTTAGCGACGGATTACCGTTAGCATGATTGGTATATTTAGCGACGGTTAGCCGACGGACTTTCGTCAATTCAAGTATCAGCAAGATTCGTATATTTTGCGACGGTTGGCCGACGGACAAGTCCATCGATAATATGTCGGTAAACGCGTATCAGCGACAGAATAACGACGGATTACCGTCAGCATTATACACAAAATTTGTCGTAAATCCGTCGATAATAATAGCTAATGTGCGACGGATTAGCGACGGAATATCTGTCGCTTAGGTTCTGGAAATCTTTCATGGTTACAGAACCTAAGCGACGGATAATTCGTCGCTAATCCATCGTTCGGTGTCGCTAGGTTATCGCCAATTAGTCGCGGTGTTGGCGACGGATAATCTGTCGAAAAGTGGTTACTAGCGACGAAATTACGGCGAATAATCCATCGCTTAGGTGCTGAAAATATTTCATATTTTCAAAACCTTGTCGACTGATAATCCGTCGCTTGGTAGTCACCATCCGTCGCTAACTGAAAATTCTCCAGTTAGCGACGGAAATTCCGTCGCTTAGCCGTCGCCTTCCGTCGCTCTGTAGTCGCTAGTCCATCGCTATCTTGAAAAGTTTTGAAAACAATTTACATAAAACAGAGCATTCCCTGTTCATACAACATCCGAAACATCATAATATGCATCACATGTCACACAAACCAACAAACCAATATACATCACACACCAATATACAAATATCCATCAAAAATATATCACATAAACCAGCATACATCACACATCAATATACAAATATCCATCACAAACTAATATCCAAACATTCACCTTTATCCAAAATATTCATCAAAAACTAATATCTACGTGACAATATTTGAAATTCATAAATATTCAACATTTAAAAATATTTCAAAACATTCAAATATAATACATCAATGAGAAGGAGGAGGTGGATCGTCCGCTGGTGGTACTCCCTGCTGCACCCGACGAGAATACTCCTCCATCATGTTTGTCGGCAGGGTATCAAAGACATGGTCTAGAAGTTGGCGTAGCTACTCTGGCGACAGTCAAGGAGTGTCGTCACAGCAGGAGGCGGTACCAGAGGGGCAGCAGGGTGGAAAAAAAGACGGCCAACGGAAGAAGGACCAGGAATATCCGAAGCACCGGGAGTAGTAGTAGACGGACTGGGAGTAGAAGAATCGAGAGTAGACGAACCGGGAGCTGAAGAACCGAAAGCAGTAGAAGGACGCAGATAGTACGTGGTCATATGCTCTCAGGTCTTGGAGGTAGGTGCCCTTGAGATGACTTTTGACTGTAATATCATCTACGTAGCACTCCACAGTTTTGCACAAATGATCGTAAAAAATTGTGTTCATGGCTTGCTGGTATGTTGCCCCTGCATTCTTCAATCCGAAGGGCATCACCGTATAGCAGTATACCCCCAACGGTGTTCGAAAAGATGTGTGCTTCTCGTCGTCGGGGAACATCTTGATCTGGTTGTAGCCTGAGAACCTATCCATAAAGGACATTCGTTCAAAGCCGCAAGTGTTGTCGATCATTACGTCGGTGATCGGTTGAGGGAACTCATCTTTCGGATATGCAGAGTTTAAATCACGGTAGTCGATACAGACTCAAACTTTACCGTTCTTTTTTATGGCTGGAACGATATTGGCAACCCAGTCGGGGTGTTGTTCCTCGCGAATGAATCCACTGGTAATGAGCTTTTTGACTTCATTCTCGATGGCTTCCATGACATCTGGTCGAAATCGTCGTTGTTGCTGTTTTACTGGCTTAGCTTTAGACGAAATTTTCAGGCAGTGTACGACGACTTTAGGGTCCAAGCCTAGCATATCTTCATAGCTCCATGCGAAGACGTCGATGTATTCTCTTATAAGCTGTATAAGAGACTGGTGTTCACCGTCAGATAAGATTTTGCTGATGAAGATTGGTTTGAAGGATGCTTCATCTCCTAGACTGACTTGGGTGACTTCGTCTTCGGTAGGTGGTTCACGTTGTTCAAAGTGCAGCTCCCATCTGGTGTCCATCTTTTGAGCCTATTGTTTAAGTTCGATTGATTGGACATCGTACGAAAAAAGTTGCTTTGAACATGTCGCCGATGCTGGAGTCTGAATCCCAGAGAGAGGAATCAGAAGAATGAGAACAACGATCTGCTTTATCATCTGATCTTTCGGGAGTTGTTGGAGAGAGAGACATAGCCCAAACCAACACCGCTTCGTTGGTAGTAGTTCTCGGGTTTGTCGGGAGGAGCAAAGTGAAATTGGCAACTTCGTCCTCGGCCGTAATTTAACCCTTCGTCACTTTTGATGTCATATCCCATATTCTGGATGATATTCTTGGCCTGCCAACTATACCAAAAAAGTTGTTTTTCCCAGAGTCATAGTCAGCTTCTGTGTTGTACTTGGGAGGAGTAGAGTCTGGAACGAACTTTCTCTCGCCAATTATACGACCGAAGATGATTAGCTCTTCATCTTTCTTTCTGGCTGGAATGATGCAGTAGTGGATATCTTCTGGGTAAACTTTTTCTCGTATGTGAGGCATCGTGACCGGCATGCAGAGGTGTGATCTTATGCCGTTCTCTAGGACGTATATCGTATCTATGTAATGGTTTATAGATTGATAGACATCGGAGTAATTCAAAGATAAACCTTTATTACGCAAGTTCTTCTTCAGGGATAACATCATCCGCAGAAGGTATTATTCTGAGTATTGATAACTCAATGAGAGGGTCATCATCTGGAAGAGACACAGTCTTGGCCGAGTTCACCACATAGGATAATTCTTCAGGATTGGGAGGACGGGCATCAGTAGGTTCCCTCCTGGGTATTTTGCTGAGAGTGATGGTCAATGGTTTGACCTTGTCGGATTTCTTCTTCTTCACCCAGATTGTGAGAGGCTTCGGGATACTTTTTGGAGTAGTACATCCTTTGACTCGGACAATCAGGAGATCGTCGTTGGGGGATGGAGGTGCTTCAGCTTCATTGTCAACTTCATTGCCATCATCCTTGGGGGTTGAGATTGGTAAAGTACCAAATCTCCATAGTAAGCTTCGATGTCCTTGAAAGGATCGACGTCAGCAAACTCTGTCTTCACGACATCGTCGCTGTTGACGTACTTGAAGCACTGGTGAAGTATGGAAGGTACGATCATGTTCTCATGTATCCATGGACGTCCAGCAAGACATTGTAGGATACATTGGCATCGATCACATAGCAGGAGACCTCCGTTCGGAGATCACCGATCTGGCATTTGAGACGGATCTTGCCCAGCGGATGGCTTCGACCAGTATTGAAAGCCATGATAGTTGTGTTGGTTGCGGATAGCTTGTGTAGGGGAATTCCCAGGATTTGAAGCAAGCTTCTAGGAATGATGCTGAGGGAGATCCTGGATCGATGTGCATACGGTCCACCTTGATCACCCCGATGTACCCTGTATAGTACAGGGGTCTATCATGATGATTATTTTTGAGTAGCACGTCCTCCTGTGAGAAGGTGATGTTGGGCACCACTTTATAGTACTGTGGCAGTGGGGGCAGGAGACAGGATCTTCAGCGGGAGCTTTGACCTCAGCGAGGTAAGAGTCGGCATGTAGCAATGCCTCACTTAAGGCCTTCCGCATTTCTTTGGAGATCGCAATAGATCGAACAGAGACAACCTGGCGGGTGTATTGGCTAGCTGAGCCAGTATGTCAAAGTTGTAGGGTCGATTCATGCCTTCTGGAGCTGGCGCCTTTAGAGACTTGTCAAACCGCGTCTCCTTCTGCTTGGATGTGATTTGAGGCTTGGACGGGCCAGCTTCTGAGCTTGTAGGGGCAGCATGAGCTTGAGAAGGTAGTGCTCTTCTTGTGCAGGATCGTACGTCCGAAGATAAATCTTTTTCGATCACTCTCGCCAGATAGAACCTCGTAGATGGGGGAGGATACCATGTGGCATGGCTTGAATTTCTTGCCCCTTCTTGCTTTGGGAGGTGCTACCTCCTGTGTCACTTCTTGGACAAGGTCCGAATGGACCCACATGATCTCACCACGTCCAGTTGTGAGTGGGACCAAGGTTGAGTTGTGAGCTGGTGGTAGGTTGACGACTTCCATCATTGCCTTGGGGATCGGGACCACGCCGTCTGGGACTTCTGTAGGAGAAAGTCGCCAAACTGAAGAGAGATCATGTTAGCAGATACGACCTTGTCTTCAGCTTCGAGGTTGATCACTTGGCTGTCGATAAGATGTTGTATCTTTTCTTCAGGACGATGCAGTCCTTGGTGGAGTGATGCACGTACTGATGGTAAAGACAGTACTTGGGATCATTGAGTTGGCTCTCCTCTGCAGGACGTCGTGGTGGGGCAATGTCAGCATATTATCCTTCGTCAATGTATGGAAAATGGTGATGACATCGCCTTCATCGAAGGAGACGATCTCCTTAGGCTTGTCGGAGGCGCCTTGAGAATTGGAAGCCCCTTTGGATGTGTCGACTTTCAGGACTTCTTTCCTTTACCCCCACGAACAGGGATAGTCTGAGGATGCTTGCCTTTGTTCTCAGATTTGGGTGTCTTCAACCCCAGTAGTTCCAAGTTAGGAACTCATTTTTAGCAGCATCAGCGGCCCCAAAAAGTGGGCCATGTATCATACTTATGTATACCTAGACAAAACTTCACTGTAGGAATGAAGTTATGTCGACAAGTATCCATAAGTTCTGAGTCTGGTATACCGAAGGGCATCTTCAGTACTAGTCGTCTGAAGCATTCGATGAAGGCAATGACAGATTCAGTCTTCCTTTGCTTGGTCTCGATGAGAGTGGACATACTAACATGCATGCCACTCTCGTAAAACCTGTTGAGGAACAACCTCTCCAAGTCTTTGAATTAATTGATACACCCGTCAGACAGACTGCAGAACCATTCGAAGGGTACCCCCTGCAAGGTGCTAATAAACAGCTTCGACAGAAATGGATCGTCTCGGGGCAAGTGTAGAGTTTGCGTGTTGAAGTATGTCATGTGCTGACGAGGAGAAGTCAAGCCGTTGAATGAGTTCAGCGTCAGCGGCTTGTAATTAGGAGGGCAGGTAGCGTTCTCCACTAAGGGGGATAAGGTTGAGAATCCCCATCTTCTACAGCTCTTCTTTGTGTGAGATGGTATCGAGTGAGCAACCAGGGAATCAATTACATCCTGTTGATTGAGCAGGTGTTGGGAAACAACCGCTGAGCGGTTGTCAGGTGTTGTCGGCGAAGGACCACCCCCAGTATTTGCAAGATTTGGAGGAGGCACAACAGAATGATACTCCTTTTGTAGGGCAGGAGGGTTATTGCTGTGAGCCGAACTAGCATGGGCTGAGGCATTTTGTTGAGGTGAAGGAACAGCTCCAGCAGCTTGGACTGCCATGATACTGGTAAGCATATCAGTGATCTTGGTAAATGTTTCAAGACCCTCTAGCCATTTACTAGTCTGATCACTGGCTTCTTCAGGTCTTTCTCCGCCCGTCATGTATGTAGATAGTATGCGAGGATGAACAGAGGAAGCAGTACAACTGGTGCTGATACTGTCTGTCTCCGAGTGGATAAGTCCTTCATCTTCAGATAGAGGAGGTAGATAGTCGCCATCAGATTCGGAGGGATCATCGTCCTCTGGAATGCTACCCCCATTGTGGGGGTTATCTGATTCAGATTCTGAGGGAATGCTACCCCTGGCTTGGGAATCTTCGTCGTCCATACAGAATTTTGCCTTTGATCGAGTGCCCATATAGACTCCTTCAGATGTGACAGCCCGTTGGCCATCTGTTGGTAGACTTTATCTTCTCCTTCTCGTGAAACTGAGAGAGAAGGTTGGGTTGGTGGTCCACCGTCTTTGATTGGGGCTTCCGTAAGGGGGACCCCATGAAGCCATTGGATGAGACACGTAGTGGCTTCTCGTCGTCATAGAAGTGCAGCCGTCGAAACACGGACTTTCTCTGAGGCACTCTTGTTACTTTGGAGCAACAGCAGTTGATAACAATATTAGTGCACGGAAGTGCACTATGAATTGTTATGTTCTCCCTCGCTTTACGCTTATGATTTATCATGTCGCGCAAGTCAGCGGAAGGGAGTTTTGTCTTACAACCCATGTTGCATGCATCGCGAGCTTTACATGCGGGTTCGTAAGGAGAGTAGGCGCATCCAGACTTAGTTCATGTGCAGGGGCAACCCCCACACCTAAGTTCTGTGATGTCCTTGAAGACAGCCCCATGCTATACGCGTTGGGACCTATCTTTTTGTTGTGGGTGCATAGGCTTTGGAGACTGGGCTTGGGCGCATGCTTCTTGACAGCATGTTTGAGTCGTCTTGATGTGGCGAATAGTATTGATCCAGAGAGCCTGGGCGCATAGCCTTGAGTGCATGACTCTGAGTGCCCAACCTGTTGAAGATAGAAGTGTTCTTGTTGGGGCTATGCGCCCAAACACTCCCTTGGGCGCATGGCTTTGGGCGCATGCTTGGTGGAGCAGTACTATTTTTTTCCAATTCCGTCCTCGTTCGTGAGCCTTGTCGGGTCTGGCCAGAGTGCCGCACACCCCGATCCTTGGCATCGTAGTGTTTTCCTCTGCCAAGTCTCGAGTGTTGAACACTCTATTGTTGGTTGTGGAGGAAAAAGTCACTGGGCTAGTAGAGCCCGGAACGATGTGAGCCTTCTCCATTTGGGGGACTTCTGTGGCAGAGTCCTGCGCCCAGGTGACAGAGTCCTCCAGTTGCATATTCGCTATGACACAAGCAGGATATGCGCAGCGAGCCTTCGGAAGCCAAGTCTTGCGAGACTTATTTGGCTTTGCTGATTTTGAGGGAGTAGAGCCGTCCCTCGAGAGCATCTCTTCGAACGCTTGCTGATCGAATTTTACGATCAGCATCTTCTGAGTACTCCCCACTTTGTCGGTATCGGATTGCGTCACCACCTTCTCGTCAGAAAAAAAGGTAGTCCCAAGCAGAGTCGCCATTTTTGTGGACACACACAAAAAAAAAGAAGAAAATGCTGTCTTTTTTTTTATTGGCATAAGATACCACAAATCAAGTACGCCTGAGAGATCCTGCGCTGAGGATCGCAAGTACAAAAAGAAAAATTCTGGGGAATGGGACGATGGAGATCGAGCGGCAGTTGCTCCTTTACTCCGTTGACACTCCGATTACAAAAGTGGGAGAAAACCTAAAAAAAATTGCTAACTCTCGGCTCACTGGCAAGAAGTACAGCAATTTGACTCTTGAAAATGCTCTCC
>JANAVB010004398.1:15485231-15572731 GCA_029216955.1 Iris pallida
AGCTCCGACGATACATTCCAGACCCGAGTCATGTGGTGGACTACTCCGAGCTAGAGGTGGGTCCGAGATTAACCTACGAGGAGCAGCCAGTGGATATTCTTGACAGGAGAGAGAAGCGGCTGCGGAACCAGGCTATTTCACTTGTCCGCGTCATGTGGAGACACCACTCTCCGGGAGAGTCCACATGGGAGCGCGAGGACGAGATGCAGGAGCGCTATCCCAATCTGTTTGATTGATTTGATTGTACTCTGTTTCTTTGAAATTCTATTTTCAATAAATGACTGCTATTTGGATCTTTTGAGATTTACTGAGAATTATTTTTTGGGTTCTCGAATTTCGAGGACGAAATTTTTTTAGGGGGGAGATTTGTAACCCCACTTTCTCGTAATTCTGAATAAAAAAATATAATATATAGTTTTCTTAAGAGATTGAATTAATAACTAATTGATTTAACAAATAAATATTTTAAGATTTAAGAAAATACTCTGGTATAATAAAATATTTATTCTGTGAACTTATTCTTTTATACAAGGCTTTCTTGTAATTGGGTTTCTTATATAAGTTTTAGGATTTGGGCCCAATGCTAATTTTTCTTTCAACTGTTTTCTCTTAATTCTGAGAGAAAACGAATTCAAAATTCAAATTAATCAAAACTCTAACAACCTTTGTGTCCACCTGCTCTTTTGTTCATTTGGCGCCAAAGTGGCCTGAACCCCAAGCAGCCATTTCCTTTATATACGGATCAATTCTTCAGTCTCTTCACCAATTCCTTATAACATAGCTCTTTTCTTCCATTTCCTCTTTCATTCGTAGCAAGAAAAGTGAAGGCGATAGCGATGACGATGAAGGCGATGGCGATGTCGGTGATGGCGGTGGCGCGTGCAACACTCCTCGTCGACTAGACCGTTCGATCCACACAGCGTCAACGATCGCTCAGCGCGGCGCGGCGCGGCTTCGACATTCTCTGGCGATCGCCAGTAAGTTCCAGTCTCGAACAATCCTGTACTCCATCTCGTTATGATTCGATTTCGATCCTCCTTCACTCATTCTCTCCATCTTGTGTTAATTCGTTGATCCATCAAAACTTCAGATCGGAAGTTTGATTCCAGAGATTATAGAGGATTCGAAGATCCTTCTGCGATCGGCATTTCGAAACTGACTCTGGAAGCATTTACTGGAATCAGCTGAGAAATTCAGTTCGTCTTCGAATCGATCGACTGGTAAGATCGATCTCTCAATCTTTTGCAATCTGCGAATCGAATTGCTGAATTGTGTTGTGAAATGTTATAACTGTGTCGGCGTGAAATGATAAAGGGATGGATGGTTCGGATGGATTAATTCTGGGATTTGAAGTATTTTTCTCAAGTTTAATTGAATTGTGAGTTGATTAGCAGTGTCTTCTTCCGTCTTTGTAAAAAATTTGATCCAAACAATTCAAATATCTGTGACATCTTTAATGAGCTAAGATGCCCTTCAACTGTTTGATGTTATGTCTCACAGAGTTTGATAATTCCAAATTCAACACTTGGACTCGTATCTGACTCGTCGGGGCAGTGTATCTTTGGATTAACTTCTTCCTTCAAGTAAATATTGCTTTAACGTGATGTTCATTTCAGTAGAGTAGTTGTTCGGCTAAGGGATAATTAGTTTTATTACCCGTTCGTGCCTCAGATCAGGACTGTGTCCGTGAACGAGTGTCCGGTCTAGACATTGTCTTAATTGAAATTCAATAGAATACGGGACGTGTTTGGGCGAGTGTAGCAGCTGTGCGCTGGTAGCAAGTCGAGTCAAGTATACGAGTGTGATGAAGACAGTGCAGGAACTGCCAATTTCATGGGTAGAGTAGCCGTTGGATTCAAATTTAAACTTATTATACTATCAGTACAGGCTTGGTTACACTGATAAGTGAATCAGTGGTAGCCATTCAGTTGTATTGACAATTGGAGCTCATATGTATTCATAGTTGATTTAATTACTGAAGGTTATGTTGTATTTAAATGATTACAATGATAACATCGGGTTGGTTTAGATTGATAAGGAAATTGGGTACTGTCCTGGTATGGACTGATCAGTGGTGTAAATTGCATCTCAATATAGGTCAGGTTGCTATATCACAAGTTTTGCATCTTAAATGCTTAAATCTGTAGACTCATGGGACTTCTCATCACTGCCTGATCTCAATGTGGCCTGAGATTGGATGGCCTATTGTAAATCTGAGATTGGATGGCCTATTGTGAACCTGAGAATTGAAGTCTCATTTGAACCTGAGATGGAAGTTCAGATTAAACCTGAGATAATTTCAGTTTTCCTGAGAGTTGTTTCATTTGAACCTGAGATTACAAATCAGTTGAACCTAATATCTCAGTGAAGACTGAGAGATTAACCCAGTTTTCCTGAGAGTAACTCAGCTGCCCCGAGAATAAATCATTGGAACCTGGGAGTACTTCTCAATTTGAACCTGAGAAGTTGTTCTCAGCTGAAATATTGAGCAATGATTCTCAGTGTAAGCTGAGAAGCCAATCTCAGTGTAGGTAAACTGAGAACCTAGCCTCCTGAAGCTATTTTGAATCAGCAGTATTAGCAAATGGAAGTTCACCTTGGTTCATGACAGGCAAGTCCTGTTATCCTTAGTTCTTTGGACAGAACACATATTGTAGTTTCTAAGAAAACTAAGTTATATTTTGTCTAGAAATCCTAATGTTTTCCTTGGGATAGAAACACTTTGTTGTTGACTATAATTAGGTTGTAATCTCTTATATGGCAACTTATGGTGAAATAGAGATGTGTTTTGTAAATGGATTTTGAGTAAATGATAAACTAAACAACCTAGAGTGTCCAAGTCTTAATCAACCTTGGGGAACCATATGTTAACTATTTGGTTCATTACAATTAGCATAGTTAGTTTACAAGTTACTATGATTTCAAGGCTTGGCTAAAATTTGAAGTTGTACAATAGTTTGCTAATAATTATTGTTAATGATATTCTATAGAAATATTAAGAAGAGGGAACCCTAAAACTAGGTTTTATATAGAAGTTAATTCATGGTTAGATTTATTGATAACAAATTAGATTTAGTCTGTTCATTAATCAACTTGAACTTAATAAACCAGGAGG
Source organism: Iris pallida (assembly GCA_029216955.1). NCBI lineage: Eukaryota > Viridiplantae > Streptophyta > Magnoliopsida > Asparagales > Iridaceae > Iris > Iris pallida. The sequence continues at coordinate 15,488,347 of JANAVB010004398.1, forward strand.
ACATCCAGTTCCATTGTTTACCAGTACTTTCTCGGAGCCAGACAAGTACTTTTCTACGGTTTTGTGCATTTACATTCTTGTACTCTTTCTTATGACACGTCATGGCACGATATCATGTATTCCTGTATTCCTGTACCCTTGTTCTTGTACTTATTAGTGTCGGGTGGTGAAATACACTAGCCATGTGACCAATCCCGGTTACTATATTTCATGTGCCTAGCTTAGGCCTCGCATCGTGCACGCGGGCCCTAAGTCGTACCATATTCATGTACTCATGTGCATGTTCTCATCCCAGCCGGTCACATGGACTAGATGTATTTCGATATTGTGCACTTATCATATCTGGTACTTCAGGATTATAGTTTCATTCCTGTACTTTACATGTTCATGTACCTTACATTCATGTACTATAGTTCCTGTACTCATTTTCTGTACTACTTTCATGTATTTTCCCTATTCATTCTTGTATATTTTTTCATGTATCCCTGTACTCATTTCATATCATGTTCATGTTTCATTACCTAGAACTGTACTTTGCTCCGCTCCTGAATAGGATATGTTGCAGGTGAGTTGGAGGCCCTGTGCGACACCTATTATGGACAGGATGTTGCTATTCTTGCTGAGCCAGCTGGAGCTGTGTTGGACCTAGAGGCTGCAGAAGCCTAGAGCTTACCTTAGCACTTTACAGTTTTACCTTGTACTTGAGACTAGTAGAATCTATCTTTTATTTTGCTGGAATGTAATAGAATTATGAGACTTGTACTTCTTTTCTGGGATACATTTATAGATGCTGTGTTTTCATACTTGTCTTGATATCTGATTAGTTTTCCTAGATTGGTACAGCTTACTTTGTTGTGTCTAACGACAAAGGCTGGGCGTGTCCGACTCGTGTCCGATTATTCAGGAGCGGGTCGTGACATATTTTTAGTGGTGGCCCATATTCAGCTCTTTCTGAGTGAAAACATACTTCAGGCTTTTGTGGTCCGTGAAGATGTCCCAACTGACAATGTAACTCAAGCATTGAGTTTTACGTCGACACAAGTAACCGGAGAAGAGACGTCAAACATATACAAGCCTCCAGTCACATGTCCTTTACAATAGTCTTTTCAGTCTTCAGATCCTGAAAAATACAAACATCAGGAAAAAAGTTATCGAGCAGTGTAAGTCGCGAGTAATTTGACTAATGGAAAGCAAATTAAATGGATTTCCAGGTGTATGCAGCACAGAATGAAGTGACAAGTTGGAAGAAAGACGGGCACTTCCTCGCCCACGAACTGTCAGTGAATCACCATTGGCAACAGTAATACCTGAAGTATGACCCACCGATATATAATTGCGGATCATACCTGCGTCGTCAGTCATGTGAGCAAACCCATCGGAGTCAATGACCCACTGTTTCGATCGTACCATACAAGCTGCAGAGTACCCAGCAGTGGATCCGGACGTGGATATCTCACTACGACGTTGAGCCTGAAACTCAAGAAAATTTGCGTAAGAATCGACGCTCATCTGAACCAAACGAACGCTATCATCAGGAGCATCCGAAGTAATATTGGCAGCAGGAGCTTTAGGGCACTGCCACTAGAAATATCCCTGCTGACCGCAGTAGAAGCACGTTCGTAGTCGTCCCCCATCACGACCACCATTGTCTCGCCCGCCATCACGACCATAAGTCCGGCCACCTCGTCGTCCACTACGCCTACCACGAACGCCAGGACGAGCAGCACTGCTAAAGGCAGATCGATCAGTAGGAGCATCCCCCGGAATGGTCTCGACGACCTTTGCGGTCCGAAGAACACAGAAGTGGGCCTCCATCAAAAACGGAACTTTAGTTCTAGCAATGATTTGTGATCGAGCTGAGTCCGCATCAGGACGGAGAGAGGCAAGATATGTCATAACATGAAGCTGCTCACGTTGAGATCGAGCTTCATTGATATCCGTCGTTAGAGGGAGAACACGATCAATTTCATCTGTCATAGCCTTAAAGGACCGGAAGTGATCCTTATGAGACGTGTCTCCCTGATTTGCTCGGTAAACGTCAACAACCGAGTCGTAGATACGAGACAAGTCGCGTTTTCCATCAAACGTCGTTGCGAGGACCTATCATAGCTCCTTAACCGTATCTGTGTTCTGAACCATGTCCTCGACAGACGGTTTCATTGAGTTCATCAACTGTGTAAACAGTCGACTATCATCCTCTCCCATTGTTCAAACGTGGGATCAGTCATTGCCGGAGGGCTGTTAGTCAGATGTTTAGACAGCCGCATCCTCCGAAGTATTTTTTCAACCTTCTTCCGCCATGTTGATTAACCATCTGGTCCATCTAATCGACGATCGACGAGTCGAGTCGAAGAGACCGTCGTGCTAGTGCCCGTTGCATTGTTAACACTGGTAATAGAATCACCATCATCTGCCTTCGGGTTTATCATCTTGAAATGAATGCAATCGTCACAAGTTCTTCCCAACCCCAATAATCACATCAACTTTACGAGTGCGCTATTAACGTGGCCAACACCGGCGCGCGCATGTAAAGTGAAGACAACAGGACACATGAGTGAACAAGCTCCTTCTCTGTGTAGCTGGTGAACACGTCAGGACACAGGAGTAAACACGATCACTCTTTGTGTAAATCCTGATGTGAAGATTGGGGTGGGAAAAACAAAGATCCACGTAGACAATCAAGTTGTTTATCCTTTGTTAATTCCTGACGGCATAATCTAGGAACAGAGGATGTGCAAATAAAGCATTTGGCTACCGTATGTCTTCGAAATACGGTACTTTTTTTTTGAAGAAAAGATGGCTAGGGTTTGTAGGAGATAGATGGGCTAGTGTTAGGATTTGAAAGAAGGAACATGGTGGCGGCTAGGGTTAGGGATTGGATGGGCTAGGGTTAGGGTTAGTGGCGGAAGGGGGTACAGCCGGAGCGGGTAGGAGGGGGACCAGTCGGGGGGGGGGGGGGGGGGGCTGGAGGGGGGGGGCCAACAGGGGTTGAGGGAAGGGGGTGCTGTAGTGGGGGGCTGGGGGCTGGATCGGGTGTCGGGGTAGAGCAGCCGGGGGGTGGGCGCTGGAGAGGGGCCAGCATGGGGGGGGCGCTGAAGAGGGGCCAGCAGGGGGGGCGCTGGAGGGGGGCAGGGGGACATTAGGTGGTGGGGGCTGGGGGGCGCTCGGGGGGGTGGAGGGGCAGGGCAGCATTGGGGATTAGGGTTAGGGTTTTTGTGTGGAAGAGATGAGAGGATGATGGTTTATGGCTCTGATACCATGTATAATGAGAATAATAGGTTAATTTTATTATGAAGAGGGATTACGTATATATAGGAGATTCTAGCTCCTCTCTTTACTCTCTTCTCCAATGTGGGACTTAACCCCACTATTACTAATGCTTAACACTAACAAAAATACAGAAAAAAAATATTTGTTCGAGATCTCTGTACGTTATTGCACCAGCCTGGCTATTGTAAATATGTTTTTTTCTTACTGGATTTGTATAATTGCAACGCTATCTTCATTACTACAAAGTGTGTTCAAGTTGTTCCTTCAGACTCGTATAATTGCAATTTTCTTTTGCTCGCAGACCATGAACAACTGATGAATACTCGGCTATTAGGTTTGAACCATGAAAATCTAAAGATGGGAGTGACAATAGCATGTGTATTCAAGTTTGGTTTTTTCACAATGTTTTGAGTTCTGAAATGTTTGGTTTTTAATCACTATATTTTATGTTTTGTCGAAAATATTCCAATCAGTTTAACTAGAACCTTCTTTGTCTTTTGTCTTATGTTTGCTAAATCCAAGACTGTACTTATATGGGCTCCATCTCATCCCATTAGGATGAGAGAAAATTTTCCCCTACGAAATAGACCTAATGGAAAAAGATAAGGGTGCTCTCTATCTCGACAAAAAGATAATGTTGTTGTCATGTAAAAAAAAGTAGTAAGAAGGTAAGGACGGGAGCAGATATGTTGTCCTCTACAAAATTCTGTATCAAATATGTTTCCTCTATATAAAAATGAAGGTCCCACACTGATTTTTTTAAAAAAATACTTTAAGTAAACTAACTCACTAATTAATTTAATTTGGTAGTGTTCTAGCTACTACACGATGGTGTAGCTAGGTGGCGGACTAGCTGGGCGGCTACAACAAGTGCGCGCGAGATGTATTATATTTATTGTGTGAGCAAGATGTATTATTATATACTAGTATATATGTACCTCCATTGCAAATATTTGTATTTAATTGGAAAGAGAAAACAATATCCCTTTTAATTTTACTATGCATAATTGGAAAGAGAAAACAAGATGTATTATTCTATATTGGCAGTATGATTGTATACTATTCCACGTATTGGGGGTATGATTGTTTAGTATTCCTCGTATCATGTATTAGCTGAAGTCTTGTGGCACTTGACTACTTTTTTTCATTTGGTGTAGCACTATTTGATCAAAAGACTTTCTTTAGAAGCGCAACAGTATGAATATTAATTGATTGGAATAAATAACATGCATCTTAACAAATTCTAAATCTGAAAATTGCTGAGAAACCCAATTTCGGAATTGATTTTTATGAAAAATCCATCCGCATGATGGGTTTTATGAAATGCCCAGAATTATATATTTCCAAGTTAAGTATTCCAAGATTTCCTTTAGGTGTTCTGTATGTACAAAATTAATACCATAACTACCCCTCCGCACAAACTCAGATCTGGATTGCGATTCTCGTCGTCTACTTCTTCTTCTTCTTCACGAGAGATCTGAATTCCATTGCTCTTATCTTCAGCAGAGATCGCAAAGATCGTTCGTAGTTCACCATACTTTTTTTTTCAGTTGAACTCCGATCATCGCTCATCTTCTTCTTCTTCTTCTTCTTCATCTTCTTTTCCGACAATTAGGTCAATTATGGAGAGAAGATCTTCTTCTTTTCCATAAGAGTTAGCATCGTTTTGAAAGAAGAACGAAAACTCTTGAATCTTTATTCATGTCAAATTTTTTTTCCACAAAACAAAAAAATAAAAAAATAGGTTTCTGTTAACTATTCTCCGTCGATATCACACGAAGAATAGTCATTCTCCTGCATTTTTAACAAGGAAAATGCCATTCTCTGTGTTGAATGGCATTCTCCATGTTACTAACACGGAGAATGGCATTCTCCGTGTTACTAACACGGAGAATGGCATTCTTATGTGTTTTAACATTTGAATGACCATTCTCCGTGTCATTTAACACGGAGAATGCCATTCTCCGTGTAATTTAGCACGGAGAATGGCCATTTCCCATGTAATTTAGAACGGAGAATGCCATTCTCTGCACTAAATTACACGGAGAATGGTCATTCTCCAACGTTTTAACACTGAGAATGACATTCTCCGTGTAAATTAACACGGAGAATGGCATTATCCATGTTTCTAACACGGAGAATGGCCATTCTCCTGCGTTTTAAGATGGAGAATGGCCATTCTCCATGTAATTTTGCACGGAGTATGGCCATTCTCCGTGTAAATTAAGACGGAGAATGCCATTCTCCGTTGAAATTAAGACGGAGAATGACATTCTCCGTGTTACTAACACGGAGAATGGCCACCCTCATACGAAATTAACATTTTTCGTGTTCTAACACGGAGAATGACCATTTTCCTGCATTTTATGGTCAGTTGAAACTTTGAAGGGCCATAACTTTTGACTGGGAGGTCGAAACAAGGCCCGGTTTGTCGCAAAATGAGCGTATCTTCGAGGAGCTTTAGATTAATGATGTTTTCGTTAGACGACCATCCGAAATTTTAGAATCGCAAAAAAATGATGTTTGGACCTCCGTTTTAGCACTTTTGTCGTTTGTCTCGATCTTTCCGAAATTTTTCGACGAGTTTTTGAAAATTTTTGAGGAGAAAACCTAGATTCGAAAGTAAGCAGTCTATGGAAGAAGATGAAGTATCGAAACGTTTTTTTAAGAGTAGTTTCGTGTGTGTTTTCAATAAATTAGAAGGAAGGGCAAAAAGGTCATTCGGAACCCTCTTTATATTTTTTTGCTAATTCTGGGCACCCGATGAAATTTTACTGCGCGGTGGATTTTTCACAAAACTTTTTCGTTTTTTGGGCATTTCATAAATTTTCCCATTCTAAATTATGGAGACAGAGAGGTGGATCTTTTAAAAAGTTTGGTACCTGCAATGAAGCATTTAATTCCAGAAAGAGAAAATGAACAATTTCCATAATGTCTGCACAATAATTTTGTATTTTGCCCCATAGTTTAAAGTATCGGCGATACCGATCCGATACGGCCGATACCGATACGGTTTGGCATGGCCCGATTCGATACCGACCGATACCTGATACTGACCGATACCGACAGTGGGGGTCTCTTTTTCAATCAATTTGGCAAAAAAAATTGAACGAAAAAGACAAATCAATAAGGGTTTGATGCATAATAAGGTTGTAAAAGCATATAAAAGAAGAAAGTTGATTGATTGCATGTAAAACAAACGGTAAGGGTGACTACTATTTAATTCAATTTCAAAACTACTAAAAAAATAGCACTGAAAATACTTAATAATTTATTAAATATATAAAATATAATTTGTAAATGTATAAAATATATTTTTAAATGTTAATAATTTATTAATAATTATTTGTTTTCCGAGACCAAAAAATCCGATACTCTGATCCGAAGCCGCCGATACTACCTATATCGCCGATACTGATACTCATAGGAATGGTCCGATACCGATTCTGATACCGACACTGCGAACCTTACTGGCCTAGTATTCAAGTAGTAGCAACCTGGCTGGTATATATTACTTCATTTTTATCTTTTATATAGACCCAATCAATCTATGCTAATATGAACATCCACTGGAATCTCCAGTCAACCCTATAAAGCACATTGAATTGTATAACTATACACATAATTGCTAAGTTCTACCGCGAATGCACAAGTGTCAAAGTCCATGAACAATAAGCACCACAAGATCAGGCAACAATAATCAGATCATCAAAGGAGTTTCTGATAGGAGGAGGGAGTTTCAGAGTTTCCCTTTCAGCTTAGCATAACAATGGAAGCTCAATACAGAAAAAATGATCAGTCGTTCTGTATTGCATACACAAGCCTAACAAAACAAAAATTAATACAAACGAGAGGTTACACATAATATAAATAGGAATACAAAAACAAGTGTGGGTTCCCCACATCTTGAGTAATATGTGAAGATCAAGTATAATCCATCTAAAAGCTGGCTTGGCTTATCAGGAAGGGTTGAGAATTTAGTACATTGACGTTTTTATGTTTTCAATTGCCAGCAATAGGATAATACACCATTCCAAGAGGTCAGTCTTCGGTTCTGAAGCACTTCTTGAAGGAAATGGATGTTGTGCTGCATTAATAGAAACACTTAACCGTCAAGAAAAGAAGAAGTCACTTCCAAAAAGTAATTAACAACAATTAATTATGCTATAAACAAAAAGATTGACTAGGATTAAACAGCATAAAACACAGTAACACAGAGTCGCCACTGGATGGTAGATTACTCAGAAAGTTGTGACAACACAGTGAATTTGTAAATGATGAAGATTTACCTCTACAAATTTCAGTTTGAAGTCGAGACTTCTGGACCTTTGAGTGAGTTCATATTCTTCGCAAAGATACTCCAATATCTGGGCGTAATTGGCATTCTTCCTAGCAATTTCATATCTGATTATTAGAAAGAAAGGATACTGGTTACTTGCTCGCTATATTCAAGATGGAATTTGTGTAAGGAAATTCTGCAGTCTTTGTAGCAGCAACACTATAAACATCAGCCAATGAGGTTGTTAGGGTACTTCCGAATATGTTAAAAGAACACAAAGCTTTGTCCTAAGATCATATTCCGCGAAGCTTCAAGTTGCAATGCATAATGATTAATGATGACTAAAATGTATCAAAATCCTAGTATGAAAATTTGGTACAAGAGGACCTGCCATGAGACCGAAAGGTAGGTACTGAATTCATCTATATCATTTGGAGAAAATGGTTTTATGCATACTTCTACTTTATCTATATAGATTCTATACCAATACCCAAGGTTCGCAGTATAAGAATCAGTTTCGTATCCTTCTTGATTATTGGTATTGGTCGTTTCGACAGTTTCTGGAGGTTTATAATCAGAGTTCCAAAGTTCTTTGTTTTTAAAAGTCAAAATTAGTAATTATTATTATTAAAAAGCCAAAAATATTTCATATATTTAAGCAATGTATCATTTGTTATTTCTTGTTAGCGATGATTGAAATAATATTATTGACGGATGTTGTGAATATCAAAATGTACAACTTTAAATAAAGTGGTTAATTATAATGTGTCGACTATAAATCTTGTTGACACATTATAGCATGTAAATCTTCGACATGCCAAATCATTGTGTCAAAGCTATTTTTCCCATATTTCTCCTTGTAGTTTTTTCTTTGCTAAATTGATCGAAGAGTCCTGATGTCGGTATCACCAGTATCAGTCCGATCGGAACGGAACATGCCAAAAATGATATGAATCATATGATACAGCCATTTCGTGTCGATATTGTCAAGCTCCAGTTCCGCAAACTGTTCGTCCTCGCACGGGCGTCATGCCGCACGAGTCTAAGTTGCGCTCGCGCAAGGCGATTTTCCTAACGGCCGATTACAGCAGCTTGACGACGGGATCGTCCACAGAAGTCCCGAGCAGAGAAGTTGAATAATACAAGGTGTATAGAAATAGAAATCCTTTTATTGATGGAGATTTCTAAAGGCACTCCAACTTTTACTCCAGGACAGCCCATTACTTCAGGACAGCCTAACTTGGTGCAATTTTTACTCAGGACAACCCCAATTTTACTTTGGGCTGCACACCCCCAAAACCTTCTCCCAACCCTTAATTCTAAATTTTTACTCTCTTCAAATTTCCATCCCGTTTCCAAGCTCTAATTCCTTTCTCCCAACCCTTCATTGTTTGGTAATGCCTAACATATTTAGATTAAATTGTTTAGAACTGATTTAGGGTTCATATTTATTTATTTCGAACCCTATAAATCAAATTAAAGGATTATAAAAATCTGATTTTGCCTGCAGCCGGACTTGAACACGACAGGACTGTAGACAAATTTTACAGTCCTGTAGTATAAGTAGGACTGTAGAATTTTTCTACAGTCCAGTAGTATAGATAGGACTGTAGGAAAATCCTATAGCCCTGCTTTTACTAACTCGCACACTAATTAATTTAATTTGGTAGTGTTCTAGCTACTACACGATCGAATGGGATGGCGGACGTGGTACAGCTTGGTGGCGGACTAGCTGGGCGGCTACAACAAGTGCGCACGAATCGTCCCACCCGATCACCAACTAAAGTTTTGTTAGGGCCGCAACTTCACCTTCGAGCTCAACGAGATCAAGAGCTATATACTACTTCTATCTGCACCTTCGACTAATGCATGCTACCAAGGGATTGATGAAGCCCGATCACCATCAGAGCACAACCTCTAGCTGCAGCATCCTTCCCCTCCCCCATCATCCATACCTCAGCCGCCTCCATCACCACCACCACCACCACATGCTGCTTCCGCACCTGATGTAGGACTCACCGTACACCTTCCATGTCAACCTTGCGTGCACACATCTTCATACAATCTAATGGTTGAGGACAAATGATGCATGGTGAGCTAGTCATATAGAATTTTTTTTTTATTTGGGGGTGGGAGGAGGAGGGCTAACATAAAGACTGAGATACATGTAATCTAACGGTTATTAATGACCGAGTCATTAAATTAATAACTCATGAGTTCCTCTAGCATTTTGGTAAACTAAATTAGTTAGCTCGATCTCGAGCGCACGGTCGGTGGTGGTGTCTAGCGTCAATTAGGTTATTTATATTATATTTATTGAGCGAGCAAGATGTATTATTATATACTAGCAAGGGCAAACGGGGCTTGGGTCCGGGCCCCAATGCCCAAGGGGCTCCAATTTTTTTAATAATTGTACTAAAAATAAGTACTAAAACACAGTTTTTAAATATGTTGTCTTCTACAAAGTCCAGTCCACAACCTTCCTTTAAAGAATAAAAATGAAAAACAAATAGGGCACTGTAAATAATAGCTTTGTTAGGGAATTGGAACAGATGCGCGTGGATCTTTTCCATTTAGAGAAGAAAAAAGTTCGAAATTTTATTTATTGCTTCTGATCCTCTGATCCCAGATGATGGCTAACGGTAATTTTTTTTGCTTATTTTAATTCTCTCTTCCTTCTTTTTTGCTTATAATGAAACTACAAATTCCTTTTTCTTCACTATCTTCTCCTATAATTATCCACAGAAATTCGACGAAGCCGGAGTTGGATTAAGCAGCCATGGCAAAAAATAATGCTTATGGCCTCTGCTTGGCCTTGGTTAGTTCTACTAATAAAGTACATCCCTCGGTTGTGTTCAACAACTGTGGTTAGTTTTTGCACATGGACATTATTTTCAGTCAACATCAATTGCTCTGTTTCATTGTTTATACCGTAGCAAATTGTTTTAATATGAGACAAATAAAATGTTATCCAATTTCTCTCTTTTTCCAATTCTATCCGGCCCTTTTATTTACTAACTGATGTAGCATATGTGGTTCAGTAGTTCTTTAGCAATTAGCACGTTGCTGGATGAATACCTTCATTGCAAGTACAGTAGAAACTCTATAAATTAATACTCGATTATTTAATAAACTCTCTAAGATAATATTTTTGGCCGGTCCCGACTCGGGGATAGGGTGCTAAATTAATAATTCGCTAAAATTATAAGATAATACATTTTTGATAATTTCTTCAGACCCCATATAAAATATAAATTAATAATTCCTTATATATAGCATATTACATGAATGATTTATGAAGGTTTCTTGAAAAATGACTCAATTGTCTTTTGTTTTTTGTTGAAATCAATTTCCCCTTGAATCTCGTCTCTAATTTTCCTTAGCATGGTAAGAACTTCTGGTGTTGTTTTCTCATAGCTCAACAAGAAATTGTTCAATGTGATACACTGAACACAAGAAGCATAATAAGGTGGGAGATTGAAGGTTTCTTTCAAATTGGGCCCTTCATTTGATATACACATGCATTGTATACAATAATTAAGTGGAAGCTTGAAAGGTGTTTGTAAACTACGTAAGTATTTTACTATAAATTAATAAAATATTAATTAATATATAAATTAATAATTATTAATTTATCGATTAATTAATAACTCTTTTAATTAATAAATTTTGGTGGTCCCAAGTGTATTATTTTATAGAGTTTCTACTGTATTTGTACTTAATTGGAAAGAGAAAACAATATCCCTTTTAATTTTACTATACATAATTACTTAATTATTCATGTTAAATTTGATGAACAATTTCAATTGTGTTCAATAACGGTTATTACTAAAATGCTGGTGTCCCGTCACTTGTTACCAACAATGTATGTAACAGGGGTAGTTCCCTCCCACTAATAGTGTGTTTCTAGTTAGTATAGTGATTATAGTGCGAAATCAACGGTTTGTTTAGTTATGATTGAGTAGGTTATAAAGGTTGTCTCTATATTGGGAGTATGATTGTGTACTATTCTGCGTATTGGGACTCTATATTGGGAGTATGATTGTATACTATTCTGCGTATTGGGAGTATGATTGTGTAGTTGTTGATATATTTAGTAAGAGAATATGTTATATTTAGTATGAGAATATCCTGAGGACATATTTGGAAAGCCAGAATATGCCACAGGATATTCTATTGGATATTCCATGATGTAAAGGCTATATAAATCCTATGAGATTATCAATAAAATATATCAATCAATCTCTACATTGTATCAAAGCCACCTTTCCACAAACCCTAACCCTAGCCGCCACCAAAACCCTAACCCTAACCCCTCTTCTTTCTCCGCTTCCGCTGCTGCTACTGCTGCGGACACTGCTGCCGCTACCGCGGCTGACTGCTGCTGCTGCGGCCACTGCTGCCGATGCCGCTGTCGCGGCTGGCTGTTGCTGCTGCGGCTGACTGCTGCCACTGTGGTTGTCGCTGTGCACGCCTCCATCAGAGGACAACGAAGATGAAGACGAGGACGAAGAAGATGCCGATGCCTAGATTCGATGAAATCAGACATATTCGGATTTAGGAGAGGACGACGACGACGAGCGTGAGTCGTGGAGCAAACGTGACGTGATCGGAGAAGAAGCATCGATGGAGGCGATCCTCAAGAAGCTGGATGCTGACAATGTGGCGACGTTGATGAAGGTGATGAAGGTGTCGGCTGGAAAGAGCACGACACGAACGCCGCCAAAGTTGAAACTACCCTCCATCGATCTGAAGCTGGATGGACCAGCCACCTATCTGAGTTGGTCACGGCGGGTGAGAAGAACCCTTGCAGAAAAGAACCTGGAGGGATTCTTGACGGACGAGAAGACAAAGCCGGACGAGGGCTCGACAGCACACGACGAGTGAAAATTCACTCATATGGTGATTTACATCTGGCTTCTCAATTCCTTAGTCCAGTCTATTTCCTCTACAGTAGATGGAATTGAAATGGTGAAAGACGTGTGGAAGAAGCTGAGGAGAACCTATGATGATGTGGAAAACAACTTACGGATCCTCCAGATAAAAGGAGAGATCGACGACACTGTACAGGGAGAGAAGACGGTGCAGGAGTATGCCACAGAGTTGGAGCATCTCTGTCTGGATTATGATCACTCCTCAAAACGGACAAGTTGCGGGGACCCAAAGTGCAAGGAGAGACATATGTGTCTGCAGGAGAGGACGATAAAATTCCTCAAAGGGCTGAATACTGCATTCGTACAGAGGACAGCCTTACTCCTTGCACAACCAGAGATTCCTAGTCTCGAGGAGGCTATCTCAGCCATGATCCATGAGGAGACGCGTATCAGACTACAGGCGGGGACAGGTGGTCCCCCCGAAGCAAAGTCAGCACTAGCGGTTACTAGCTCGGGCGACACAGGATCCAAGGGAGAGCTCTGGCAACACAATCGGCAGTGCTACAACTGCGGAGAGATGGGCCATCATCGGTATGCTTGTACCAAACCACCTAAGGAGGGAGACTCAGGTGATGGACGTGGACAAGGATATGGTGGACGTGGTCGTGGTCGTGGTCGAGGAGGCCGACGAGACGGCCGAGGAGATTATCGGGCAAACCTGCTGGTAGCAGAAGGGAATGAAGGAGCTGGTGGCAACTTTACTGAGGAAGATCAGGCACTGCTAGACCTGCTGGAGAGAAAGCAGAGAGCGTCCACCGAAGGAGACATCCAACCCAATTTTCGTTGGAGGCAACGCCGCTATGTATGCCCACCCATCAGAAGGTACTGACGAGTCACTCGCTCTTGCATCTATGTCTTCCCTTAAAACATCAGACTGGATTATCGACTCAGGAGCATCTCAGCATGTGACCGGAAACGCTAGTGAGTTTTCTTCATACACTCACCCAGCATCAGCAAACACCATTCAGACTGCAGATGGCACTTTCCAACCAGTGGTCGGTAAGGGTACTGTTAATTGTACAGCTTCAGTAAGATTATCCAATGTGTTACATGCTCCATCCTTTCCAGTCAGTCTTTTGTCTATTAGTTCTATAATTCTCCAACTGAAATGTATTATTTCTTTTGATATTCCTAAGGTGATCTTCCAGGAGAAAGGGACGGGACGAAGACTTGGGACTGGCACCTGGCATGAGGGACTGTGGTACCTAGATCGAGAAGGACTGAAGTCAGCATTGGTATCTATGGCAGAGAAGACTGGAATGGGAGAGCTACAGCAGAAGACTGAAGATACTTTGATACTTCATCATAGGAGGATGGAACATTCTTCCTTTGATACTCTAAGTAAGTTGTATCCAGAGATGTATGCAAAATCAAATAAACAGAAATTAGTATGTGATGCATGCGAGTTAGGAAAACTTACTAGGAGCTCATATGCTGGTACTGGTCATAAGAGCTCTTTTGTTTTTGAGGTAGTACATTCTGATGTTTAGGGTCCATGTGCTACTAACACTATGAATGGGTATAAGTACTTTGTTTCCTTTATTGATTGTGCATCTCATGTCACCTGGCTGTATTTGATAAAAAATAAGAGTGATGTATTTGCTTGTTTTCGGGACTTTCATAAGCATGTCCAGACTCGGTACAATGCAGTGGTGAAGGTACTGAGGTCTGACAATGGCACGGAGTATACCAACAGGACGCTTGCAGAGTACTTGTCAGCACATGGCATACAGCATCAGACCACTTGTGCATACTCACCAGCACAAAATAGAGTAGCAGAAAGGAAGAACCAACACCTTCTGGAGACCGCAAAAAGTATGATGATCGACATGAATGTCCCACAAAATCTATGGGGGCATACAGTGTTGACAGCAGCTCAACTTATCAACAGGATGCCTTCAAAAGTCCTGGAATGGAAGTCTCTATGTGAAGTATTACAAGACAATAATAGTGGGATACTTCCACTGAAGGTGTTCGGGTGTGTGTGTTTTGTGAAGGACAACAGACCATCAGTTGGAAAACTTGACCCTATAGCGGTCAAGTGCATCTTCGTGGGCTACTCAGCGACTCAGAAAGGGTATGTGTGCTGGAGTCCAGTAGAGAAGAAGAAATTTGTTAGTATGGATGTCCACTTCCGGGAGTATGAGCCATATTACCGCCAGGGGGAACTTCGCACAACACGCCTAATACTACCAGTATAAGGCGAGAGGGGGATATGAACTTGGTGGTAACCGATTTAGAAGTTTGGCATAGAGACATGGTTAAGGAGGAACATAAAGGTGAAGCCGAACAGGGGGAGAAGTGTTAGGGCTACGGCTCAGGGGGAGTTACTTACCTACAGCAGGAGAGAGAAGCAAACTACAGGACCAATACCCACAGTGCCAGTGCTAAGTCCCTTGCCTGCGTCTGTCCCTTCTCCTGAGACACCTACACCACCATCCTCCTCATCTATACCACCATCCTCCTCAGGTGATATCATTCATCCTACTTCTTCCACACCACTATCTATACGAAGGACTACTCGCAGTAATGCAAAAAATCCTCCGGACAGATATGGTTGGGATCTTGCTAAGTTTGTTTCTTATGATCATATCTCTTCTTCTCATAGAGCATTTATAGCATCTTTGGATAGTATTACGGTACCTAACAATTGACAGGTTGCCAAGAACGATCCAAAGTGGAAAGCGGCGATGCACGAGGAGTTGAAAGCTCTTGAGAAAAACCACACTTGGGAGCTGGTGAGCCTGCCAAAAGGGAAAAGAGCAGTCGGATGCAAATTGGGTTTCACTGTGAAGCAGAACCCAGATGGACAGGTTGAGTGCTACAAAGCTCGACTGGTGGCAAAAGGATACAGTCAGACATACGGCATCGACTATGACGAGACCTTTACACCAGTGGCGAAGATGACCATTGTCAGGACATTGATCTCCCTGGCAGCCAATGGAGGGTGGAAGCTACACCAACTGGATGTGAAGAATGCATTTTTTTCATGGGGATCTAGTAAAGGAGGTGTACATGGAGATACCACCAGGATTTGGCACCAAACAGATAGAAGGCAAGGTCTGTAGACTGAAAAAGTCCCTCTATGGACTGAAGCAATCTCCTCGAGCATGGTTTGACAGGTTCACGAGAGCAATGATAGGGATGGGATATCAGCAGATCAATGTTGATTATACTGTCTTCTTCAGACGAAGTGGAGGCCACATCACCATGCTTGCTGTATATGTAGATGATATGATTATCACAGGCGATGATGGGCAGGAGATCGTCCAACTCAAAAGAAAGCTTGACAAGGAGTTCGAGGTGAAGGATCTTAGCCCTCTTCGATACTTCCTTGGGATTGAGATTGTTCGAGATACAGAGAAAATTGTTCTTTCTCAAAGGAAGTACGCACTGGACCTGCTTACGGAAACAGGGATGATGGGATGTAAACCAGCTACGACACCGATAGACCAGAAGTTCAAACTGTGTCACTCCCCGTTCCCAGAATGCATATTTTTATACACGTACAACTCGTATATATTTATTTAGTATTTATCATGTATTATCCTGTATTTAATTTCTTTAATTTCATGTCAATTAATTATTTGCTCTTTAATTTTCATGTTAATTAATTTCCTGCAATTTTATTCCTGTATTTTATTTCTGCATTTTATTTCCTGCTATGACTTCTTGACCTGGGTGTTTCGATTTGTTCTCTAATTTATTTATTTAATGTTGGCATGATAATTCTCCTATTATATCCTTATGCCTTTTGCATGAACTCGATAATCTTAGCATGTTAATATTTTTGATACATATGGTTGTGTAGAACGTACCCCGTGTCTTGATCGGTTTATGGATACCCAGTAAGACTGGAACTTGACCTTGAGAGTTATAGACTCGACCCATTTAATACTAATTGACTTTCATGCCTTGTCACCATTGATGACGATGGTTATCTTGACTAAATTGATCATGCGTTTCTAGTTGGAACTAAGAGGCTGGCTAATCGTCTTATTGAATTGAATGAATGAGACACGTTCATGATATGAACTATTGTAATCTACTAGCTGATCCCGAATATTGACATACAGGCACATGCAGGCTTCAAACTATTTATTTATTTATTTTACAAAAGAAGCATGTGTACTTTATGGTCAAGGCATGATTACCCCGTGGTTAGATTTGATTGTTGCATTACGCTATGTAAGACCTACAACCTAGCCGTACGGGTATCGTTGTAGAGTTGTGCATATCGTACCCCGTACGAAAGTACTTATTTGAATGACCATGATCCACGGCATGGAATTTCACTCAACGTAGAGACTATTAAGTTAAATAAAATAATGATTGCATGGAGAGAATGGATCCCCGAGTTCTTACATGGCAGCCCTCTTGGGACTAGTAGTGCCCGACAGGCCGACTGGTTTCCACAGATACTGTAAACCTGCCACACGGGCATGGAGCGGTATCTGCTTATATTATTATTGTATATTGTATATTGATGATGGGCGTCCCGCTGGGACTCGTCTAATTCATGATTGGCGCAATTGATTGACTGGATAGACTAACCTTGCTCGTATATAGTAAGAACTGAGGAATCCCTATTTGCATAATTCCAGGATAACTTGGGACTCACAATAGCAAGCCGTAGGAGTTGATTGGCCGTTCAAGATGATTTCTTTGTGTACTGTACCTACTCTGTTGCCTAACTGAGATGATCAGAATGTCAGGACATGACGGGCCAACTTCTATCCTTATTTGGTTGAGAGGTTGGTTCGAAGTGTCGTGATGTTATGTGAATCCTAGTGGAAAGCATAGATCTATTATTATATTTTCTTACTTACTGGTTTAATCCTTCATATCGTCCTTCCTTGTGGTACTTGCTATTAGAGGTCTAACCTCTCTAGTTTTGCATGGCCAGATATAGAGCCGGTTTCCGAGGACTCAGCTTACTTTCACCTCCAAGATGGTCAATACTAGAGGAATGATCGCAGGAGGACTCGAGTGGGTTCCTTACTCCACCACTCGTTTTGTTATTTACTTTATACTTAGCCTTTTGGCACCGACATGTTAGTCGGATTGTCTTGCACTTACTTTTACATAATTGTAATTAAGTCAGACTGCAGCTGATAACAATTGTGTATATGTTACTATACCATCTGGCTATGTTTTGTAAAGCCAGATCTCAAGAACATTTTGATTCAAGCGTTTGGGACGCCTTACTGCTTTATCTTACATGTTCTCTATTTTTGCTTCTTGTTTGAATGATTGAGACAATAGATGTGAAGTGACCATAGAAAGACTTTTATGTAGTATGCACCCCCTTCGTCTGGTTAGACAGCATTGATCGTATTATACGGTATTCTTCTACCCGTAATACGTAGCTGGCTGAGTCATTCCCCCGCTCTCCAGTATTCTGGTTCTGGGGCGTGACAAGGTTTTAGTGGTAGCCCATGCAGGTCTGATTTCAGACTTGTGAGGTATTTTGATTCATAGGATGTCTCAATCACACGTCTCCCCCTTGATCTCATGATTCGTTGTTCTCAACCCTTGCTTGACATTCCGGTATCCTTTGACTTCATTGATCCTTCATGTCCGGTTGTTTGATTGTTCTCTTGTCCCTTTTTTTAGGGGCACTTCGTCCGCATCGGTCAGAGCTGGACAACAACAAGGGCAACATGGGCAACATGACCAGGTTGGTCAGCAACAAGGGCCAGTCTCACCTCAGGAGACTATCCAAGAAGAAGTGATAGTAGAACCAGCAGCTGGACCGCAGTATCCGGAGGTTCCAACACCAACCATAGTTCCACCTACCCCTGTGGAAGTGGACACACCAGCCCTTCTGGAGATCATGAGAGGAATGATGGCTACTCAGCAACATCAGATGTTGGCCCAGCAGCGCATGCACACTCAGCTACAAGAGCAGAATGTGTTGCTCAACCAAGGATTGCAGATGGCTTTGGAAAGAGGAATGAGGACTGATTCAGGAGCATCAGCCAGGTTTTGCAAGTACAACCCCCGCCGTTTCGAGGGCACGGAGGATGCCATCTCAGCAGATGCATGGCTTAAGGATATTGAGGCTATTCTGACAGAAGCTAAGGTACAGACAGAAGAACGTGTGGATCTAGTGAAGTTGTTACTTCAGGATCTCGCACGTGATTGGTGG
Organism: Iris pallida; assembly: GCA_029216955.1. Classification (NCBI taxonomy): domain Eukaryota; kingdom Viridiplantae; phylum Streptophyta; class Magnoliopsida; order Asparagales; family Iridaceae; genus Iris; species Iris pallida. The sequence continues at coordinate 15,506,981 of JANAVB010004398.1, forward strand.
GAATCAGAGGAAGTGGGCATCAGACGTCCTGTGGCTTGAGACGATTTCACTGCAAGATTCAAGACCAAGTACTATGGAGTTATGGCACGATTTGAGCTACAACAGAAGTTTATCAACCTCAGGCAGGCCGGCAAGACTGTAGATGCTTATGCAGCGGAGTTCTGCAGATTGAGTAGATTCGCCCCAGAGATGGTAGCAACCGAGAGCTAGAGGGCCATGAGGTTCCAGCAAGGGTTTCATCTTGAACTCTTGCAATTGATAGAGGGGCACAATTACCAAACTTTTGATGAAGTATTGACGGCAACTCGAAGGCATGAGATCACCATTCAGAGGCTTGCGGCAAGGACTGGGGGTCAGAAGAGATCCCACAGTCAGATTGAAGGAGGAGGGGAAGCAGCGCCCCGAACGACAGCACCATCCACTGGCATTCGTATCAACGATGTGGCGGTACGAGGACCAGCACCACCACCCAGGCAGCAACAACAGCAACAGAGGAAGAACCAGCAACCCCCGGCGGGCTGCACTTATTGTGGGAAGATGGGACACACTAGAGATGTGTGTCGGACATTGAATGGACTGTGTCTGATATGTGGAAATCCAGACCATCGGGTTACCACATGTCCCATGAATTCGAGATCAGGAGGACCAGGGCAACAGTTTCCTGCTCTGCCAGCACCAGGGGCAGGCCAGTATCGAGGACCAGCGATGGCAGTAAGGCCGTTGGCACAGCGTCCGTTAATGCCGCAGGCTCAGATGTTTCGGCAGCAGGGGCCGCCGATGCAGCAACACCAGCATAGACCACCCCAGCATCATCAAGGAAGGGGCCAGCAGCAACATCAGGCTAGGCCGCAGCATGGAAACCAGCAAGGAGGTCGAGGACAAGCATTCACTCTGTCCTTGGAAGAGGCATTGGCATCGGGAGATGTTGTGGCAGGTAATATTCTCGTCGTCTCATATCCTACAGTAGCATTGTTTGATTCGGGAGCATCCCATTCATTTATATCTGCACAATTTGCGACACGACTAGGAATGGAGTTCGAGGCATTGCCAGGGAGGTTGAATATACTCACTGGTAATGGGCTCGTAGGAGTTAGTAGAGTTATTTTAGCATGTAGCGTTGTAGTTTGCGGGCATTCCTTACCCGCCCGGTTGATAGAATTTCCTGTTAGAAATTTCGACGTTATCTTAGGCATGGACTGACTGAAAGACAGTCATGCGACAATAGATTGTCGTAGAGGGAGTGTATCTTTTGATATTCCAGGCATGAAGAGATTCACCTTAGTCAGATCAGAGGCAACTCAACAAGAGCAGGGAGTAATAACGGCAATGGAAGAAGTTCAGATTCCGAAGGTAGTTGAAGAGTTTCTAGACGTATTTCCTGAAGAACTTCCAGGTCTACCACCAGTTAGAGATATTGAGTTCAGTATAGAATTGGCACCAGGAACTAAACCGATATCAGATCGAGTTTATAGAATGTCGGATTCAGAGCAGGCCAAGGTATATCAGCACATAGAGGAACTGAAGAAGAAGAAGTTCATCCAAGCTAGCGTGTCACCATGGGCAGCACCAGTGGTACTTGTGGGGAAGAAGGATGGGTCATCCAGATTGTGCATTGACTACAGGAAGCTTAACGCGGCAACAGTGAAGAACAAGTACCCACTACCCAGGATCGACGACTTATTTGATCAGTTGAGCAAAGCTAGAGTTTTCTCCAAGATAGATCTTCGTTCAGGGTATCATCAAGTGAGGGTTCGGAAGGAAGATATTCCCAAGACAGCATTCAGGTCGAAGTATGGGCATTATGAATTCTTAGTAATGCCGTTTGGTTTGACCAATGCTCCAGCAATATTCATGGATTTGATGAATCGCATTTTTATGCCATACTTAGACCAGTTTGTCGTTGTGTTTCTTGACGACATTCTCGTATACTCTGCTAGTGAAGAGGAGCATGAAGACCACCTCAGGAGAGTGTTACAGGTTCTGAGAGAGAACCAGTTGTATGCCAAGCTCAGCAAGTGTGAGTTTTGGTCGGATCACATTTCATTTTTGGGTCACATCATATCAGGAGCTGGAGTAGCAGTAGATCCCAAGAAGATAGAAGCAGTAGAAAGTTGGCCAGTACCCAAGACCGTAGCAGATGTGCGAAGCTTCTTGGGATTGGCAGGATATTACAGAAGGTTTGTGTCAGACTTTGCAAGGCTTTCAGCGCCCATGACCCGTTTGACCCGGAAGGATGTACCATTCGTTTGGTCGGCAGAATGTCAGGCATCATTTGAGACTTTGAAGCAGAAGTTGATATCAGCACCTATTCTTATATTGCCAGTTGGACCTGGAGGTTTTACAGTATATTGTGATACGTCAGGTAAAGGACTTGGATGTGTCATTATGCAACATGGGAAGGTGATAGCATATGCATCTAGGCAGCTTCGGGACCACGAGAAGAATTACCCAACTCATGATTTGGAGTTAGCGGCAGTAGTGTTTGCTCTGAAGCTATGGAGGCATTACTTATATGGTGACCGAGTGGAAATGTACACAGACCATAAAAGTCTGAAGTACATCTTTACTCAGAAGGAACTAAACATGAGGCAGAGAAGATGGTTGGAGTTGATCAAGGATTATGATGTGGAGCTTCAGTATCATCCAGGCAAGGCTAATGTAGTAGCAGACGCTCTTAGCAGAAGAGACGGCGCATTTATGTTGACAACACAGAGGCATATCTTAGAAGACCTTCAGGAGATGGGCATCGAAGTTATACTTCCTAGTGATGTAGGAGTTCTAACAAGTCTGCAAGTTCAATCCGACTTGGTAGGCAGGATCAAGGCAGCTCAGGCACAGGACCCAAGGATTCAGAAGCTTAGGGTAGAATGTGAGTCAGGACTCAGGAAGGAAATGAAAATTCATGAAGATGGTACACTTAGGTTTGGATCACGTCTATGTGTGCCTAGTGGAGATATCAGACAGGAGGTTATGGCAGAAGCTCACAGTTCTCAGTATTCTATTCACCCTGGAGGGACCAAGATGTACCAAGATATCAAGCAGCATTTCTGGTGGAACGGGATGAAGAGGGAGATAGCTAGATTTGTTTTCCGTTGCTTGGTATGTCAGCAAGTGAAGGCAGAACAGCAGAGGCCAGCTGGGTTATTGCAACCGCTTCCTATCCCAGAATGGAAATGAGAGCATATTACAATGGACTTTGTGACCAGTTTACCGAGATCACCAAGTGGTAAGGACGCTATTTGGGTAATAGTGGATCGGCTTACGAAGGTAGCACACTTTCTTCCTTTCAGAGTAGGGCAATCTACGGAGAAGTTGGCAGAGTTATATATACAACAGATAGTCAGGCAGCATGGAGTCCCTGTCAGTATTGTGTCGGATCGAGATACCCGCTTTACATCACATTTTTGGAAGAGCTTACATCATAGTTTGGGTACCAAGTTAAGATTTAGCACGGCTTACCATCCGCAGACGGATGGGCAATCAGAAAGAACGATTCAGACTTTAGAAGACATGTTGCGAGCTTGCACTCTAGATTTTGGAGGGTCTTGGGAGAGTCACCTGCACTTAGTTGAGTTCTCATACAACAACAGTTATCAAGCCAGTATCCAGATGACGCCATTCGAAGCACTATATGGTAAGAAGTGCAGGTCACCGCTTGCATGGGATGATATCGGAGAGAGGAAGATGCTAGGCCCAGAATTGATTGTTCAGACGGTTGAAGTGGTTAAGGGAATTAGAGAGCGACTTCGAGTTGCGCAGGACCGGCATCGTCATTGGGCGGACCAGCATCGTAGGCCGTTAGAGTTCTCTGTTGGGGACCACATATTCTTGCGAATCTCACCTACTCGTGGGGTCATTAAATTTGGCGTTCGCGGGAAATTGAGTCCGCGGTACGTGGGCCCATTTGTTATCCTTGATCGGATAGGCGATGTTGCTTATCGTTTATCCATCCCACCTTCATTACGAGAGGTGCATGATGTGTTTCATGTATCTCAATTACGTAGGTATGTATCGAACCCAAGCCATATCCTCGATCACTCTGAGCTGGTTGTTGGTACCAACCTGTCTTACGAGGAACAGCCGGTGTCCATTTTGGACCGAAGAGAGAAGATACTTAAAAACCGAACAATTAGTCTTGTTCGTGTTGCTTGGGGTCATCACTCCTTGGGAGAGTCAACGTGGGAACGTGAGGATGATATCCGATCACGGTATCCACACCTGTTTGACTCACAAGGTATATCTTTTTCTGTATACCTTGATTGTCCTGATTCTTCATGCTTATCACCTTATGGGTAGAGCTACTTGATATCATAGATTGATGAATTTACATATATAGTACTTGCTTTTGATATGGTAAAAACGATTGCTTGATCACTAGAATTGCTTGGATTAGTTTAGCTCTGATATTTATATCCTGCTTGGATTTGAAATTCCGAGGACGGAATTTTTCTAAGGTGGGTAGAGATGTTACTCCCCGTTCCCAGAATGCGTATTTTTATACACGTACAACTCGTATATATTTATTTAGTATTTATCATGTATTATCCTGTATTTAATTCCTTTAATTTCATGTCAATTAATTATCTGCTCTTTAATTTTCATGTTAATTAATTTCCTGCAATTTTATTCCTGTATTTTATTTCTGTATTTTATTTCCTGCTATTATTCCCTGCTTTTAGTCTTGCTTTTGGTTCGGCCTAGATTGGGTTTTTCTCGGGTTCATGGTGGTTCAATGAACCGAACCCCACCTACCACCACCCTTCCTATTTAAAGCCCCCATCTCCTTCTCTCTCCTCATAAACTCTCCTTCACCATTACTTCTTCTTCCTCACCACTCTCTTCCACCAACCAACAGCAGGCAAGTACATCTTGCTTCTTGCTTCCACTTGGAGAACCATTTTTATGGTTCATTTGTCTTCCTCTCATGATCCTGAGAGAGTTTAGTACTTAGCATTTTTGATTTCTTTGGCTTGTTTCTTCTAGATCTAAGTTGTTGTATTCACGGTTGTTCATGGATTTTGATCTCCCAACCTGGCGTGTATTCTCGGTTGTCCATGGGTTCTGAACCATGGGAACTTCATTTCTGGCTTGGAACGAAGGTTCAGTCACGCACACGTTCTTACGTGTCTGCGTGAATTTTTAGTCACGCACACGTTCTTACGTGCGTGCGTAAATTTTCAGTCACGTACACGTTCTTACGTGTCTGCGTGAATTTTTAGTCACGCACACGTTCTTACGTGTCTGCGTGAATTTTTAGTCACGCACACGTTCTTACGTGCGTGCGTGAATTTTTAGTCACGCACACGTTCTTGCGTGTCAGCGTGACATTTTAGTTACGCACACGTCTTTGCGTGCGTGCGTGGATTTCTTATCATTTTCCACGCTCACTTTTCACGCTCACGCTGTGCGTGCGTGAGTTACTTTTCACGCTCACGTTATGAGTGCGTGAATTATCCTTCACGATCACGCTGTGCGTGCCAACGTGAACCACTTTTCACGCTCACGTTGTTTATACGCTCACTCCTTCACACTAGACTTGGCGTGACTTGTTGGCCTTAGCATAGACTTGTTGGCGTGACTTCTTGACCTGGGTGTTTCGATTTGTTCTCTAATTTATTTATTTAATGTTGGCATGATAATTCTCCTATTATATCCTTATGCCTTTTGCATGAACTCGATAATCTTAGCATGTTAATATTTTTGATACATATGGTTGTGTAGAACGTGCCCCGTGTCTTGATCGGTTTATGGATACCCAGTAAGACTGGAACTTGACCTTGAGAGTTATAGACTCGACCCATTTAATACTAATTGACTTTCATGCCTTGTCACCATTGATGACGATGGTTATCTTGACTAAATTGATCATGCGTTCCTAGTTGGAACTAAGAGGCTGGCTAGTCGTCTTATTGAATTGAATGAATGAGACACGTTCATGATATGAACTATTGTAATCGACTAGCTGATCCCGAATATTGACATACAGGTACATGCAGGCTTCAAACTATTTATTTATTTATTTATTTATTTTACAAAAGAAGCATGTGTACTTTATGGTCAAGGCATGATTACCCCGTGGTTAGATTTGATTGTTGCATTACGCTATGTAAGACCTACAACCTAGCCGCACGGGTATCGTTGTAGAGTTGTGCATATCGTATCCCGTACGAAAGTACTCATTTGAATGACCATGATCCACGGCATGGGATTTCACTCAACGTAGAGACTATTAAGTTAAATAAAATAATGATTGCATGGAGAGAATGGATTCCCGAGTTCTTACATGGCAGCCCTCTTGGGACTAGTAGTGTCCGACAGGCCGGCTGGTTCCCACAGATACTGTAAACCTGCCACACGAACAGGGAGCGGTATCTGCTTATATTATTATTGTATATTGTATATTGATGACGGGCGTCCCGCTGGGACTCGTCTAATTCATGATTGGCGCAATTGATTGACTGGATAGACTAGCCTTGCTCGTACATAGTAAGAACTGAGGAATCCCTATTTGCATAATTCCAGGATAACTTGGGACTCACAATAGCAAGCCGTAGGAGTTGATTGGCCGTTCAAGATGATTTGTTTGTGTACTGTACCTACTCTGTTGCCTAATTGAGATGATCAGAATGTCAGGACATGACGGGCCAACTTCTGTCCTTGTTTGGTTGGGAGGTTGGTTCGAAGTGTCGTGATGTTATGTGAATCCTAGTGGAAAGCAGAGATCTATTATTATATTTTCTTACTTACTGGTTTAATCCTTCATATCGTCCTTCCTTGTGGTACTTGCTATTAGAGGTCTAACCTCTCTGGTTTTGCATGGCCAGATTTAGAGCCGGTTTCCGAGGACTCAGCTTACTTCCACCTCCAAGATGGTCAATACTAGAGGAATGATCGCAGGAGGACTCGAGTGGGTTCCTTACTCCACCACTCGTTTTGTTATTTACTTTATACTTAGCCGTTTGGCACCGACATGTTAGTCGGATTATCTTGCACTTACTTTTACATAATTGTAATTAAGTCAGACTACAGCTGATAACAATTGTGTATATGTTACTATACTATCTGGCTATGTTTTGTAAAGCCAGATCTCAAGAATATTTTGATTCAAGCGTTTGGGACGCCTTACTGCTTTATCTTACATGTTCTCTATTTTTGCTTCTTGTTTGAATGATTGAGACAATAGATGTGAAGTGACCATAGAAAGACTTTTATGTAGTATGCACCCCCCTCGTCTGGTTAGACAGCATTGATCGTATTATACGGTATTCTTCTACCCGTAATACGTAGCTGGCTGAGTCATTCCCCCGCTCTCCAGTATTCTGGTTCTGGGACGTGACAAACTGGATGCTGAAGCTGGAGAACCAGTTGACCGGAATAGATATCAGAGATTGGTGGGCAAGCTGATCTACTTGAGCCACACTCAACCTGATATCAGCTTTGCGGTCAGCGTAGTGAGCCGCTACATGCATGACCCCCGAAAGGGTCATATGGACGCAGTGTACCAGATTTTGAAGTACTTGAAGGGAGCCCCCGGGAAGGGACTGATTTTCAGAAGAAATAATCACGTGAGCATCGAGGGCTATTGTGATTCTGACTGGGCTAGCTATGCCGACGACAGGAGATCCACATCGGGGTACTGCATATTTGTAGGAGGCAACTTGGTCTCTTGGAGGAGTAAGAAGCAGCCAGTGGTGGCTAGATCAACAGCTAAAGCAGAGTATAAAGCTATGGCCTTGGGAGTCACAGAGCTATTGTGGTTGAAGAATATGCTGACGGAGTTAAAGCTGGACCAGGGAGCCAAGATGAAGCTATGATGTGACAACCAGTCAGCTATTAGTATTGTCAACAATCCAGTGCAGCATGACAGGACCAAGCATATCGAGATTGACAGATTCTTCATCAAAGAAAAGCTTGATAAAGGACTACTACAGCTGGACTACGTTCCAACCAAAGATCAAGTAGCAGACGGACTAACCAAGGGGCTTAGCTCTATCAGCATGATGAAAGGATGTGACAAGATGGGCTTAGTGAATATCTTTCGCCCATCTTGAAGGAGAGTGTTGATATATTTAGTAAGAGAATATGTTATATTTAATATGGAAATATCCTGAGAACATATTTGGGATGCCAGAATATGCCACAGGATATTCAATGATATAAAGGCTATATAAAGCCTATGAGATAATCAATAAAACATATCAATCTCTACAGTAGTATTCCTCGTATCATGCATTAGCGGAAGCCTTGTGGCACTTGACTACTTTTTTTTTATTTGGTGTAGCACTATTTGTTAAAAATACAGGTAAAGCAAGTTGTTCTTTCGAAGCACAACAGTATGAATATTAATTGATTGGAATAAAGAACATGCATCTTAACAAATTCTAAATCATGGAGACAAGAGGTGGATCTTCTAAAAAGTTTGGTATCTGCAATGAAGCATTTAATTCCAGGAAGAGAAAATGTACAATTTCCATAATGTCTCTGCACAATAATTTTGTATTTTGCCCACAAGAGAGTGACCATCCTGAGAGTACCCAGACTGGCCTAGTATTCAAGTAGTAGCCAACCTGGCTGGTATATAATACTTCATTTTTTCTTTTATATAGACCCACAAATCAATCTATGCTAATATGAACATCCACTGGAATGTCACATTGAATTGTATAACTATACACATGATTGCTATGTTCTACCGCGAATGCACAAGTGTCAAAGTCCATGAACAATAAGCACAAGATCAGGCAACAATAATCAGATCATCAAAGAAGTTTCTGATAGGAGGGAGTTTCAGAGTTTCTCTTTCAGCTTAGCATAACAATGGAAGCTCAATACAGAAAATTTGATCAGTTGTTCTGTATTGCATACACAAGCCTATCAAAACTAAAATTAATACAAACGAGAGGTTACACAGAATATAAATAGGAGTACAAAAACGAGTTTGGGTTCCCCACATCTTGAGTAATATGTGAAGATCAAGTATAATCCATCTAAAAGCTGGCTTGGCTTATCAAGAAGGGTTGAGAATTTCGTACATTGACATTTTTATGTTTTCAATTGCCAGCAATAGGATAATACACCATTCCAAGAGGCCAGTCTTCGGTTCTGAAGCACTTCTTGAAGGAAATGGATGTTGTGCTGCATTAATAGAAACACTTACGGTCAAGAAAAGAAGAAGTCATTTCCAAAAAGTAATTAACAACAATTAATTATGCTACAAACAAAAAGATTGACGAGGATTAAACAGCATAAAACACAGTAACACAGGTCGCCACTGGATGGTAGATTACTCAGAAAGTAGTGACAACACAGTGAATTTGTAAATGATGAAGATTTACCTCTACAAATTTCAGTTTGAAGTCGAGACTTCTGGACCTTTGAGTGAGTTCATATTCTTCGCAAAGATACTCCAATATCTGGGCGTAATTGGCATTCTTCCTAGCAATTTCATATCTGATTATTAGAAAGAAAGGATACTGGTTACTTGCTCGCTATATTCAAGATGGAATTTGTGTAAGGAAATTCTGCAGTCTTTGTAGCAGCAACACTATAAACATCAGCCAATGAGGTTGTTAGGGTACTTCCGAATATGTTAAAAGAACGCAAAGCTTTGTCCTAAGATCAGATTCCGTGAAGCTTCAAGTTGCAATGCATAATGATTAATGATGACTAAAATGGATCAAAATCCTAGTATGAAAATTTGGTACAAGAGGACCTGCCATGAGACCGAAAGGTAGGTACTGAATTCAAAATGGTTTTATGCATACTTCTACTTTATCTATATAGATTCTATACTAATACCCAAGGTTCGCAGTATAAGAATCAGTTTCGTATCCTTCTTGATTATCGGTATTGGTCGTTTCGACAGTTTTTGGAGGTTTATAATCAGAGTTCCAAAGTTCTTTGTTTTTTAAAGTCAAAATTAGTAATTATTATTATTAAAAAGCTAAAAAAATATTTCATATATTTAAGCAATGTATCATTTGTTATTTCTTGTTAGCGATGATTGAAATAATATTATTGATGGATGTTGTGAATATCAAAATGTACAACTTTAAATAAAGTGGTTAATTATAATGTGTCCACTAGAAATCTTATTGACACAGTATAGCATGTAAATCTTCGACATGCCAAACCTTTGTGTCAAAACTATTTTTTCCATATTTCTCCTTGTAATTTTTTCTTTGCTAAATTGACCGAAGAGACCTGATGTCGGTATCACCAGTATCAGTCCGATCGGAACGGAACATGCCAAAAATGATATGAATCATATGATACAGCCATTTCGTGTCGGTATTGTCAAGCTCTGGTTGCGCAAAACTGTTCGTCCTCGCATGGGCGTGATGCCGCACGAGTCTAAGTTGCACTCGCGCAAGACGATTTTCCTAACGGCCGATTACAGAAGCTTGACGACGGGATCGTCCACAGAAGTCCTGAGCAGAGAAGTTGAATAATACAAGGTGTATAGAAATAGAAATCCTTTTATTGATGGAGATTTCTAATGGCACTCCAACTTTTACTCCAGGACAGCCCATTACTTCAGGACAGCCTAACTTGGTGCAATTTTTACTCAGGACAGCCCCAATTTTACTTTGGACTGCACCCCCCCCCCCCCCCCCCAAACCTCCTCCCAACCCTTAATTCTAAATTTTTACTCTCTCTTCAAATTTCCATCCCGTTTCCAAACTCTAATTCCTTTCTCCCAACCCTTCATTGTTTGGTAATGCCTAACATAGTTAGATTAAATTGTTTAGAACTGATTTAGGGTTCATATTTATTTGTTTTGAACCCTACAAATCAAATTAAAGGATTATAAAATTTTGATTTTGCCTACAGCCGGACTTGAACACGACAGGACTGTAGGCAAATTTTACAGTCTTGTAGTATAAGTAGGACTGTAGAATTTTTCTACAGTCCTGTAGTATAGGTAGGACTGTAGGAAAATCCTACAGTCCTGCTTATACTACTGGACATAGAGTATACTTTAGGACTGTCAAGTTGACAGTCCTAACATAATGTAGGTCTGTCACTTTGTTGACAGTCCTACATTATGTTAAAACTGTTAAATTTGTTGACAGTCCTAAATGATTGGGAGTCAGAGTATATACTGACAGAGAGTATAGTTTAAGACTTTCAACAAAGTTGACAGTCCTACATTATGTTAGGACTTCCAACAAAGTTGACAGTCCTACATTATGTTAGGACTTTCAAATTTGTTGACAGTCCTAACATAAAGTTAGGACTTTCAACAAAGTTGACAGTCCTACATTATGTTAGTACTTTCAAATTTGTTGATAGTCCTAACATAAAGTTTGGACTGCCCTCAAGTAAAAAATTGAATGATAAACTTGTAAATAAATAGAAAAAATTTGGGCTGCCCTCAAGTAAAATATGAAGTGTCTTTAGAAATTCTCTTATTGAAAATGCAGCAGAATTACAAGGGCACGAGGTTAAGATTACAATCGCTTAGCTCACAATCTCTCTGAATACAATCACTCGGCTCTCTCACATCTCTAGATACAAAAGATCACGCCATAGGCTTACAACTTGTAGAAGGCGATGTTTATATATTATGTCATGTATAGGTGAAGGCTTCAATGCGGCCACACGCCTCGAAATGCCAAGCAACTCCATGCCTCAACGCATCCATGCGAGCTCCGCCTCGAACTACCTGTAACATGCATGCAGACTGGTGGGGTGTCTGTACACAACTGTACTAGTGGGGGGCATCTCGCCCAACCATACAAAATCAACCGATTAATTTTAGTGAGTGCAATTTATTCTTTTGTGGACTTTCTAATCTTGCCTTAGGATTATTTTCAAGACATAGACTCTAAGCCAATTTTTGTTGCAGCATCGTAGTCGTGCCATAGAACCCATTTATGTTTCAACATCGAGAGGTCGTGCCTCGTAACATAGTGTAACTTACCCATACTTGCCTTACGGCCTTGTCCATCGTTATATCATAATACCTACATAAACTTCGTGTCAGACAACAAACCTCAACATTTCCATGTGTCTCTGTCTCAGCCAAATCTTAGGCTTATCAAACTTGTTGCGTGCCGTGCATTCACCTTTGACTCGACTCACGGCCTGCGCGCGGATAGCCGCTCAGCACGCCAACTTAAACGATATGAAGGATCACGGCCCCCCAGGCTTACCCGGACTTATAGCTTGGTGCATACGAGAGCCTTGCAGCGCGGGTAGCGAGCCCCACTGAAGTCCTCGAATCACCGGTGTGGTACAATCTAGCACGGCTATCTTTCTTTCCTCCTAGACCGAATCGGTCCTATGACCCCAATTTGCCGTTCGAGGATGCAAAACCTTGTTGACAAGTTGTCCAATGATCATGCAATAGTGCCTTACCTAACTGACCATACTACTCAACCCAGTGATCCTTCTCTTTTCTTTCCCTACTTCTTATGCAGCTCCTAAACCAGGGACTGCCTTAGCGACCTGCAGTCCCGAGAACTTTCTATGTTTCCATATCTTTTAACTCAACTCAGGAATGACTATTTTGATAGCCCTCCTACTAAACTTGAACAAGTCGTGTGAAGAAAAATGTCCAAAAATAGATCCATGACCTTTTTTGACCATATATAGTAATCCTATGTAAGATTGGATTTAACCATATATGTAGTAATCCTACATAGGATTAGGATTGTATTTTTTAGCCTACATAGGATTAGGTTTCTATGCTATATAAAGGGGTCTATATGTGCTCCTCGAGACATCTCATTGTACTCAATAAAAGTTGTTGAATAAGTTCAACACAAGAGAGCTAAAGTTGTTGAATAAGTTCAGCACAAAAGTTTGAGAGATTTTTTATCTTTGTAATAGAGAGTTCTTGAGTGCAAGGAGAAAATTGTTGAAAGCTGTTGTAATTCCTTTTATTCTGTTGTAATTCCTTTTATTCTTCATAGTGGAACTAAATCATCATCGTCTATGAAAGTAGGCATCTTGGCCGAACCACATAAATCATTGTCTTTGTGGTTGTGAATTTTTTCTGAGATATTCTCTAATTTCTTAGGTTTATTTCCGATGTGCCCCAACATATTGGTATCAAAGTTTTGGGAGTCTGGCAAGGTATCCGACAAAGTTCTTAGAGAAAGTTAGTTGGGTAGATTTTTTATATGGCTCCGTCAAGCAGGATCGGAAAGTTTGAAATTGAGAAGTTCAATGGGAAGAATGATTTTGGCTTTTGGAAAAGCCAGATGAATGATGTTCTCATATCTCAAAAGCTTCACAAGGTTTTACGAGAAAAATTCAAGAAGCCCGCTGACATGACCGATGATGATTGGGATGACATAGATCTTGAAGCATATGCTGCTATTCGTCTGTGTTTGGAAAGGGATGTCGTATACTCTGTGAAAGACGAAACCATCGCCGCTGGTCTATGGTTGAAGTTGGAATCACTCTACATGACGAAAAATCTCACCAATCGACTTTATATGTTGAAGTCGCTCTAAGACTAGTGATGGAGGAAGGTACGTCAATTCGGGATCATATTTCAAAATTCAATCAAATTATTTCCGAATTGAAGGATGTTGACATACATAAAGAAGATGATCGTTTGACGCTAATCCTATTATTTTCTTTGTCTGATTCTTATGAGAATCTTATTTAAACATTACTATACGGGAATGACTCAATTTTCGTAGAAGAGGCTACAAGTGCCTTATTGTCTAATGAGGTACGGAGGTTGGCTTCTAATGACGGAAACGGTGGAGACGAAGCCCAAGGTTTGACGGAAAGAGGGAGGACAAACGATAGAGCATCTTACAACAGAAAGTCAAGATCCAAGTCTAAGACATCTATGAGAAAGTGAAGTGCTTTAACTGCAATAAAAAGGGACATTATGCAAATAAAAGTTCCCATCCAAAGAAGAACAAGAAAAAGGAGAATAAGACAGAGAGAGAAGGTGATGAAGCAAACTGTGCTTCAGAAGCTGACAGTGACATGGTCTGTTTTTCGGTGGCACATGACAACATGAGTGACCATTGGATTCTCGATTCCGGATGCTCTAACCATGTGTCCAAAGGGGGAGTGGTTTTCTTCCTATAAGGCGACGGATGGTGGTTCTGTGTTGATGGAAAACAACAACGCATGTTGTCACGACCTGCACCCTGTTTAGGGGCACGAGGACGTGGGTATGTCCAGCCTACGCCGCAGTGTCGGCGGTAGAATGCTATATAGGTCGTCTACAGTATCTATCATCTAACAATGTGAAGTATAACCTGTCATCTCCGCACGGAGGAATATAATTACAACTCAATCACAGGAATCTAAGAAAGATAAGCACGAATAAGGTAGAGATAAACATGAAATAGATAGTCTGAAATAGATGCAGAGTCACAAACACAAGTTCAGAATTTAAAGACATAATACAATCTCAAATAAGTTCTACAGACCCAAAGTATCAAGCTGGAATACAAATCCAGTCAAAGCCTAGCTAATCTAAGTCACTACAGGCGATGCGACCTCTACTAGCACCGGCTCCATAGGCAAGTACTGATCATAGTCTCCATCTATGCCAAACCCGTAGAAGGTCGAGCAATCAGCATCTAAGTCCTCTGAAAAATAGTTATCCAGTCAGGATTGGAGCAAAGTACAAACACCAACAGCCGTTCCAATGAATTGACAAATACTATAAGAAACAATTATAATAGAATACAAGATAGAATATCAAGACTGGAAGTAAAACAGTACAAGGTAAATTGAATATCATGTCATGGTGTGAGATATAGGGTAAACTGGAATGTAAAGCAGTACATGTAATCTGATGTACAATGTAAATATAAACGGTGCCTTAAGATATTAGAGCGTTATGTGATCGGCTTGGGTCCAGATCAAGCTGTTCCATTTGACCGGCTATGCACAAGAACAGGCACAGGTAAACATGGAGATCAGGCCGGCCAAAATAGAAAGCTATTACTCAAGTAGTATCAGGTCAGGCTACACCCTATGTGTGGTGAGGGTAAAGCTATGCAAAAGTAGTAAACATGAGGGGTATTGATCACATAACCACTAATAACTCCCCAATCCCCCGAATAGTATAATGGATCCAACCATAACACGTTATGACACAGGATTCAAAAGCAAGGGGCCAGCCCACTCCCAAATCGGTGTCTATACAAGTACAAGAAACAAGATCAAACAGTGTACCAATATACCAGGTAAACCATGAATAACATATCATGATGGGATCCAACGTATACTAGTCCGTGTATCCTCGTGTCGAGAATAAGTAAAATACTACAACTGAATAGATATAGGAAATATCAAAGCAATAAAAACTATCAGAGAATGTACTGGCCTGCGGTCCTGAGTTATCAATATGAATCGAGGCTCAAAGTGGAGTCACAGACCTATAGATGAAATATACATGTGTTAAATAGGGTTTAACAGTGTTAGACATGGTTTTCTAGTGTGTGATATGCAATCTAGGTTAAACTAGGTCAAGTGTTGACTCACAGTTGACTTTTGGTCAACCGGTCAACTCTGGTCAAACTCTAGCCTAATCTAGGTCAAATATAGACTTGCAGTTGACTTTCAGTCAAAATAGTCAATCTTGGTCAACCATGGTCAAATCTAGGCCTAGTTAACCTATATCAAAAGTTTACCTTTCTAAACACTCAAATCTAGGTTATTATCCCTATACCCAATATCTAGATATTCACAAGCCCCATATTATCCTATACATGTATATAATATATCAATCTATTCTAGACTGTAGGCTAATCCTCATTTACCTTGCTAGTATGTAAACATCCAATACCATATCTGTATAGATTTTTTTTTGAAACATGGGTAATTATTGCGACTCGCCTCCACTGGGGCTCGAACTCCGACCACTTGGGTCGCATGCATCTCTCTTAACCACTAGGCTAGAGATCATTTGCTATCTATATAGATATATCCTATACAATATATATATATAGTATCCTATATATATATATATATATATAGTATCCTATATATATAGTATCCTATCTATACATCTAGATATCCCTTCTAACCTCAAAACATAGAGAGGTATCTAACCCTCTCTAACCCCTCTCAACCCAAGGCCATATGGCCTAAACCATATCCCCAAGGATATCCCCTGCTGCCTAGTGCAGCAGGGCAACATCTGCTACTGCTCTAATGCTGCTGCAGCATGCTGCAGGGGCTATGCTATGCAGCTGCTGCTGTGGCTTGCTCTGCAGCTGCTAGGCTTGCAACTGCTGCTGCTTTGCTGCAGAAGCAAGGCCAAAGCAATCCCCACAGATACAAGGCCCAAAGTATCTGATACTCACAATACATTCTCTCATCCAACACATTCACACTTAGATACTTATATACTCACTCCTAAAATCACTCACAATCTCTGATACAACTGAACTCTCATATTAAGACACTTAAACAAACACACACACACACACACACACACACACACCTGGGACACTTGACCACACACAATAGACACTCACTCACATAGGCTAGATGGCCAAGTCAAGTCCCAACTGCTGCCTAATTGATACTAACATTACTGATCTCTAACACAAGACACTCCACCTCTCACATTCTCTACTGAGACAGGGACCAACTCTGGTCGACTCAAGGCCTAATGGCCAATGCGGCCAAATGCCAAGTCTGATACATACTAATACAACACACTTCACTCACACATGACACAAACTCAAGGACACTCAAATCACTAGCCACTAGGACACTGCTACCCGATATATTGGCTCATAGGCCTGTGGCCAAGGCCAAGATACTGGCCAAATGCCAAATGGCTCGACTTTCCTATACTGACACAGGAAATGGCATGCCTAGGATACTAACATATCACATGAACTAACTAAACCCCAAAACAACTGAACCAACATATGCTATATAACATCTGATACATCAAAACCCTGACACCAACTAAACCTATTCCTCTGATACATCTGTGACACACTTAGGATACACCATGATATCTAAACTTACACACACAACACTCTAACACTCACACACATCCTAATCTTGGATACTCGACTGAATTCTAACATCAAGTCCCTATAATTCCTAACTGACAACACTCTAAGATACCTATAGGATACATATCACTGTACAACCATACCTCTCTCATTCCTAATTGAACCCTCACTCACTAATACTTATATGGACACAGGCCAATGTCTAAGGGGGAAAACCCCTGCTGCTAAGGTTGCATATACTGCTGCTACTGCTAGATGCATTTGCAGGCAATGCAAAACTTGCCCAGGCAAGTTGCTGCCATGTGCTGTACTGCATATGCCAAACAAATACTTGCTTGCTGCTACTGCATACCTTGGCAATTGCAACTAAGGCCAAGCCAGCAATTGCAAAACCAGATCAAGGCAAGCCACAGCAAGCCTTGCCACAAGGTAGGTAAATTACCTTACCAAACCAAATGGCACAACCCTATAGTATTCAACCACTAATTCACTCCACACTGTAAACTAACATTCTAACACACTAGGATAACCAGCTAACTTAACTCAAATCTTCACAAAACCTGAAACTAACATACACTAATATCTAACTTAGACATTAACATCCTAATCTCACAAAGAAATGGCCAAGTGAAGTGAGCCAAAGGCCAACTGCCCTGCTGTGCTTGCTGCAATGCCCTGCTTTGCTGCTCTGCAAACTGGCTTGCAGCTAATGAGCTTGCTGCAAATGAGCTTGCTGCTGCTGCAAATGGGCTCAAGCATTTACAAAGCAAAGCCTCAAAGCATATGCCACAGCTCAAGCTCTCAAATCGAACCCATGGCATCTGATACCAACCTATCCTAATTGACACTCTCCTTCTCTACTCACTCATCTAAACCATCACTAATACATATCTCTAATTAACCTTAAACTGAGATATTCGACTGTGCAAACTCTAGGATAACTAACATTAACTCAAAATCTCACTAATCTCTGATACTCTCTAATCACCCACACCCTCATATACCTCAAATCCTAAACTCTGAAACAAGGCTAATGGCCAACACTAAAGCCCAAGTGGCCAACCCCTGCTGCTCTGTAACAGAGCTGAACCCCCCCCCCCCCCCCCCCCCCCCCCCCCCTCTCACTGTCTGTCTACAAGGCAGACTCAAATCCCCTACATAACACTCTCCCATCACACCACAGTTCACTTACCAGTGAACAAAAGTTCCCCTCACTCAACGCACACGCACCCAAATATATATATAACATATATATATATCCCCCATGTTCACTTGACAGTGAACCAACTCTCCTATATCCCAAACACACAATATATATCATATATATACATCCCCCATCTCACATATGCACACTAACAGTCCCAATACTCACTGACTGAACAAGACACAAACACACTTACAAATACATATATATAACATACAATATATATATATATATATATATATATATATATATATATATATATATAGGAAATCACTAGGAAAACAATTAGGATGCCTAATTAATGAATAACCTATACAAACATGGCTCAAAAACTGAAAACAAAGCCCCAAAGAGTCTACTAGGCATTTCAACAAACACTTGGGGGCTCTCCTCGGATTTCTCCAAGGATGGCACAAAAACCCCATGTGAAATGCACAAAAAGGAAGGTTAGAGCCTTGCTCACCTCCCCAAGGGTATCCCCAACCAATGTGGGTGTTCCTACAAGGTGTCATGCATGAAGAAGGATCTAAAACTATGAAAATGCAAGGTTTTACCTATTGGGTGGTTGATTTCCCCATGAAATCTCTTGTGAAATACTCTTGTGTCAAGTTGGACAAAATTTCCTCCTCTCTTGGACACTTCTCCACGAGCTCCTTAGTCTCCAAGCTCCTAGCCTTGAAGAATGAAGGTATTGGAGGAGTTTAGGAGAGTTTCAATGGTAGGAATCCATGGAAATGGAAGGGGGCTCTTCTAGGGTTTTGTGGAGGCTCATTTATGAAGAAGAAGAAGATGACTTAATAGCTCCTTAATACCAGCCAAGAGAGGGCTAAAATGTCTAATTTACCCTCTCAAGTCATCATGAACCATCTCCTAATTAAAGGGTTAATGGTGCACTAAGTATGGGATTAAATTCTAGTCTAAACTAAGCCTAACATGACTTAATGAAGCTAGTTGTGTTCATCCTAGGTTGTGGGCTCAAGTGGTCATGTCTAGTCTCATTGGGTTCACAAGTTAAGGTTCAATTAATGGGCAAGTCAACTAATAATTGCCACAATCATATTTAATTAATAAAAATATCCACTATAGAAACAATACAAATGACAGAAATACCCCTATTCCGAAAATGTGGTAGTGACACATGTCGAGCTGTTGGAATTGGATCTATCAAGGTGAAAATGTATGATAGAATTGTACAGATTTTGGCCGATGTCAGACATGTTTCCGACCTCAAGAAAAATTTTATTTCTCTTGATACACTTGACTCGAATGGTAACAAGTTCGTTGCCGAGGGTGCAGTCCTACGGGTTGTTCATGGTTCTTTGGTGATGATGAAATATCACCGACATGGTAACCTTTATATCTTATTGGAAAGCACTGTGACTGAGTCTTTAGCAGTCAGTACATCTGATTCGTCAGCACACGTCTTGGCATATGCGGTTTGGGCATATGAGTGAGAAAGGTATGTCCTTACTGAGCAAGCAGGGGTTACTAAAGAACTTGAAGAAGTCAAGTATTGATTTCTGTGAGCATTATGTTTATGGCAAGCAACACAGGGTGACCTTCAGTACAAACAAGCAGAAGACAAGAGATATTCTCTACTATGTGCATACAGATGTATGGGGACCTAGCAAGATTTCTTCCAAGAATAGAGCAAGGTACTATGTCACTTTTATTGATGATTATACACGTTATGTTTGGTTGTATTTCATCAAAACCAAGAGTCAAGTGTTCGAAAAGTTCAAGCAGTGAAAAGCGATCGTGAAAAACATAACGGACAAAAAGGTAAAAACGATGAGGTCTGATAATGGTACTGAATATACCTATGGACCTTTCAAAGATTTCTGTGCTCAAGAAGGTATCATTCGACATTGGTCTGTCAAAAACACGTCGTAGCAGAATGGGTTAGCAGAGAGGATGAACCGAACCTTACTTGAGAAAGCAAGATGTATGCTCTCCAATGTCGGTTTAGGCAAGGAATGGTGGAAGGATGCTACACACATGGCACGATACTTGGTTAATAGATCACCAACTCCGGCTATAGATTGTAAGACTCCATATGAGGTGATGACCGACAAACCAGTAGATTACAACACTTTGCGCGTGTTTGGATGCAAAGCTTACTATCATGTCAATGAGGGTAAGTTAGATCCGAAAGCCAAGAAAGCCATATTCTTGAGATATGCACAAGGAGTGAAGGGATATCGTATATACTGCTTGGAGAATAAGAAGTTCTTAATTAACAGGGATGTCACATTCGATGAATATTCAGTTTTGGCTTCAAGCAAGAAGAGTGAGTCCGATCAGGATGGTGGTGTATCTAGAAAATCTTAAACTGTTGAGATTGAGTCGTCTGAGGATGCATCAGATGAGGTGAAGGTTTCTGAAGATGTTCATCAAGTCCCACAAGAGCAACAACCAGAGGATGAGCAGCACCAAGAGCAAGATTCCTTGGTCACCACTAGGCCAAGGAAATCGGTCAAGCCAGTACACATGTATGGATTTGAGGAACCGACAAAGCACTATGGACAGTTAAATGTGGTGGCATATGTACTACTAGTGGAGGATGACGAACCTATCACATTCAGACAGGCTGTCAAAGATACTAGCAGCGAGAACTGGATGGTGGCTATGCAGGAAGAGATTGAGTCTCTCTACAAAAACTATACATGGGATCTGGTTCCATTGTCCATAGTCAAGAAGGCTATAGGCTGCAAGTGGGTGTACAAGAAGAAGGAAGCTTCTCCAGAGTCAGGTGGCACTCGGTTCAAGGCAAGATTAGTGGCAAAGGGCTCGCGCAGAAGGAGGGAGTGGACTACAATGAGATCTTTTCTCCGGTGGTCGAGCACACTTCTATTCGCATATTGTTGAGCTTGGTAGCTCATCATGATCTCGAGCTAGAGCAACTCGATGTGAAGACTGCATTATTGCATGGCGATCTTGATGAAAAAAATTATATGCATCAACCGGAGGGCTTCAAGGTGGTTGGCAAGAAAAATCATGTGTGTTTGTTGAAAAAAAATGTTGTACGGGTTGAAGCAGTTGCCTCGACAGTGGTACAAGCGGTTCGACACCTTCATGGCACGACATGATTTTACCCGAAGTAAGTATGACTGTTGTGTTTACTTTCATAAACTTCGTGGTGGAGATTATATCTATCTATTGCTTTATGTGGATGATATGCTTATTGTCTCAAAAAGTATGGTAGAGATAGATAAACTGAAATCTCAACTTAGCATGGAGTTTGAGATGAAAGACTTGGGTGGAGCCAAGAAGATTTTGGGGATGGAGATTAAAAAGGAGAGGAAGAAACGAAAATTGTCTTTGTCTCAGAAGTCGTACATTGAGAAGATCATTGCTCGTTTTGGTATGGAAGATGCAAAATTTGTTTCTACTCCCTTGGCTGGCCACTTTAGGCTCTCAGCCAAGTTATTCCCTACTACAGATGAGAAGAAGAAGCACATGGCTCGAGTTCCTTATGCGAGTGCAGTTGGTAGCTTAATGTATGCTATGGTGTGCACTTGACCAGACATTGCACAAGCCGTAAGTGTGGTTAGTCGCTTTATGGCTAATCCGGAAAAGAAGTTCTAGGAGGCTGTGAAGTGGATATTCAGGTACTTGAACGGCACCACTGATGTGGGATTACACTTTGGTGGAGACTTTAGTCAAGTCGGTGGATAGGTGGATTCGGACTATGCTGATGATCTGGATAGGCGCAGGTCAACTACTGGATACGTGTTTGTTTTACATGGTGCACCAGTCAGTTGGAGGTTCAGGCTACGGTTGCCCTATTGACTACGGAAGCAGAGTATATAGCAGTGACAGAGGCAGTAAAAGAAGACATATGGCTTCGTGGTTTGATTAATGACTTGGGGGTGAAACATGATGTAGTTGATGTGCATTGTGATAGCATGAGTGTTATCCACTTGGCAAAGAATCAAGTCCATCATGTAAGGACCAAGCATATTGATGTTCGCTACCACTTCATACGGGATGTTGTAGAAGATGGTGATATTGCACTTGAAAAGGTGCATACCAAGGACAACCCCGCTGATATGTTAACTAAGGTTGTTCATGGAGCTAAGTTCCAACATTGCTTAGACTTGCTCCAAGTCCTACCAATTGCTTGAGAGTCCTTAGGGACGGAATTGACGAGTGATTGATTTGGTGAAGCTCTGCGGTGGAGAAGTGTCGGCTCAATTTTGTGGCAAAATCTTGCCGAGGTGGAGATATGAAGAAAAATGTCCAAAAATAGGTCCATGACCTTTTTTTGACCATACATATGGTAATCCTATATAAGATTGGATTTGACCATATATGTGGTAATCCTACTTAGGATTAGGATTGTATTTTTTAGCCTACATAGGATTGGATTTCTATGCTATATAAAGGGGTCTATAGGTGCTCCTTGAGACATCTCATTGTGCTCAATAAAAGTTGTTGAATAAGTTCAACACAAGAGAGCTAAAGTTGTTGAATAAGTTCAACACAAAAGTTTGAGACATTTTTTTATCTTTGTGATAGAGAGTTCTTGAGTGCAACAAGAGAAGTGTTGAGAGCTGTTGTAATATATTTTCTTCTTCATAGTAGAACTAAATCACCCTCGTCTGTGGAAGTAGGCATCTTGGCCGAGCCACATAAATCATTGTCTTTGTGGTTGTGAATTTTCTCTGAGATATTCTCTAATTTCTTGGGTTTATTTCTGTTGTGCCCCAATATCGTGTTCTTTTGAAGTGTCACAAAACAGTGTCATATACGATGAGCCTTGAAATTGTGGGGATGTGCACGTGCTCAACTTGAACAACCGTATTCTTTGAGTGCCTTAACCCGTGCCATAAACCATATGGCCTGCATTGAAATCGTGGGGGAGCGCATACTATGATAACAATGCGACCGTGGAAACATCTAGACTATAATCGCAAGTCGATAGCCTATGTGCCAGTATAAATGTGATCTACTCTACCTAAGTCGTCTCTTCTTTGCCCAAGTCGTAGGATCGAATGACCGAGTTCTCATTGAAAACAAGTGTGAAATCCTTCTAGACCAACAAGTGGGACAGTTCCATGTTATAGTCCAATTCGATACTGAGTGGGATTATTTCCTTAGCTATGTGGATTTGTCTCTTTTGTTAACAAGCTTACTCAGTTCATAAGAAAACTTTCATTTATTATTAGTGTGAAGGCCAAGCTGAGACAAGTTCATCGAAGCCACCCACCTGAGCAAGGAGTTGCCTCGACCGAGCGGAACTTCGAGCAAGTCGTTGTATAGCCAAGTCTGAACGCCGTTACATTCATTTGATCCCTCATGTTGAACTATTAAACTGAACGGGCCGGGACAATACAGGTATCGATCGATAGTGCGAACCTTGCTAATACCATAATGTATCATAAGATGTTAAAGATCACCAAATAATCTTCCTTGTGCTACATGAGAAGGCACACGAGAGAGAGAGAGAGAGAGAGAGAGAGAGACCCCTTAGAGGAAAAAGAGGGAGCTTTTGAGGAACTGAAATTGAAGACCATGTTTGAGTCTGTTCACTTGGAAGAAAAAATGTAAGATCGTAGCATATATTAGGATTCTACCTCTTTCTCATAGCTACTCACTTTCATTACTTCCACCAGCTAAGAGGTAGTGCCACTATCAAAATTCAAAAAATGATTTATATTTTCAGTTCTCCCTCCTAGGGCTGTCTTGCATGTTCCCTGGTTCTTTAAATTTCCAATTAGGATCTGGCTTTTGATAATTTTAAGAATTGAGTAAGGTGAAAAATTATGATAGGAAATGAGTGCATTTACATGTTGGGCTTCAGATGAGGATAATGTGCGAAGAAATCATTAGAAATGATTGGCACAAGTCAATCGGAGGCCGATGCATTCACCAACCAAGAAGAGCATTAGGATCTTTGAGGAGATGCTAGAAGGAAGATCCAAAGCAAAATATGGACTGAGGTAGTAAATAATGGTATGGGCAGTGGCCAGTTTTACGAAGGAGGCGCCATTAATAAAGATGAATGGAAAGATAAAGATTTAACAAAAGACACTAAAATTTGGGAGAAATGCTTTCTTGTTGTTCTCCTGATAACCCCCCTACAATCCTCAAATAATGAACAATAGTAAAGTTAAAATAAGTGCCTCTTTCATGCTCTCTTTCATGCTCAGATGGTTGGGCAGAAATCCTAAATGAATAATGGTTAATTTCTAACTCCATGTATGTAACCAAGAGAGGCATATCCAAAATCTAACTAATGAAAGTTAAGAAGATTTTCTTAAAGATGTTAATGAAAGATAAGTCATATAAGAGAAGTTGTGCACATATGAAGAATAATAGGATGGGTATGAACTATAGACTAATTAGGAATCCGATTAGTGCCTTCTAAGGGGAATACAAAAGAATTAGCATCAAATGTTTTCCCCATGCCACGATTTATATCAGTAAATTCTTCAACCATATCATCAACCTAAGAATAGGAAAAGAAGTTAGCTACATGTGTCATTAAATACATATCCTTGTGGCTTACCCCTTTCTATTTATTTCAGTGTATTTAATTTCTCTGGTCATATTGTATAAGTCATTCACCTTTTTATCGTAACAATACATTTTTAAGTTCATCACACTTTCTGTTACAAGTTATGCTCCCAATGTAGCAAATATTGTGAATAGCTGCCATATGTAATGATCAAGGAGAGACTTTGGCCTAGTACACTTCCAATCATTCGTATCCCATCCATATCCAGATTTTTTAGAACTATATAGTCATGTGCCCCCTTGCATCCATGTCAGTAGTAGAGGCTTTTCGACTACAACATAATCTGTTCATGGAAGATAGACACGTGGGAAAGTATACATCAGGATAAAAACCAAGGCAAGCTATATATTATGGAAGTTTACATGGACGAATGAAGCAAAAATAACTCAAATAACCATGAAAGGTTTCGCAGGCTAGTGCTGAGAGGAAATGTGACATCTTCTTCAATCTCTATATAGTTTTTGTTCCTTGTTAAAAACAGAGCTAGTTTCATTTATATGCGCCAAAATGGATGCATTGAAGCTTCAACTTTTTCTGTTTTCTAAGGGGGACTTTTGAGCCGCTTCCTATATATATATATATATATATATATATATATATATATCGCTCCCAATGTGATTCGAACTCCTGACCAATCAGGCCGCATGCATCTCTTTTAACCACTAAGCTAGAGGTCATTTGCAATATATATATATATATATATATATATATATATATACAAGATCAGGGAGATCTGGGACACCACGGGGGATTGGAACTGGCATAAGGTGCGAGAATGGGTTAGAACGGGGGGATACTCAGCTCAGCAGCTTTAAGATCTCAGACAACCCAGACAGCCTGCATTGGTCGGCCGCAACCAACGGCGCATTCACTGTGGCCTCAACTAGAAGCATCGCCCGCGGCCCCGAAACTTTTCCCCCAACCTTGGGTCTCTTCTGGCACACCTGTATCCCAAAAAAATGGTCTTTTCTCATATGGAGGGCTTTTCGAAGGAAGCTCCCAACCGACGACAACCTCAACATCATCGGCTTCAGTTTGGCCTCAGCATGCCATTGTCGTAAGGAGAGACAGCAGGAAACGGTTGAACACATCTTCTTCCACAGGGATTTAGCGAACAAGACTTGGGCTGTCATATCCCAACGATGCGATCAGCCACTTTTTGAAGGGGGCTTCAACCATCTCCTGGCCCACTAGGCTTCCGCTTCCCTCGGACATCAGATCGTCGCAGCTGCCATCACTTGGATCTTTTGGAAGAACAGAAACAAAGCTATATATATATATATATATATATATATATATATATATATATATATATATATATATATAGAGTCACAAAGTAAATAAATATATCTAAATGAACATGACAAATAGGCAAAAATTAAACAAAATGAAAAGTGATGAGAGAGGACTTGAACCATGTCGGTCCCTTTGGATGCCAAAGCTTGGCTTTGCCGTAAATTTCTTTTTTCTTCCAAAAATATCCTTGGATATCTGTTCCAATACAATAAAAATTGGATTCCACTATTGTAGTTAGGTACTTTTTGGTATTCCAATACATTAGTTTATTCTTTGAGTGTCTTTTTGCTCTTTTCAAGTACATACAAATTAAGTTAATTAAAAATAATTAAAATACGTGCAACGCACGTGCTTCTCTCTCTCTCTCTCTCTCTCTCTCTCTCTCTATATATATATATATATATATATATATATATATATATATAATTTTATTTTAAAGAGCACAGCAGTGATAATGCCCATACAATCAAATCAATATTTAGGGGAGGAAATGATCATAATATAAACTCCCAGGACAAATATGATAAAGCTTCATTCCTAAATATGCCTTTAGACCCATTCATTTTAGGTGCCCGGGCACAGATATACCAGGCAGAAATGCTTAAATAAAAATCACAATGACGAAAACAATTAATTAAGGGTACCAGTTCATGCAACAACAACACAATTTTTTGCAGCAGCTCGTACGGAGCTGAGTCCCCGTGCAGCATGGGAGTTCCTGAAGTCTATAAATTCGACTTCAACTTGGTATCTTGATCATTTAGAGAGAGTCAATCCGTCTTGCCTTCCTGAGCTCCAATTTCCTGCAGGTAATGCTCAGCATCCAAGGCAGCCATGCACCCTGATCCAGCAGCAGTGATGGCCTGACGATACTTCTTATCCTGAACATCTCCAGCAGCAAAGACACCAGTCACACTAGTCTTTGTAGTGCCTGGCTTTGTCACCACGTAACCATCGGAATCCAACTCCAGCTGCCCTCCCAAGAACTTCGTAGCAGGCTCATGCCCAATAGCAAAGAAAAGCCCTGCAACCTTAACATCGGATACCTCCCCAGTAAGAACATTCCTCACTTTCACTCCCCCCAGCGGCCCATTCCCTTCTCCATAAGCTTGTACCACCTCCGAATTCCAAATAACTTGTATCTTAGGATTTTCTAAGGCCCTTGCCTGCATGATCTTGGAAGCCCTGAATGTATCCCTCCTGTGAACAATGTAAACCCTAGAGCCGTACTTGGTCAAGAAGTTGGCCTCCTCCATCGCGGAATCCCCTCCTCCTACAACGGCGATCGGCTTGTTCCTGAATATGGGAGCGGCGCCGTCGCAGACAGCGCACGCCGAGACCCCCCTGTTCCAGTACTCCTCCGAGCCGGGGAAACTCAGCCGTCTCGCCACGGCCCCCGTTGCCACCACCACTGCGTCCGCCTCCACCGACCTCTCGTCGGTGAGGATCCTGAAGGGCTTCCTGGAGAAGTCGACGGAGGTGACTGTCTCGGTGAAGATCTGGGTGCCGAAGCGGAGGGACTGGGCGCGGCACCGGTCCATCAGCTCCTGCCCGAGGATGCCCTCAGGGAAGCCGGGGAAGTTCTCGACGTCGGTGGTGGTGGTGAGCTGGCCGCCGGCGGCGATGTCGTTGGCGAGCCAGCCCTCGAAGAGGATGGGCTTGAGCTCGGCGCGGCCGGCGTAGACGCCGGCGGTGTGGGCGGCGGGACCGCTGCCGATGATGCAGAGGCGGGTGCGAAGGGACTTGGGGGCGTCTTCCATGGTCGGGGAAGAGGGCTTGGAGGCGGAGGCGGTTGCAGTGGATGCGGCGGTGGAGGCGGCGGCGGTGGAGAAGCAAGAGAGGGCTTTGGCTTTAGCGAGGAAGGAGGAGAGTCTGCAGCGAAAGGTCATGTGGCACTACTATAATAAGGAAAAGTTTGGTTTTTTTTTTTTTTCCCCTTCCAATTTCTTGTTTTGGGTTTGTGGACTGGTTAGGTTTTAGTATGGTTACTTTAGAATGATTGTGGTGGTGGGAAACGGAGGGTTTGGGTTTACATTTCTTTGGCTTTGTGGGGTTTGGAGCTTTAGGACATGTGCTTGACTTTAGGGTCAAGATTTGTGAGGTTGAGAGGAAGGAATTTGGAATGACTTGGGGGAATGGCGTTGTATGGCAGAGGCTGATAGTCTATTACACATGTTGGCTAATGAATTTCATATATATATGGGTGATAGTCTATTACACATGTTGGCTAATGAATTTCATATATATAATTTTTTTTTCATATATATATATATATATATGGAAACGGATCGGGATACCCGCCCGCGGAGCCCCGCCGAAGCCCCGCCCCCCCCTGCACCATCGGATCGCGCGGGGCCCGCGTGGGGCCCGCCCCCACCCGCGCGATCCAACGGCCAAGGGGGGCGGGGGCTTCGGCGGGGCTCCAAGGGCGGGGCTCCCGATCCGCTCCCTATATATATATATATGACAAATGACCTCTAGCCTAGTGGTTAAGAGAGGTGCATGCGACACACACACACACACACACACACACACACACACACACACACACACATATATATATATATATATATATATATATATATATATATATATATATATATATATATATATATATTTGAAGCAATGGGTAATTGTGGCGAACTCGCCTCCACTGGTGCTCGAACTCCCGACCACTTAGGCCGCATGCA
Source organism: Iris pallida (assembly GCA_029216955.1). Classification (NCBI taxonomy): domain Eukaryota; kingdom Viridiplantae; phylum Streptophyta; class Magnoliopsida; order Asparagales; family Iridaceae; genus Iris; species Iris pallida. The sequence continues at coordinate 15,535,658 of JANAVB010004398.1, forward strand.
TCTCTCTTAACCACTAGACTAGAGGTCATTCGCATATATATATATATATATATATATATATATATATATATATATATATATATATATATTGTCACGATCCGCATCCTGATTAGGGGCACGAAAAACGGGTACGTCCAGCCTACGCCGCAGAATCGGCGGTAGAACGTTGTATAGGTCTCCTAGAAAGTATAGCATCTAAACACAATATATAAAGACCTGTCATCTCCGCACGGAGGTATATAATCTCAACTCAATCACAAGACAACTAGAAAAGATAGGCACGAATATCAGATAGATATGGTGAATATACAATGAGGAAATAAAATAAGGTCACAACCAGAAATGAGTCGAAGACATAACATAAGGTCCCGAATAACATATGTATCAAAATTCTAACATAAGCTGGATCGCAGACCAGACAAACCTAGCTAATAGATCTAGATAGAAGTACTGTCATCCACTGGCTCCGAGGGTATCAGCTGGTCACAGTCTATGTCCTGACCATACCCATAGTGGGTAGAACAGTCCGCATCTATGTCATCTGGATATATCATAACGGTATCATGTCAGAAAAATGAACGAGTACAACGCTGACAACAAATTTCATAGTAATAACAAATGCTCTAATAGTCAATCATAACTGAGTACAAGATGAACATATCAAGATGTAAGTATAACAGGATATGTAAACTGGAAATCATGTTAAGGTGAATCATGCAGAAAAAGTAAGCTAAACTGTAATATGTGACTGATCTAATAAATGTAAAATGTGCCTCAAATATTATAGCATAATATGATCGGTAAGGGTCAAGATCAGGCTTCCAACCGACCGGCTACAAGTACATACGTGGACTCGGCCCGGCCGGAATGGCAAGCTATGGAGCAAGTAGTAGCACAGGTTAGGCTATACCCATCGTGAGGTGAGGGTATAGCTATGATACAAGTAGCAACTAAAGATGGACATTGATCATACTATCTATAAAATTCCCCATTCCCCGAATAGTATACGGATCCGGACATAGCACGTCATGGCGCGGGATTCCCTAAGAGGAGAGCAAGTCCTCTTCAGGAATCAGCGTCAATACAAGTACAAGAATCAAGGCCAAGCAAGTACCAGTATCCCAAGAAATCTAGGAATGACATCTCATGACAGAAATCCGACAATACTAGTCCGTGCACCAATGTGTCAAGAATCAAGGTAAATACCATAACTGAGCATGTAGAAAAGATATCAAGACAAATATGTCACGCCCCAGAACCAGAACACTGGAGAGCGGGGGCAGACATAGCCAGCTACGTATAATAAAATGGAATCCACCTCACTATACGGTCACGGCTGTCTAGATATATGAGAGGGTTTATCTACAAGCCATCAGTCTTCTATGGTCAATAACAAGCCTAGTGTCTCAATCACAAGCAAGTAAGTAAATGTTACAAGATGTAAGATCACCAAATATACAATAGTAGGGCGTCCCAAACATTATATATTCAGCTAATCATGAAGCTAGTCGTTACAAAATGTGAGGACTAGCAAGAGTTTAGTCATACATGATCAACCCTAGGTTGCCAATCATGTTACAGCCCGTAGGCAGACTGTCACTCCCCGTTCCCGGAATACGTATTTTTATACATATACAACTCATGAGTATTTGTTTAGTATTTATCATGTATTAGTTTGTATTTAAATTCCCTTAAATTTTCATGTTAATTAATTATCTGCTCTTTAATTTTCATGTTAATTAATTTCCTGCAATTTTATTACCTGCATTTTATTTCTGCTTTTACCTTCTTCTGTTTACCTTCGGGTTGGCCTTGGCCGAACCCCCACAGACCCGCCCACAGACCCGGCCCATTAACTCCCACCTACCACCACTTCCCCTATTTAAAGCCACCCTCTCCATTCTCTCTCCTCATTACTTCATTCTCACCATTACTTCTTCTTCTTCCTCTCATTACTCTCCACCACCTACCAGCAGCAGGAGAAGGCAAGTGCAATCTTGCTTCTTGCTTGGAGAACCATTTTTGTGGTTCATTTCCCTTCCTCTCATGATTCTGAGAGAGATTAGTTCTTAACGTTTTTGATTTCTGTGGCTGGTTTTTCCTAGATCTAAGTTGTTGTATTTCGACTGTTCATGGGTTTTTGGTCCTCCCAACTTAGCGTGTTTCTGGCTGGGAACTTCATTTTCTGGCTGGAACGAAGGCCCCATAGGACTTGGAGTTCGGAAGATGTGCACGCACACGTTCTTACGTGCTCGCGTAAAACATCAGCCCAGTCACGCACACGTCTTTACGTGTCTGCGTGGATTTTGAGACACGCTCATGTTCTTACATGTTAGCGTGCATTTTTAGTCACGCACACATCCACGAGTCTGCGTGCATTTTTAGTCACGCACACATCCACGAGTCTGCGTGTATTTTTAGTCACGCTGTCAACCCCTGATTTTTCAAAAGTATTAAACTAGTGTTAATTAATTATTAAATATCATTATTGGTTTTAAAATTATTTAATATGATTTTTAGGAATTTTCTATAATTTTAAATAAGTTTTTTTATATAAAAAATATCATTTTGCAATTTTCTGAATTGTTTTAATAATGTTTTGCAATTTTTAGAATAGTTAGTATATCAGTTTGTAATAAAAGGAAATGTTTTTATTAGGATTTGCAAATCCTGTTTTGTATTATCTCGCTAATAAATCGATTATGCAATTCCTAAAACATGGGGGACTTTTGTGCTAACCTACCAAACCCCCTATAAAAGTTCCCCCTACTCCCCTCGACCAGACCCTAACCCTAAACACTCCCCACGACCGCCAGCGCCGCCCCATCACCCCCTCTCACCCCACCGGAACCCTAGCTACGGCGAGCCCCTGTCCAGCCTCACCACTCGTCGTCGACAGCCGCCACCACCGTCATCCGCTTCGCCTTGCCGAGCTGGAGGCAGCGCCACTGGAGTGCCACCGTCCCGACGTCTCCTCCGCCGTCCCCAACCTTCAATTCACCCTGGGTTGATCGGACACGTAAGTGTCAGCTTCGATTCGTGTCGTGCGGGTCTCGTCTTCACATATGAGACTCGCCAGGACACGGGGATGTTCGTCCAGTAGCTGGACACGAGAATTAGGGTTCGTGCGTGTCGTGCGAAGCACGGACACGAGAAAACCCTGTGTCCTTAACTGTCAGGACACAGGACAGTTTTTATATATTTTTTATTATTAACCTAACCTAAAACGAAATAAAATAAACCCAACCCTTTCCCTAACACAACTGATGGGCTGACCCCCTGGCCAGCCCATCCGAATCTAACCCCCCCCCCCCCCCCCCGCGCGTTGTGATGGCTCGGGTTCGAGCCCTGCCTCTGTTTTCCTTTTTCTTTTCTTTTTCCTTTTTCTTTTTCTTTTGTTATTTATGTATATTTATATATATATGTATATACATATATTTGTATATATATATATATAATTATATATACTGTATTTTTATATATATACTTATTGTTTTTCTTATGTATTTATGTATATATACTATATTCCCTTGTACTTTATTATTCTATGTATATATACATATATATGTATTATGAGTACATATATATTTATGTATATATATATATATATTTCCTAGTGTATATATATATATATATTATATATATATATATATATATATATATATATATATATATATATATATATTATATAGTTAAGTGTTTTCTTATATGTATGTATATATACATATATTTGTATATATATATATAATATATAGTTGAGCATTTTCCTATATATATAAATATCCCTATATTTATATATATATATATATATATATATATATATATATATATATATATATATATATATATATATATATATATATATATATATATATATATATATATATATTAGTTCCTATGTGTATTTTACTTAGCTTAGTGTAAATTATTTATATAAAATAATGTTCATACTTTTATAGTTACTATGTAAAACTTTACCTTATTAAAATAATAATATTTATTTTGACTATTACCAAATTGTATTTTTATTATATTTAAAATACTGCAACCATTTGGTGTCCAAGCCTAGCATGGGTATTTGGGCTCAAATGTGTTTTCACACATTCAAGACCTGTACAAGTCATATTGGACTTGATTCATGGCCTTGGGTCCTGTATTTGAACTTTGGTTCAAATTATATACATGGACAAAATACGCAGATAATTAATTATTGTGTGCAATGCTATTTTTGATTTTCTAAAAATACTTAAATATTGCTAAAATTATGGAAAAATAGTTTTTAGATACTATGTTAAGTTAGCTAATTTAGTATAATTTTTGTAGTATTTAATTTACTGTTTTGCCACTTGTTTGGCATATGAAACCAAAACTCATTTTTTGTATACTTAGGAAAACTGATTTTTATAAAATATTTGTACTGGTTAATAAATTCCAGAAAAATTATAATAAATTTCTATGATTAACAAGGATCACCTTGGTACTTTACTTTAAGAAAAACTAGGCTTTTTGTCTACTTTAAAAATTGTTAGAATGCAATGATCTTTTGATTTATTTATTGATTAATTACGACTTGTAGCTTTTTGTGTTATTTGGAGTTTTAGTCGTGTTAAACCCCATCCCTCACTAGTGTAAAGACCCTAGAAAGTTAGTTAACATAGTGTGTCACCCCACATTGGTCTCCTATGCCAAGTCATCATTTTGGCTAGGTGCCCAGTCACAAGTCGTGTTTCACCAATTAGTGTCCTAGTGTTTTAGCTTAGTGTAAAACTAAGTTATTATATTTTACTTCTACAGCGACGAGTTACTAGACATCCATAGCATTGTTATCGCAGCTTGTTTTGTTTTGCTTTGCTAGAGACAAGTACTGTCTACGAACTTTACATATTGTCACATAAATGAACTGCAAACTCCACCATGTTAAATGCTGATCCTTGGGGTAGCAAGTTAGAAACTCTACATGTTGTACTTCCAGTTACCACCATGCTTAGAACTGTCTTTATGTATCTCTCATATGATAGAATACGGGTTATGGGGAAACTGATGGTAGAGTACGTGATCATGACCCCCTGTAGTAGCGAGCGAGGTCGTATTTTATATGCATACTTTGCCGTAGGCCATTATCCCGTATTTCTGTACGGATGTACACATATGCTTGTTGACGTGTACGTATGTACATTTTATTTACATGTACCACAGTACATTGTACATCTATTGACCGATCACGTACTTACTACAGTTTTAAACATTACATATACAGCTGTTTCTATGACATATGTATCCTTGCCATGATAGACTATGTGATGCCATGCTTTCCAGTTATTCCTCTCATGTTCATTTCCATGTTTCATATGCTAGTTTGCTAGATTTAGTACTTGCTCCCGTCCTGACAGGATAACGTTGTAGGTGTCCTTACTGAAGAGGAGTTACTTTGCGACACATACTATGGGATTACTGCCGAGGACCCGGCTCTGCTTTACGAGGATGTTCCTGCAGGGAACCTCGCCTAGTTGCCTTTTGTTTACTTAGACTTTTGAGAGTAGACATGTATTAGACTATATCATTTTGTTACTGGACATGTATCCAGTTTTACATTTCAGTTTACTTGTACTTGGATATTTTACTATATACGACGACTTTTGTGTTTGAAGCATTTATGATTCTTCTTCACTGATAGAACTGTTAGTACATTTAGTCTTATCCTGTTGTCTTTAGAACAGCTTATTACGTTTTATCTCAACGTAGGCTGGGCATGACTCGGCCTGGCCCAACAATTTGGGTAGCGGGTCGTGACATGTTTTTAGTGGTGGCCCATACAGGTCCTGACTAAACTGTTTGGTTACGTTATTGTACCAAGCATGCCTGCAATTAGGAACTTAAGGTAATTAGACAACACTAGGAAAGACGCTTAGAACACTTAGAGGAATGCTAGGATTGCAACATAGGAAATACATCACATGTTTGCTATTATAATTAGATTTTCTTGCATATGATTGCTTACTTTAAATAAGTCCTTATAAGTCTTTTTATGTGTAATTTAGATGGTGCTTACTCGCTCATCCCAGTATGTTACCCCCGAGAATGGGGCCCTCCATATCCAGTCAGCTGACCGGTTGACTGATACACCTCCACCTACCACATTCCCCCACTCTACAGATCCACAGACCCAGATACCACCTTCCACATCCCAGGCCCAGCAAGACCCGATACTTCCACCACCCCCTATCACTATACCCACCCAGGCTTCCGTCACACTCGACGGGACCCAGCTGCTCACACTGATCCAGGAGTTCCTAACAACCCATCAGGAGCAGACTACCCTACTCCGCCAGAGCATGGAGCGTTCTGAGGGACGTCCCGTGGTCCCACCACATGTAGAGCTACGGCAGAGAGCGGGGACGGTCAAGGACTTCATGGGTCTGAATCCCAAGGAGTTCTCAGGGACTGAGGGCATAGTAGTAGTTGATGACTGGCTAGATTCTGTAGAGAGGAAGCTTCTGGGAGTTAGGATGCCGGATGACCTTCAGGTCGAGGCAGCAGGATTTCTGCTGATAGACTTAGCCGGAGTCTGGTTCAGGAATGAGCCGTTGTTCGCGAGAGGTAGAGCCACCTGGGACCAGTTCAAGACCCAGTTCAAGAAGAAATTCTTCTCGACCACTGCTAGAGTAGCCATGGGGCTACGATTCCAGAACATCCAGCAGGGGAACCGTTCTGTTGATGACTATACGGGAGAGTTTAGTCGCCTGAGCCGTTTTGCTCCTAGTCTGGTTGCTGATCCAGAGAAGATGACCCGTAGGTTTTGCCATGGTCTGGTTCCAGACATTGGCATCCTTATAGTGGCGAACGGTACGACTGACTACTACCAGAGCCTAGAGTTAGCCCGGAGCATCGAGGAGCGTCTTCTGTCATGTAAGAGGCCGGCTTCTGTACATCATGAGGGACCGTCCAAGCGTCAGGCTTTCCAGCAGAAAGCACCGACGCTACCCCAGCAGACTTACCGTCCCTCTACACCACATCATCAGACCCCGCCAGTTAGAGCCCCGGGGCCCCAGCAGCAGTAGCAGCGAGGAGCTATATGTTCTTTCTGCGGAAGACCAGGGCACGACAGGTCCGTTTGCAGGAAGAGATTGGGACAGTGTTTAGTTTGTGGGTCTGCCACCCATCAGCTTCGGAACTGTCCAGCGGCGAAGGGACCTAGAGGACCACTCCCGACTCAGCAGCAGAGGTTTGGGCAGCATCTGCAGCAGCAGAAGGGACCTCAGGGGAAGGTCTATAGCCTAGCCATTGAGCCGGAGTCGGAGCAGGTTTCAGAGCCGGATTACTTAGCTGACGTCATCACAGGTCATGTTTATTTGCATACTTTTCTAGCTGTATGTTTGTTTGATTCTGGTGCATCTCATAGCTTCCTATCATTAGAGTTTATGCATAAACATCATCTAGTAGCTACACCTACTGCGGAGATTAGTAGAGTGATGATGGGAGGAGGACCAGTGCCTATTAGATCTATCTATAGATGTTCTATTTTTATAGCCGGAAGAGAGTTCAGAGGGCGATTCTTTGTGATGCCGCTCCCCGGTTATGACATCATATTGGGGATGGACTGGCTTAGCTATGCCCATGCATCTATAGATTGCCATGAGGGTAGTATTGTGTTCAGTCCCCCAGGCACAGCACCATTCAGTGTCAGGAGGACAGGGCCGGAGATCAGCCTAGAGCCGAACTGTTGTGCTACAGTCGGGGACGCAGCACCGCCACACCCTATCATTAGGGAGTTTATGGATGTATTCCCAGAGGATCTTCCAGGACTTCCGCCTGACAGAGATGTGGAGTTCACTATAGATCTAGTGCTGGGTTCATCACCAGTATCCCGGGCTTGCTATAGAGTGAATCCCAAGGAGGCCATAGAGATGAAAGAACAGATTGATGACCTGTTGAAAAAAGGTTTCATTCGATCCAGTGCTTCTCCATGGGGAGTGCCAGTGCTCTTTGTGCCTAAGAAAGATGGTACAGTCCGGTTGTGTATTGATTACCGGGCCTTGAATGCCATCACTATCAAGAACAAATATCCTCTGCCCAGGATAGATGATTTGTTCGACCAATTGAGCGGGGCGAAGGTGTTTTCCAGGATAGATTTGAGATCCGGGTACCACCAGGTGAAGGTTAGGCCAGCAGACATCCAGAAGACGGCGTTCAACACGAAGTACGGGCAGTACGAGTTTCTGGTGATGCCATTTGGTCTCACAAATGCGCCAGCTGTCTTTATAAACTTGATGAATAAGACATTTCACCAGTATCTGGATAAGTTCGTCGTAGTGTTTATCGACGACATCCTGATATACTCGAAGACGCCAGAGGAGCATGCAGAGCACTTGCGGATAGTTTTGGGGATTCTGAGGCAGGAGAGATTGTTTGCCAAATTACCGAAGTGCGAGTTCTTTTTAGACCGAGTGGAGTTTCTCGGCCATGTAGTCACTGAAGATGGAATCTCGGTGGATCCCAGGAAGATTGCTGCAGTTGAGACGTGGAAGGCTCCGACGTCAGTTTCAGAGATCAGGAGCTTTCTGGGTTTAGCAGGCTATTACAGAAAGTTCGTCCAGGACTTTGCTAGGATAGCTGAACCCATGACGAAGCTGACGCAGAAGGACGCAGAGTACATCTGGTCAGAGGACTGCCAGGCGGCATTTGAGGAGCTGAAGAGGAGGCTGACGACCGCTCCAGTTCTGACTTTACCTTCAGGTTCTGGAGGTTTCACCATTTTCAGCGATGCTTCTGGGAAGGGGCTAGGATATGTTCTACAACAGCATGGGAAAGTAATTGCTTATGCATCTAGGCAGTTGCGGACTCATGAGAGGAATTATCCTACCCATGACCTCGAGTTAGCTGCGGTGATCTTTGCACTCAAGTTATGGAAACATTACTTATACGGAGAGCGTGTAGAAATCTTTACTGACCACAAAAGCTTGAAGTATGTGTTCACGCAGAAAGAGCTGAACATGAGGCAAAGATGATGGTTGGAGTTGATGAAGGACTTCGACATCGATTTACAGTATCATCCCGGGAAGGCAAATGTGGTGGCGGATGCGCTGAGCAGGCATCCGATGGCATGGTATCTGATGATTGATCGGCATTTGCGGGAGGATCTGGAGAAGCTCGGTATCGAGCTAGTTCGGCCAGGATCAGTGATACAGATGATGGCGCTTGACATTCAGTCAGGATTGATGGAGCAGATCCGGGAGGCACAGTCTACAGATAAGAGCCTTCGCAGACTTCGACCCCAGGCATTAGCTGGATTGCTGGATGACTTCACTATAGCAGAAGATGGATCCTTGAGGCATGGCAGCCGATTGTGCGTGCCGAAGGGAGAGCTGGTAGAGGCAGTCTTGCAGGAGGCACACCGATCGAGATATTCTATTCACCCTGGTGCTAACAAGATGTACCGTGACTTGCGGGAACATCTTTGGTGGCACGGGATGAAGAGGGATGTATCGCGTTTTATCTCGAGATGTCTAGTTTGCCAGCAGGTCAAGGCGGAGCGCCAGAGGCCAGCTGGTTTGTTGCAGCCGTTACCCATTCCCGAGTGAAAGTGGGAACATATTACGATGGACTTCGTTTCAGGGCTTCCTCGTTCCCAAGGAGGGAAGGATGCCATCTGGGTCATCGTAGACAGGCTGACGAAGTGTGCGCACTTCATACCCTTCAAGGTGGGGCTTTCCACCGAGAAGTTGGCGGAGCTATACATGCAGCAGATAGTTTGCCTACACGGAGTGCCGGTGAGCATCGTGTCAGACAGAGACAGTAGATTCACATCCTACTACTGGAGGAGCTTGCAGGAGGAGTTGGACAGTAGGCTCAAGTTCAGTACGGCGTACCACCCACAGACAGATGGGCAGTCCGAGAGGACGATACAGACACTGGAGGATATGCTGAGGACTTGCGTGCTGGACTTCGGAGGATCATGGGAGAGCCATCTGCACTTGGTAGAGTTTTCATACAACAACAGCTACCAGGCCAGTATTGGTATGTCTCCTTTCGAGGTGCTATATGGACGACGGTGCCGGACACCGCTCTTTTGGGATGATATCGGAGACAGAGTTATGCTCGGGCCGGAGATGATCACGGATGCAGCAGATAAAGTCGGGATGATCAGAGACAGGCTCAGAGTAGCTTAGGACAGGCAGAAACACTGGGCTGATGCTAGTCGCAGGCCGATGGAGTTCGCAAACGGTGATATGGTGCTAGTGAAGATATCACCTACTCGAGGGACGATCCGGTTCGGACGAGGAGAGAAGCTGAGCCCCAGATACATCGGACCGTTCGAGGTACTTGGCAGGATCGGAGAGGTAGCTTACAGGGTTGCACTTCCACCCAATCTAGCAGGAGTTCACGACGTCTTTCACGTATCTCAGCTGAGGAGATATGTTCCAGACCCCAGTCATGTGCTAGATCATTCAGAGTTGGAGGTCGGACCGAGCCTTACAGTTTCTGAGCAGCCAGTGGAGATATTAGACCGGAGAGAGAAGAGGCTGAGGAACAAGGTTATACCCCTAGTGCGAGTAGCTTGGAGCCGTCACTCCCGAGGTGAATCTACTTGGGAGAGGGAGTCGGACATGAGGGAGAGATACCCTTACTTGTTCGATCCAACCGCTGCGAGGGAACCACCCGTTCCCGCTTGATAACTTAGAGGTTAGTTTCGATCGCAGCCTTAGTCATTTTGTTGCATTGCTTGCTATGTTAGAATATTGTAGGTCTTCAATCCTTGTGAATTTCGAGGACGAAATTTTTCAAGGAGGGAAGATTTGTCAACCCCTGATTTTTCAAAAGTATTAAACTAGTGTTAATTAATTATTAAATGTCATTATTGGTTTTAAAATTATTTAATATGATTTTTAGGAATTTTCTATAATTTTAAATGAGTTTTTTATATAAAAAATATCATTTTACAATTTTCTGAATTGTTTTAATAATGTTTTGCAATTTTTAGAATAGTTAGTATATCAGTTTGTAATAAAAGGAAATATTTTTATTAGGATTTGCAAATCCTATTTTGCATTATCTCGCTAATAAATCGATTATGCAATTCCTAAAACATGGGGGACTTTTGTGCTAACCTACCAAACCCCCTATAAAAGTTCCCCCCACTCCCCTCGACCAGACCCTAACCCTAAACACTCCCCACGACCGCCAGCGCCGCCCCATCACCCCCTCTCACCCTACCGGAACCCTAGCTACGGCGAGCCCCTGTCCAGCCTCACCACTCGTCGTCGACAGCCGCCACCACCGTCACCCGCTTCGCCTTGCCGAGCTGGAGGCAGCGCCACTGGAGCGCCGCCGTCCCGACGTCTCCTCCGCCGTCCCCGACCTTCGATTCACCCTGGGTTGATCGGACACGTAAGTGTCAGCTTCGATTCGTGTCGTGCGGGTCTCGTCTTCACATATAAGACTCGCCAGGATACGAGGATGTTCGTCCAGTAGCTGGACATGAGAATTAGGGTTCGTACGTGTCGTGCGAAGCACGGACACGAGAAAACCCTGTGTCCTTAACTGTCAGGACACAGGACAGTTTTTATTTTTATTTTTATTATTAACCTAACCTAAAACGAAATAAAATAAACCCAACCCTTTCCCTAACACAACTGATGGGCTGACCCCCTGGCCAGCCCATCCGAATCTAACCCCCCCCCCCCCCCCCCCCCCCCCCCCCGCGCACTGTGATGGCTCGGGTTCGAGCCCTGCCTCTGTTTTCCTTTTTCTTTTCTTTTTCCTTTTTCTTTTTCTTTTGTTATTTATGTATATTTATATATATATGTATATACATATATTTGTATATATATATATAATTATATACTGTATTTTTATATATATACTTACTGTTTTTCTTATGTATTTATGTATATATACTATATTCCCTTGTACTTTATTATTCTATGTATATATACATATATATGTATTATGAGTACATATATATTTATGTATATATATATATATATATATATATATATATATATATATATATATATATATATTTTCTAGTGTATATATATATATTATTATATATATATATATATATATATATATATATATATATATATATATATATATATATATATATATTAGTTCCTATGTGTATTTTACTTAGCTTATTGTAAATTATTTATATAAAATAATGTTCATACTTTTATAGTTACTATGTAAAACTTTATCTTATTAAAATAATAATATTTATTTTGACTATTACCAAATTGTATTTTTATTATATTTAAAATACTGCAACCATTTGGTGTCCAAGCCTAGCATGGGTATTTGGGCTCAAATGTATTTTCACACATTCAAGACCTGTACAAGTCATATTGGTCTTGATTCATGGCCTTGGGTCCTGTATTTGAACTTTGGTTCAAATTATATACATGGACAAAATACGCAGATAATTAATTATTGTGTGCAATGCTGTTTTTGATTTTCTAAAAATACTTAAAGTATTGCTAAAATTATGGAAAAATAGTTTTTAGATACTATGTTAAGTTAGCTAATTTAGAATAATTTTTGTAGTATTTAATTTACTGTTTTGCCACTAGTTTGGCATATGAAACCAAAACTCATTTTCTGTATACTTAGGAAAACTGACTTTTATAAAATATTTGTACTGGTTAATAAATTCCAGAAAAATTATAATAAATTTCTATGATTAACAAGGATCACCTTGGTACTTTACTTTAAGAAAAACTAGGCTTTTTGTCTACTTTAAAAATTGTTAAAACGCAATGATCTTTTGATTTATTTATTGATTAATTACGACTTGTAGCTTTTTGTGTTATTTGGAGTTTTAGTCGTGTTAAACCCCATCCCTCACTAGTGTAAAGACCCTAGAAAGTTAGTTAACATAGTGTGTCACCCCACATTGGTCTCCTATGCCAAGTCATCATTTTGGCTAGGTGCCTAGTCACAAGTCGTGTTTCACCAATTAGTGTCCTAGTATTTTAGCTTAGTGTAAAACTAAGTTATTATATTTTACTTCTACAGCGACGAGTTACTGCACATCCATAGCATTGTTATCGCAGCTTGTTTTGTTTTGCTTTGCTAGAGGCAAGTACTGTCTACGAACTTTACATATTGTCACATAAATGAACTGCAAACTCCACCATGTTAAATGCTAATCCTTGGGATAGCAAGTTAGAAACTCTACATGTTGTACTTCCAGTTACCACCATGCTTAGAACTGTCTTTATGTATCTCTCACATGATAGAATACGGGTTATGGGGAAACTGATGGTAGAGTACGTGATCATGACCCCCTATAGTAGCGAGCGAGGTCGCATTTTATATGCATACTTTGCCGTAGGCAATTATCCCGTATTTCTGTACGGATGTACACCTATGCTTGTTGACTTGTACGTATGTACATTTTATTTACATGTACCATAGTACATTGTACATCTATTGACCGATCACGTACTTACTACAGTTTTAAACATTACATATACAGCTGTTTCTATGACATATGTATCCTTGCCATGATAGACTATGTGATGCCATGCTTTTCAGTTATTTCTCTCATGTTCATTTCTATGTTTCATATGCTAGTTTGCTAGATTTAGTACTTACTCCCATCCTGACAGGATAACGTTGTAGGTGTCCTTACTGAGGAGGAGTTACTTTGCGACACATACTATGGGATTACTGCCGAGGACCCGGCTCTGCTTTACGAGGATGTTCCTGCAGGGAACCTTGTCTAGTTGCCTTTTGTTTACTTAGACTTTTGAGAGTAGACATGTATTAGACTATATCATTTTGTAACTGGACATGTATCCAGTTTTATATTTCAGTTTACTTGTACTTGGATATTTTACTATATACGACGACTTTTGTGTTTGAAGCATTTATGATTCTTCTTCACTGATAGAACTGTTAGTACATTTAGTCTTATCCTGTTGTCTTTAGAACAGCTTACTACGTTTTATCTCAACGTAGGCTGGGCATGACTCGGCCTGGCCCAACAATTTGGGTAGCGGGTCGTGACACACGCTCACGTTCTCACGAGTCTGCGTGTATTTTTAGTCACGCACACATCCACGAGTCTGCGTGCATTTTTAGTCACGCACACATCCACGAGTCTGCGTGCATTTTTAGTCACGCACACATCCACGAGTCTGCGTGTATTTTTAGTCACGCACACATCCACGAGTCTGCGTGTATTTTTAGTCACGCACACTTCCATGAGTGCGTAGATTTTTAGTCACGCTCTCTTGTGCGTGCGTGGATTTTCCCTTCACGCTCACGCTGTGCTTGCTTGCGTGACTTTTTACGCTCACGCTTGCCAGCGTGTATCACTTTTCACGCTCACTGTTCACGCCCATTTTCCACGCTCACCCCAGCTAGACTTAGCGTGACTTGTTGGTCTTAAGCATAGTCTTCTTGTGTGACTTTTGGCCTTAGCATAGACTTGTTGGCGTGACTTCCTGACCTGGGTGTTTTTATTTATTCCTCAACATATTCATTTAATGATGGCATGATAATTCTTCTATTATATCCTTACGCCTTTTTGCGTGAATTTCTTGATAAATCATGATATGTTAATATTGTTAATACAGATTGTTATGTGGAATGTGTCATGTGTCTTGATTGATCCATGGATACCCAGTATGACTAGAACTTAACTCTGAGGAGTTATAGGCTCGACCCCATGTAATATTAATTGACTTTCATGCCTTGTCATCATTGATAATGATTGTGACATTGACTAATAATTGATCATGCGTTCCTAGTTGGAACTAAGAGACTGGCTAGTCGTCTTATTGAATTGAATGAATGAGACACGTTCATGTAATGAACTATTATACTCGATTAGCTGATCCCGAATATTGGCATACAGGCACATGCAGGCTTCAAAGTAATTATTTATTATTAAATTATCTATTTATTTTATAAAGACAGCATGTGTACTTTATGGTCAAGGCATGATTATTCTGTGGTTAATTTGATTGTTGCATCACGCTATGTAAAACCTACAACCTAGCCGCACGGGTATCGTTGTAGAGTTGCGCATATCGTACCCCGTACGAAAGTACTCATTTGAACGACCATGATCCACGGCATGGAACTTCACTCAACGTAGAGACTATTAAGTTAAATAAAATAATGATGGCATGGAGATAATGGATTCCCGAGTTCTTACATGGCAGCCCCCTTGGGACTATTAAGTGCCCGACGGGCCGGCTGGTTCCCACAGATACTGTAAATCTGTCACACGGGCAGGGAACAGTATCTGCTTATATTATTGTACATGCTATAACGGCGGGCGTCCCGCTGGGACTCGTCTAACTACATGATTGGCGCAATTGATTGACTGGATAGACTAGCCTTGCTCGCACATAGTAAGAACTGAGGAACCTTTATTGCATTATTCCAGGATAACTTGGGACTCATAATAGCAAACCGTAGGAATTGATTGGCCGTTCAAGATGATTTGTTTGTGTACTGTACTACTCTGTTACCTAACTGGGATGATCAGAATGTCAGGACATGACGGGCCAACTTCTGTCCTTGTTTGGTTGGGAGGTTGGTTCGAAGTGTCGTGATATGATGTGAATCCTAGTAGCAAGCAGAGATCTATCATTATATTTTTTTACTTACTGGTTTATGTCCTTCATATCGTCCTTCCTTGTGGTACTTGCTATTAGAGGTCTAACCTCTCTGGTTTTGCATGGCCAGATTTAGAGCCGGTTCCCGAGGATCCAGCGTACTTCTACCTCCAAGATGGTCAATACTAGAGGCATGATAGCAGGAGGACTCGAGTGGGTTCCTTACTTCACCGCTCGTTTTGTTATTTACCTTATTACTTAGCCGTTTGGCACCGACATGTTAGTCGGATCGTCTTGTACTTACTTTTACATGATTGTAATTAAGTCAGACTGCAGCTGATAACAATTGTCTATACTTGCTATATCATCTGGCTATATTTTGTAAAGCCAGATCTCAAGAATATTTTGACTGAGCGTTTGGGATGCCTTACTGCTTTATCTTACATGTTCTCTATTTCTGTTTCCTTGCTTGAATGATTGAGACAATAGATGTGAAATGACCATAGTAAGACCTTTATGTAGTATGCACCCCTTCGTCTGGTTAGACAGCATTGATCGTATTATACGGTATTCATCTACCCGTAATACGTAGCTGGCTGAGTCATTCCCCCGCTCTCCAGTATTCTGGTTCTGGGGCGTGACAAGATTTTAGTGGTGGCCCATGCAGGTCTGATTTCAGACTTGTGGGGTGTTTCGATTTATAGGATGTCTCAATCACACATGTTCCCCCTTGATCTCATGATTCGTTATTTTCAGCCCTTGCTTGACATTCCGGTATCCTTGGCTTCATTGATCCTTCATGTCCGGTTGTTTGATTGTTCTCTTGTCCCTTTTCTTAGGGGCACTTCATCTGCATCTGCCAGGACTGGTCAATAGCAACAAGAGCAACATGGACAACCTGACCCTGTTGGTCAGCAATAAGGGCCGGTACTAACCCAAGAGGCTATCCAGGAAGAAGTAATAGTCGAACCAGCGGCTAGATCGCAGTATCCGGATGTTCCACCACCACCGACAGTTCCACCTACCCAAGTGGACACACCAGCCCTTCTGGAGATCATGAGAGGAATGATGGCCACTCAGCAACATCAGACGTTGGCCCAGCAACGCATGCACACTCAGCTACAAGAGCAGAATGTGCTACTCAACCAGGGATTGCAGACAGCATTGGAAAGAGGGGCAAGGCCAGATTCAGGAGCATCAGCCAGGTTTTGCAAGTACAACCCCCGCCGTTTCGAGGGCACGGAGGATGCCATCTCATCAGATGCATGGCTTAAGGATATGGAGGCTATTCTGACGGCAGCTAAGGTGCCGGCAGAAGAACGTGTGGATCTAGTGAAGTTGTTACTTCAGGATCTCGCACGTGATTGGTGGGAATCAGAGGAAATGGGCATCAGACGTCCTGTGGCTTGGGACGATTTTACAGCAAGATTCAAGACCAAGTACTATGGAGTTGTGGCGCAGTTTGAGCTACAACAGAAATTTATCAACCTCAGGCAGGCCGGCAAGACTGTAGATGCTTATGCAGCGGAGTTCTGCAGATTGAGTAGGTTTGCCCCTGAGATGGTAGCAACAGAGCGCCAGAGGGCCATGAGGTTTCAGTAAGGGTTTCATCTTGAGCTCTTGCAATTGATAGAGGGGCACAATTACCAGACTTTTGACGAAATATTAACGGCAACTCGAAGGCATGAGATTACTATTCAGAGGCTTGCAGTAAGGACTGGGGGTCAGAAGAGATCCCACAGTCAGATAGAAGGAGGAGGGGGAGCAGCGTCCCGAACAACAGCACCATCCACTGGCGTTCGTATCCACGATGTGGCGATACGAGGGCCAGCACCACCCAGGCAGCAGCAACAGCAGCAGAGGAAGAACCAGCAACCCCTGGCGGGCTGCACTTATTGCAAAAAGATGGGGCACACTAGAGATGTGTGTCGGACATTGAATGGACTGTGTCTGATATGTGGAAATCCAGACCATCGGGTTACCACATGTCCCATGAATTCGAGGGCAGGAGGGCCAGGGCAGCAGTTTCCTGCTCTGCCAGCCCCAGGGGCAGGCCAATATCGAGGACCAGCAGTGGCAGTAAGGTCGTTGGCACAGCGTCCGCAGGCTCAGATGTTTCGGCAGCAGGGACCGTCGATGCAGCAACACCAGCATAGACCACCCCAGCATCATCAAGGAAGGGGGCCAGCAGCAGCATCAGGCTAGGCCGTAGCATGGAAATCAGCAAGAAGGTCGAGGGCAAGCATTCACTCTGTCATTGGAAGAGGCATTGGCATCGGGAGATGTTGTGGCAGGTAACATTCTCGTCGCCTCATATCCCGCGGTAGCATTGTTTGATTCGGAAGCATCCCATTCATTTATATCTGCACGATTTGCGACACGACTAGGAATAGAGTTCGAGGCATTGCCAGGGAGGTTGAATATACTCACTGGTAATGGGCTCGTAGGAGTTAGTTGAGTTATTTTAGCATGTAGCGTTGTAGTTGGCGAACATTCTTTACCTGCCCGGTTGATAGAATTTCCTGTCGGAAATTTCGACGTTATCTTAGGCATGGACTGGCTGAAAGACAGTCATGCGATAATAGATTGTCGTAGAGGGAGTGTATCTTTTGATATTCTAGGCAGAGAGAGATTCATCTTAGTCAAATCAGAGGCAACTCAACAGGAGCAGGGAATAGTAGCGGCAATGGAAGAAGTTCAGATTCCGAAGGTAGTTGAAGAGTTTCTAGACGTATTTCTCGAAGAACTTCCAGGTCTACCACCAGTTAGAGATATTGAGTTCAGTATAGAATTGGCACCAGGAACTAAACCAATATCAGATCGGGTTTATAGAATGGCGGATTCGGAGCAGGCCAAGGTATATCAGCACATAGAGGAACTGAAGGAGAAGAAGTTTATCCAAGCTAGCGTGTCACCATGGGCAGCACCAGTGGTACTTGTGGGAAAGAAGGATGGGTCATCCAGATTATGCATTGACTACAGGAAGCTTAACGCGGCAACAGTGAAGAACAAGTACCCATTACCCAGGATCGACGACTTATTTGACCAGTTGAGCAAGGCTAGAGTTTTCTCCAAGATAGATCTTCGTTCAGGGTACCATCAGGTGAGGGTTCGGAAGGAAGATATTCCCAAGACAGCATTCAGGTCGAAGTATGGGCATTATGAGTTCTTAGTAATGCCGTTTGGTTTGACCAATGCTCCAGCAATATTCATGGATTTGATGAATCGTATCTTTATGCCATATTTAGACCAGTTTGTTGTTGTGTTTCTTGACGACATTCTCGTATACTCAGCTAGTGAAGAGGAGCATGAGGACCACCTCCGGAAAGTGTTGCAGGTTCTGAGAGAGAACTAGTTGTATGCCAAGCTCAGCAAGTGTGAGTTCTGGATGAATCACATTTCATTTTTGGGTCATATCATATCAGGAGCTGGAGTAGCAGTAGATCCCAGGAAGATAGAAACAGTAGAGAGTTGGCCAGTACCCAAGACCGTAGCAGATGTGCGGAGTTTCTTGGGATTAGCAGGATATTACAGAAGATTTGTTTCAGACTTTGCAAGACTTTCAGCGCCCATGACCCGCTTGACCCGGAAGGATGTACCATTCGTTTGGTCGGTAGAATGTCAGGCATCATTCGAGACTTTGAAGCAGAAGTTGATATCAGCACCTATTCTTATATTACCAGTTGGACCCGGAGGTTTTACAGTATATTGTGATGCGTCAGGTAAAGGACTTGGATGTGTCCTTATGCAGCATGGGAAGGTGATAGCATATGCATCTAGGCAGCTTCGGGACCACGAGAAGAATTACCCAACTCATGATTTAGAGTTAGCGGCAGTAGTGTTTGCTCTGAAGCTATGGAGGCATTACTTATATGGTGACCGAGTGGAGATGTATACAGATCATAAAAGTCTGAAGTACATCTTTACTCAGAAGGAGCTGAACATGAGGCAGAGAAGATGGTTAGAGTTGATTAAGGATTATGACGTAGAACTTCAGTATCATCCAGGCAAGGCTAATGTAGTAGCAGACGCTCTTAGCAGGAGAGGCGGCACATTTATGCTGACAGCACAGAAGCATATCTTAGAAGACCTTCAGAAGATGGACATCGAAGTTATACTTCCTAGTGATGTGGGAGTTCTAGCAAGTCTGCAAGTTCAATCTGACTTAGTAGACAGGATCAAGACAGCTCAGGCACAAGACCCAAGGATTCAGAAGCTTAGGGCAGAATGTGAGTCAGGACTCAGGAAGGAGATGCAAATTCATGAAGATGGTACGCTTAGGTTTGGATCACGTCTATGTGTGCCTAGTGGAGATATCAGACAGGAGGTTATGACAGAAGCTCACAGTTCTCAGTATTCTATTCACCCTGGAGGGACCAAGATGTACCAAGATATCAAGCAGCATTTCTGGTGGAACGGGATGAAGAGGGAGATAGCTAGATTTATTTCCCGTTGCTTGGTATGTCAGCAAGTGAAGGCAGAACAGCAAAGGCCAGCTGGATTATTGCAACCGCTTCCTATCTCGAAATGGAAATGGGAGCATATTACAATAGACTTTGTAACCGGTTTACCGAGATCACCAAGTGGTAAGGACGCTATTTGGGTGATAGTGGACCGACTTACGAAGGTAGCACACTTTCTTCCTTTCAGAGTAGGGCAATCTATAGAAAAGTTGGCGGAGTTATATATGCAACAGATAGTCAGGCAGCATGGAGTCCCTGTCAGTATTGTGTCGGATCGAGATACTCGCTTTACATCACACTTCTGGAAGAGTTTACATCATAGTCTGGGTACCAAGTTAAGATTTAGCACGGCATACCATCCGCAGACAGATGGGCAATCAGAAAGAACGATTCAGACTTTAGAAGATATGTTGCGAGCTTGCACTTTGGATTTTGGAGGGTCTTGGGAGAGTCACCTATACTTGGTCGAGTTTTCATATAACAATAGTTATCAAGCCAGTATCCAGATGGCGCCATTTGAAGCACTATACGGTAAGAAGTGTAGGTCACCGCTTGCATGGGATGATATCGGAGAGAGGAAGATGTTAGGTCCGGAAATGATTGTTCAGACGGTTGAAGTAGTTAAAAGAATTAAAGAGCGACTTCGAGTTGCGCAGGATCGGCATCGTCATTGGGCGGACCAGCATCGTAGGCCGTTAGAATTTTCTGTTGGGGACCACGTATTCTTGCGGATCTCACCTACTCGTAGGGTCATTAGATTTGGCGTTCGCGGGAAATTGAGTCCGCGGTACGTGGGCCCATTCGTTATTCTTGATCGGATAGGCGATGTTGCTTATCGTTTATCCCTCCCACCTTCGTTACGAGAGGTGCATGACGTGTTTTATGTATCTCAATTACGTAGGTATATATCGGACCCAAGCCATGTCCTCGATCATTCTGAGCTGGTTGTTGGTACCAACCTGTCTTACGAGGAACAGCCTGTGTCCATTTTGGACCGAAGAGAGAAGATACTCAAGAACCGAACAATTAGTCTTGTCCGTGTTGCTTGGGGTCATCACTCCTTGGGAGAGTCAACGTGGGAACGTGAGGATGATATCCGATCACGGTATCCACACCTGTTTGACTCACAAGGTATATCTCTTTCTGTATACCTTGATTGTCCTGATTTCTCATGCTTATCACTTTATGGGTAGAGCTACTTGATATCGTAGATTGATGGATTTACATATATAGTACTTGCTTTTGATATGGTAAAAACAAATTGCTTGTTCACTAGAATTGCTTGTTCACTAGAATTGCTTGATCACTAGAATTGCTTGTATTAGTTTAGCTCCAATATTTCTACCAGCTTGGATTTGAAATTCCGAGGACGGAATTTTTTCTAAGGTGGGTAGAGATGTCACTCCACGTTCCCGGAATGCATATTTTTATACATATACAACTCATGAATATTTGTTTAGTATTTATCATGTATTAGTTTGTATTTAAATTCCCTTAAATTTTTATGTTAATTAATTATCTGCTCTTTAATTTTTATGTTAATTAATTTCCTGCAATTTTATTACCTGTATTTTATTTCTGTATTTATTTTCTGCTTTTACCTTCTTCTGTTTACCTTCAGGTTGGCCTTGGCCGAACCCCCACAGACCCGGCCCATTAACTCCCACCTACCACCACTTCCCCTATTTAAAGCCACCCTCTCCATTCTCTCTCCTCATTACTTCATTCTCACCATTACTTCTTCTTCTTCCTCTCATTACTCTCCACCACCTATCAGCAGCAGGAGAAGGCAAGTGCAATCTTGCTTCTTGCTTGGAGAACCATTTTTGTGGTTCATTTCCCTTCCTCTCATGATTCTGAGAGAGATTAGTTCTTAACGTTTTTTATTTCTGTGGCTGGTTTTTCCTAGATCTAAGTTGTTGTATTTCGGCTGTTCATGGGTTTTTGGTCCTCCCAACTTAGCGTGTTTCTGGCTGGGAACTTCATTTTCTGGCTGGAACGAAGGCCCCATAGGACTTGGAGTTCGGGAGATGTGCAAGCACACGTTCTTACGTGCTCGCGTAAAACATCAGCCCAGTCACGCACACGTCTTTACGTGTCTGCGTGGATTTTGAGACACGCTCATGTTCTTACATGTTAGCGTGCATTTTTAGTCACGTACACATCCACGAGTCTGCGTGCATTTTTAGTCACGCACACATCCACGAGTCTGCGTGTATTTTTA
This sequence comes from Iris pallida, assembly GCA_029216955.1. NCBI lineage: Eukaryota > Viridiplantae > Streptophyta > Magnoliopsida > Asparagales > Iridaceae > Iris > Iris pallida. The sequence continues at coordinate 15,557,917 of JANAVB010004398.1, forward strand.
GTCACGCACACATCCACGAGTCTGCGTGTATTTTTAGTCACGCACACATCCACGAGTCTGCGTGTATTTTTAGTCACGCTCACGTTCTCACGAGTCTGCGTGTATTTTTAGTCACGCACACATCCACGAGTATGCGTGCATTTTTAGTCACGCACACATCCACGAGTCTGCGTGCATTTTTAGTCACGCACACATCCACGAGTCTGCGTGTATTTTTAGTCATGCACACATCCGAGTCTGCGTGTATTTTTAGTCACGCACACTTCCATGAGTGCGTGGATTTTTAGTCACGCTCTCTTGTGCGTGCGTGGATTTTCCCTTCACGCTCACGCTGTGCTTGCTTGCATGACTTTTTACGCTCACGCTTGCCAGCGTGTATCACTTTTCACGCTCACTGTTCACGCCCATTTTCCACGCTCACCCCAGCTAGACTTAGCGTGACTTGTTGGTCTTAAGCATAGACTTCTTGTGTGACTTTTGGCCTTAGCATAGATTTGTTGGCGTGACTTTCTGACCTGGGTGTTTTTATTTATTCCTCAACATATTTATTTAATGATGGCATGATAATTCTTCTATTATATCCTTACGCCTTTTTGCATAAATTTCTTGATAAATCATGATATGTTAATATTGTTAATACAGATTGTTATGTGGAATGTGTCATGTGTCTTGATTGATCCATGGATACCCAGTATGACTAGAACTTAACTCTGAGGAGTTATAGGCTCGACCCCATGTAATACTAATTGACTTTCATACCTTGTCACCATTGATAATGATTGTGACATTGACTAATAATTGATCATGCGTTCCTAGTTGGAACTAAGAGACTGGCTAGTCGTCTTATTGAATTGAATAAATGAGACACGTTCATGTAATGAACTATTATACTCGATTAGATGATCCCGAATATTGGCATACAGGCACATGCATGCTTCAAAGTAATTATTTATTATTAAATTATCTATTTATTTTACAAAGACAGCATGTGTACTTTATGGTCAAGGCATGATTATTCCGTGGTTAATTTGATTGTTGCATCACGCTATGTAAAACCTACAACCTAGCCGCACGGGTATCGTTGTAGAGTTGCGCATATCGTACCCCGTACGAAAGTACTCATTTGAATGACCATGATCCACGGCATGGAACTTCACTCAACGTAGAGACTATTAAGTTAAATAAAATAATGATGTCATGGAGAGAATGGATTCCCGAGTTCTTACATGGCAGCCCCCTTGGGACTATTAAGTGCCCGACGGGCCGGCTGGTTCCCACAGATACTGTAAATCTGTCACACGGGCAGGGAACAGTATCTGTTTATATTATTGTACATGCTATAACGGCGGGCGTCCCGCTGGGACTCGTCTAACTACATGATTGGCGCAATTGATTGACTGGATAGACTAGCCTTGCTCGCATATAGTAAGAACTGAGGAACCTTTATTGCATTATTCCAGGATAACTTGGGACTCATAATAGCAAGCCGTAGGAATTGATTGGCCGTTCAAGATGATTTGTTTGTGTACTGTACTACTCTGTTACCTAACTGGGATGATCAGAATGTCAGGACATGACGGGCCAACTTCTGTCCTTGTTTGGTTGGGAGGTTGGTTCGAAGTGTCGTGATATGATGTGAATCCTAGTAGCAAGCAGAGATCTATCTTTATATTCTTTTACTTACTGGTTTATGTCCTTCATATCGTCCTTCCTTGTGGTACTTGCTATTATAGGTCTAACCTCTCTAGTTTTGCATGGCCAGATTTAGAGCCGGTTCCCGAGGATCCAGCGTACTTCTACCTCCAAGATGGTCAATACTAGAGGCATGATAGCAGGAGGACTCGAGTGGGTTCCTTACTTCACCGCTCGTTTTGTTATTTACCTTATTACTTAGCCGTTTGGCACCGACATATTAGTCGGATCGTCTTGTACTTACTTTTACATGATTGTAATTAAGTCAGACTGTAGCTGATAACAATTGTGTATACTTGCTATATCATCTGGCTATAATTTGTAAAGCCAGATCTCAAGAATATTTTGACTGAGCGTTTAGGACGCCTTACTGCTTTATCTTACATGTTCTCTATTTCTGTTTCCTTGCTTGAATGATTGAGACAATAGATGTGAAATGACCATAGTAAGACCTTTATGTAGTATGCACCCCCTCGTCTGGTTAGACAGCATTGATCGTATTATACGGTATTCATCTACCCGTAATACGTAGCTGGCTGAGTCATTCCCCCGCTCTCCAGTATTCTGGTTCTGGGGCGTGACACAGACAGTAAGTAAAAATGTACACGAGCTAACACTTGCTCGGCGGCTAAACGCCTCAAAAGAATACTTTTACAATAGAGTGGAAGAGCCAAAATAAACCCACTCGTTGCCAGGATTCCTTCTAGTGGTCACCATCTGGCTAAAAAATCGGTAGATCCTCTGGAGCTGCTCCGGTATCTGGCCATACAAAACCAGCTGGATCAAACCTCAGAAAGAGCAAGTGCCACAAAGAAGGCTTCACTTAGGAACTAAAACCAGCAATTAGCACAAGAATATAATTACATAATAAAAGACAGTAATGAAAAGGCTTGATATTAAAAGAATAATAACAGCAAACTGAGTACGAAGAAACCATTCAAGTAGCCAGGTCACAACCCTTAAACCAAACAAGGACCGGGGTTGTAACCCTTTGCCTGAATAGAACTCCGTCTTCCAAATCTTGTTGGTAAGGTAAAACGTATCAAGCATGACAGGTGATATACGATGAGATAACCATGGGACTATTCAGATAACCAGGTTACAACCCGTAAACCAAACAAGGACCGGGGTTGTAACCCTTCGTCTGAACCGAACTTGGCTTCTCCCACCATTTATCGGCAAGATAAAATAAGAAAATAGGTCATGTAACAATCTTGTACATGATTAATACAAGACTAGACTCCATCAAATCATTCACGGCCAAGCAATAAGTACGGCTTTATACTTTAACTAAGTAGGGTTATCACAAGCCTTAGTTACTAGCAACATGCAATGAGATGTTCCTCCAGCCACAAGCCCTGCAGCTAATCCAGGTTATCCAGGCGACTTGGATTCATTAAGCAGTTATCAATAATTATTAGGTAGCTTGGTGTGCAACACATGACAGTGTGAGTAGAAATTGTTTCATGAAGTGCCCCAAATGACAGTGGGCTGAAAATGTGCCATACTCGACGGTAGGCTACAAATCCAAACAATTGTGGCCGGGATAACGGGATCGCTTGTAACTGGGGAAATCTCTCATGACTACTGAATTATTCTAGTTATTAGCTTTAGTCGATTTCAGTGGGTATCCCTGACCGTGGTACTCAGGGGTCCCCGTCCTAGACATGATGCAAGATAGGACTGGTTCATTTGTACAAGCACAATCGTCCACGGAGTCCAGGTCATTCATTCTTGTCGTGTCAAGTTAGCCGTCGCAACAGTATTTTTTAGGAATATTATGTCAGGTTTACTTGTCAAGAGTGCGCCATGACGGACCACTATCAAGAATTATCATGTCAAGTTATCAAGTCAAATTATCATGTCAGGAGTGCACCACGGCGGGTCACTATCAAGTCATATCATTTATCAAGGAGGGAAGAAATTTGTGAAATTAAATAATAATATGTATAAAATATATATATATTCTTGAAGCCAAGGAGAAACTCTACAACTTTCATGTTGGGAGTGGGAAGAAATTCGGACCACAATTCAAGCAAATAAAATACAAAAAAATTAAAGTGGACCCCATGCGGCCCAAAAGTGGGAGAACATACATGCGACCAAAGAGAGTGGGAGGCCACCTATGCGGCCAGCCAAAGCTTATGCGGCCAGAAAATAACTGAAGGGGCCATGCGGCCAGCAAGAAATATTCATGCAACCAGAAAAGTCAAGGAGAGAGGAACCCGCAATTAAATGCAAGCTTCCACTCAAGCAAAAGAAAAGGACGTGGCCACTCAAGTACTGAGGCCATGGGACCTAAAATTACATGGATGCAAACCTAGTGGAACCCTCCTACAATTAATGCTTCATACTAATGAGGCCAGCACACCATGGTGTATGCGACAAAATATGGCACGTGGCCACTCCAACAATGCATGCGGCCAAGTGAGCACGTGATTAACCACGTACATTAAATATAGGCTAAGGCATATATGATATATAATATATATACAAGAAATCATGCGGCTCAATGGCCAACTTGCTGGTGCTTAAATGAATATTTATAAGTGATTAAATGCTTAATGCATTAATGCATTAATGCATATGCTGGTGCTAGCTTGCTGATGCAAGCTTAAAGCATAAATTAATACTTAATATATATAAAGGCTTAAGGTTCCATGCAACTTGCTGATGCAAGCTTAAAGCATTCAATGCTTAATGCTTCCATCCAACCTTGCGGCCAACATAGTATTGCCTAAATATAAATGTATTAATATATAGGTATGCCTATGCGGCTGGTGTTAGTGGATGTAGTAACCAATGTATTAAATATGATGCCTTATGCGGCTAGTGTTAGTAGAAATACATTACAATTGCTTTAATATATGATGCATGCATTAATATGCATTAATGGAATGCATGCACACATTAATCTCCTGTACGTACATGCGGCTACCTCAAGCATGCATGCTTGCATTAATATAATGCAAGCAAGGTGTTGGCCAAGCATTCTTATGCGGCCAAGCATGCAACTTTGTTCCCATGTTCCAACTGAATTCTCATGCAGCCAAGTATTTATTTAATGCAAGCAAATATCTAATGCATGCATGCAATTAATGCTAAGGCCAAGTAATTTTTAATACTAAATGGCAATCAATTAATGCAAGCAATTAATGTATACATGCAAGCAACTAATGCTTGCAAGGCCATGCGGCCAAGAATAACAAATGGCCATACAGCTCAGGCAAATTGCATGCAAATGCATGCAAGCTTGCAAGCAACTTAATTAATACAATCACAGTGCATATGCGGCCAAGAATGCAATTAATGGCTCCCACAGAGAACATGTCCATGGAAAATACCATGACTTCCATGCTCCTCCAAACAACATGGAAATCCAAATCCAGACTACCGTAGGTCAAACTCGAGTAAAATAAAATTTCCTACAACATGGAACCATCAAATAGCAAAAATAAGCAAGTTTGATAGATCAAAATCCATGGGAACCGAAAATACCACAAAACTAGATCTATAAGAAATTAGCCACAGAAATGAAAAATGCTAAGTACTAAAGTGGGTTAGAAACACATGAGAAAGAAAATAGAACAATAAAAATAGAGTTTTTTTCATGAAGCAAGTTGCACTTGCCTAAGCTCTCTCTCTCTCTCCTGGTAGGTGAAGAGTAAAGATGGAGAAGAAGAAATGAGTAATGAGTAATAATGGAAGAGAGAGAGTGGGATTGATATTTTATGGTGGGAGTGGTGGTAGATGGGAGTGGTTCTCCACATGATAAACCAAAACAAGCAAGGTCAAATAAACCGAACCGAACCAAGCCAAGAAACTGAACCGAACCAAGATAGACCCATTAATGAAATACTAAAATAAATCAAGCAGGGAGACATGCAATACGGGTCAAAATACGTACACGTATTCCAAATACGTAATACGAGATATGGGCATTACAACTCTACCCACCTTAAAAGAATTTCGTCCTCGGAATTTAATCAAGGGGCTAGAGATTACAATGACAAGCTATACTAAGCAATCAATCAATCAAACAATCAATCATGCAAGCAAGAAATTTTGAAGGCATGAAGAAAAGGGAAAATATCCTGGTAGAAACCTCTCTGCCGGTTCTGAATCTGAGCTTGGACCAGGGTATACTGTTGGGGTCTCTGCTGCTGGAAGACTTGAGCCTGAGGCGGCAATGGCCTCGGGGGCTGGTACTGCTGCTGTACTAGTGCTGGTGCTGGTCCCCTTACCGAGGGACTAGTTTGGGCCGATGACGAACTGGCCCTATTCGGACAGGACCCTATCTTGTGGTCCGGTGCCCCACATGTAAAACACAAACCCTGTGCTCTGCGACACTCCAAAAAAATGTGTCATGGCTTCCCACAATGAGTGCAACCCATTGTGGAAGACTGCTTCTGCTTCTGTTACGAAGGGGACGTGACCGACCTCACTGAGGCTGCCTGCCTCGGAGTTCCAATTGTCAAAGTCCTGACCGCCGGGGCTGGTGTTGTCGAATGGGTCATCTGGCCGTGAGATCGCTTCCGACCTCCGGTCCTATCTACTATCCTGTGGGAGGTATACACGTGCCTCCTGGCTGCTCTTAATACCGCATCGAAAGTCTGATGCTCAAACTGCTCCACTGCCAAAAGAATCTCTAGGTGGAGTCCCTGCTGGAATCGCTGGGCTCTATCAAACTCGGTCGCCACCAAGGTGGGAGCAAACCGACTAAGTCTAGAAAACTCGGCCGCATAACCGTCGACCGTCCTGCCCATCTGCTTTAAATTGGTGAACTTGGTCTGTAGATCGTACCGAGCCACCACATCGAAGTACTTGGTCTGGAACCTCTCACGGAATACTGCCCAAGCAATGGGTGCCACTAATCCCACGGCCTGCACCGCCCACCAGCTGCGGGCAAGATCTAGTAACTGCAGGCGCACTACGGCCACCTTCTCGTTCTCTGGAGTCCTAGCTGCTTCTAGAATCACTTCAGTGTCCTGAAGCCAAGCATCTGTGGCAATAGCATCTTCGCTACCATCGAAGAATGGAGGGTTCAGGCGCTTGAAACTGTTCGCTGCACTGTTCCCATGACGACTGCCTCTGTTCAGAGCATCTTCTACTGCCTGGTGCAAGGCATCTCCTCTACGATCCTGGAAAGCTAACAAGGTCCTGATGAGACCCACCAAAGTGCCATCATCGGGCTCTGCAGGCGGGATGGGCTGAACTGGTGGCTCGAGATCCCCGGTAGGCATGACCCGGGAGGCTGCTCCTGAGTGCTGGGCTTGATCTCTAGGTTGCTGCTGGTCCATGGGAGACACTCTGCCTTGCTGATCGGCAGGGCCAGGAACAATGCCGCTGAAGAAGATGACATGGGAACAATAAGGAAGGACCAGGACGGATCAACGATTACAAGCATGTGATCAGGACAAGAATTTCAGGAATCAAGAGGATACGAGCAGAGATCAAGGGCGAGTACTGATTGAGACATCTATTCAGTAAACCCTCACATATCCTGATTTATAAGACCTGCATGGGCCACCACTTAAACCATGTCCAGCCCCAGAACCAGAACACTAGAGAGCAGGGGCAGACATAGCCAGCTACGTATAATGAAATGGAATCCACCTCACTATACGGTCACGGCTGTCTAGATATATGAGGGTTTATCTACAAGCCATCAGTCTTCTATGGTCAATAACAAGCCTAGTGTCTCAATCACAAGCAAGTAAGTAAATGTTACAAGATGTAAGATCACCAAATATACAATAGTAAGGCGTCCCAAACATTATATATTCAGCTGATCATGAAGCTAGCCATTACAAAATGTGAGGACTAGCAAGAGTTTAGTCATACATGATCAACCATAGGTTGCCCATCATGTTACAGCCCGTAGGCAGACAGTAAGTAAAAATGTACACGAGCTAACACTTGCTCGGCGGCTAAACACCTCAAAAGAATAATTTTACAATAGAGTGGGAGAGCCAAAATAAACCCACTCGTTGCCAGGATTCCTTCTAGTGGTCACCATCTGGCTGAAAAATCGGTAGATCCTCTGGAGCTGCTCCGGTATCTGGCCATACAAAACCAGCTGGGTCAGACCCCAGAAAGAGCAAGTGCCACAAAAGAGGCTTCACTTAGGAACTAAAACCAGCAATTAGCACAAGAATATAATTACATAATAAAAGACAGTAATGAAAAGGCTTGATATTAAAAGAATAACAACAGCAAACTGAGTACGAAGAAACCATTCAAGTAGCCAGGTCATAACCCTTAAACCAAACAAGGACCGGGATTATAACCCTTTACCTGAATAGAACTTTGTCTCCCAAATCTTGTTGCTAAGGTAAAACGTATCAAGCATGACAGGTGATATACGATGAGATAACCATGGGACTATTCAGATAACCAGGTTACAACCCGTAAACCAAATAAGGACCGGGGTTGTAACCCTTCGTCTGAACAGAACTTGGCTTCTTCCACCATTTATCGGCAAGATAAAATAAGAAAACAGGTCATGTAACAATCTTGTACAGGATAAAGACAAGACTAGACTCCTTCCAATCATTCACGGCCAAGCAATAAGTACGGTTGATACTTTAACTAACTAGGGTTATCACAAGCCTTAGTTACTAGCAATATGCAATGAGATGTTCCTCCAGCCACAAGCCCTGTAGCTAATCCAGGTTATCCAGGCGACTTGGATTCATTAAGCAGTTATCAATAATTATTAGGTAGCTTGGTGTGCAACACATGACAGTATGCGTAGAAATTGTTTCATGAAGTGCCCCACATGACAGTGGGCTAAAAATGTGCCCTACTCGACGGCAGGCTACAAGTCCAAACAATTGTGGCCGGGATAACGGGATCGCCTGTAACTAGGGAAATCTCTCATGACTACTGAATTATTCTAGTTATTAGCCCTAGTCGATTTCAGTGGGTATCCCTGACCGTGGTACTCAGGGGTCCCCGTCCTAGACATGATGCAAGATAGGACAGGTTCATTTGTACAAGCACAATCGTCCACGGTGTCAAGGTCATTCATTCTTGTCGTATCAAGTTAGCCGTCGCAACAGCATTTTTAAGGAATATTATGTCAGGTTTACTTGTCAAGAGTGCGTCACGACGGGCCACTATCAAGAATTATTATGTCAAGTTATCAAGTCAAATTATCATGTCAGGAGTGCACCATGGCGGGTCACTATCAAGTCATGTCATTTATCAAGGAGGGGAGAAATTTATGCATTTAAATAATAATATGTATATAATATATATATATTCTTGAAGCCAAGAAGAAACTCTACAACTTTCATGTTGGGAGTGGGAAGAAATTCGGACCACAATTCAAGCAAATAAAATACAAAACAATCAAAGTGGACCCCATGCGGCCCAAAAGTGGGAGAACATACATGCGACCAAAGAGAGTGGGAGGCCACCTAAGCGGCCAGCCAAAGCTTATGCGGCCAGAAAATAACTGAAGGGGCCATGCAGCCAGCAAAAAATATTCATGCAACAAGAAAAGTCAAGGAGAGAGGAACCCGCAATTAAATGCAAGCTTCCACTCAAGCAAAAGAAAAGGACACGTGGCCACTCAAGTACTGAGGCCATGGGGCCTAAAATTACATGGATGCAAACCTAGTGAGACCCCCCTACAATTAATGCTTCATACTAATGAGGCCAGCACACCATGGTGTATGCGGCAAAATATGGCACGTGGCCACTCCAACAATGTATGCGGCCAAGTGAGCAGGTGATTAACCACGTACATTAAATATAGGCTAAGGCATATATGATATAATATATATGCAAGAAATCATGCGGCTCAATGGCCAACTTTCAGCCGCATATACTGATATACAAAATGGCCAACTTTACTCATGCGGCCATACACATTCTGTAAGCAAGCAAGCTGGCCATAAAGGCCATGAATATTTATAAGTGATTAAATGCTTAATGCATTAATGCATTAATGCATATGCTGGTGCTAGCTTGTTGATGCAAGCTTAAAGCATAAATTAATACTTAATATATATAAAGGCTTAAGGTTCCATGCAACTTGCTGATGCAAGCTTAAAGCATTCAATGCTTAATGCTTCCATCCAACCATGCGGCCAACATAGTATTGCCTAAATATAAATGCATTAATATATAGGTATGCCTATGCGGCTGGTGTTAGTGGATATAGTAACCAATGTATTAAATATGATGCCTTATGCGGTTAGTGTTAGTAGAAATGCATTACAATTGCTTTAATATATGATGCATGCATTAATATGCATTAATGGAATGCATGCACACATTAATCTCCTGTACGTACATGCGGCTACCTCAAGCATGCATGTTTGCATTAATATAATGCAAGCAAGGTGTTGGCCAAGCATTCTTATGCGGCCAAGCATGCAACTTTGTTCCCATGTTCCAACTGAATTCTCATGCGGCCAAGTATTTATTTAATGCAAGCAAATATCTAATGCATGCATGCAATTAATGCTAAGGCCAAGTAATTTTTAATACTAAATGGCAATCAATTAATGCAAGCAATTAATGTATACATGCAAGCAACTAATGCTTGCAAGGCCATGCGGCCAAGAATAACAAATGGCCATGAGGCCAAGAATAACAAATGGCCATGCAGCTCAGGCAAATTGCATGCAAATGCATGCAAGCTTGCAAGCAACTTAATTAATACAAGCACAGTGCATATGCGGCCAAGAATGCAATTAATGGCTCCCACAGAGAACATGCCCATGAAAAATACCATGGCTTCCATGCTCCTCAAAACAACATGGAAATCCAAATCCAGACTACCGTAGGTCAAACTTGAGTAAAATGAAATTTCCTACAACATGGAACCATCAAATAGCAAAAATAAGCAAGTTTGATAGATCAAAATCCATGGGAACCAAAAATACCACAAAATTAGATCTACAAGGAATTAGCCACAGAAATGAAAAATACTAAGTACTAAAGTGGGTTAGAAACACATAAGAAAGAAAATAGAACAATAAAAATTGAGTTCTTCCATAAAGTAAGTTACACTTGCCTAAGCTCTCTCTTTCTCTCTCCTGGTAGGTGAAGAGTAAAGATGGAGAAGAAGAAATGAGTAATGAGTAATAATGGAAGAGAGAGTGGGATTGATATTTTATGGTGGAAGTGGTGGTAGGTGAGAGTGGTTCTCCACATGATAAACCAAAACAAGCAAGGTCAAATAAACCGAACCAAGCCAACAAACTGAACCGAACCAAGATAGACCCATCAATGAAATACTAAAATAAATTAAGCAGGAAGACATACAATACGGGTCAAAATACGTACACGTATTTCAAATACGTAATACGATATATGGGCATTATAACTCTACCCACCTTAAAAGAATTCCGTCCTTGGAATTTAATCAAGGGGCTAGAGATTGCAATGACAAGCTATACTAAGCAATCAATCAATCAAACAATCAATCATGCAAGCAAGAAATTTTGAAGGCATGAGGAAAAGAGAAAATATCCTGGTAGAAACCTCTCTGCCGATTCTGAATCTGAGCTTGGACTAGGGTATACTGCTGGGATCTCTGCTGTTGGAAGACTTTAGCCTGAGGCAGCAATGGCCTCGGAGACTGGTACTGCTGCTGCACTGGTGCTGGTGCTGGTCCCCTTACCGAGGGACTAGTTTGGGCCGATGACGAACTGGCCCTATTCGGACAGGACCCTATCTTGTGGTCCGGTGCCCCACAAGCCAAACACAAACCCTGTGCTCTACGACACTCCGAAACAACGTGTCCTGGCTTCCCACAATGAGTGCAACCCATTGTGGAAGACTGCTTCTGCTTCTGTTACGGAGGGGACGTGACTGACGTCACTGAGGCTGCCTGTCTCGGAGTTCCAATTGTCAAAGCCCTGACTGCCGGGGCTGGTGCTGTCGAATGGGTCATCTGGCCGTAAGATCGCTTCCGACCTCCGGTCCTGTCTACTATCCTGTGGGAGGTATACACGTGCCTCCTGGCTGCTCTTAATACCACATCAAAAGTCTGATGCTCAAACTGCTCTACTGCCAAAAGAATCTCTAGGTGTAGTCCCTGCTGGAATCGCTGGGCTCTATCATACTCGGTCGCCACCAAGGTGGGAGCAAACCGACTAAGTCTAGAAAACTCGGCTGCATAACCGTCGACCGTCCTGTCCATCTGCTTCAAATTGGTGAACTTGGTCTGTAGATCGTACCGAGCCACCGCATCGAAGTACTTGGTCTGGAACCTCTCACGGAATACTGCCTAAGCAATGGGTGCCACTAATCCTACGGCCTGCACCGTCCACCAGCTGCGGGCAAGATCTAGTAACTGCAGGCGCACTACGGCCACCTTCTCGTTCTCTGGAGTCCTAGCTGCTTCTAGAATCACCTCAGTGTCCTGAAGCCAAGCATCTGCGGCAATAGCATCTTCGCTACCATCGAAGAATGGAGGGTTCAGGTGCTTGAAACTGTTTGCTGTACTGTTCCCATGATGACCACCTCTGTTCAGAGTATTTTCTACTGCCTGGTACAAGGTATCTCCTCTACGATCCTGGCAAGCTAACAAGGTCCTGATGAGACCCACCAAAGTGCTATCATCGAGCTCTGCAGGCTGGACGGGCTGAACTGGTGGCTCGAGATCCCCGGTAGGCATGACCCGGAAGGCTGCTCCTGAGTGCTGCGCTTGATCTCCAGGTTGCTGCTGGTCCATGGGAGGTACTCTGTATTGCTGATCGGCAGGGCCATGAACAATGCCGCTGAAGAAGACGACATGGAAACAATAAGGAAGGACCAGGACAGATCAACGATTACAAGCATGTGATCAGGACAAGAATTTCAGGAATCAAGAGGATACGAGCAGAGATCAAGGGCGAGTACTGATTGAGACATCTATTCAGTAAACCCTCACATATCTTGATTTACAAGACCTGCATGGGCTACCACTTAAACCATGTCACGCTCCAGAACCAGAATACTGGAGAGCGGGGGCAGACATAGCCAGCTACGTATAATGAAATGGAATCCACCTCACTATACGGTCACGGCTGTCTAGATATATGAGGGTTTATCTACAAGCCATCAGTCTTCTATGGTCAATAACAAGCCTAGTGTCACAATCACAAGCAAGTAAGTAAATGTTACAAGATGTAAGATTACCAAATATACAATAGTAATGTGTCTCAAACATTACATATTCAGCTGATCATGAAGCTAGTCGTTACAAAATGTGAGGACTAGCAAGAGTTTAGTCATACATAATCAACCCTAGGTTGCCAATCATGTTACAGCCCGTAGGCAGACAGTAAGTAAAAATGTACACGAGCTAACACTTGTTCGGCGGCTAAACGCCTCAAAAGAATAATTTTACAATAGAGTGGGAGAGCCAAAATAAACCCACTCGTTGCCAGGATTCCTTCTAGTGGTCACCATCTGGCTGGAAAATCGGTAGATCCTCTGGAGCTGCTCCGGTATATGGCCATACAAAACCAGCTGGGTCAGACCCCAGAAAGAGCAAGTGCCACAAATGAGGCTTCACTTAGGAACTAAAACCAGCAATTAGCACAAGAATATAATTATATAATAAAAAACAGTAATAAAAAGGCTTGATATTAAAAGAATAACAACAGCAAACTGAGTACGAAGAAACCATTCAAGTAGCCAGGTCACAACCCTTAAACCAAACAAGGACCACGGTTGTAACCCTTTGCCTGAATAGAACTCCGTCTCCCAAATCTTGTTGGTAAGGTAAAATGTATCAAGCATGGCAGGTGATATACGATGAGATAACCATGGGAATATTCAGATAACTAGGTTACAACCCGTAAACCAAACAAGGATCGGGGTTGTAACCCTTCGTCTGAACAGAACTTGTCTTCTCCCACCATTTATCGGCAAGATAAAATAAGAAAATAGGTCATGTAACAATCTTGTACAGGATCAAGACAAGACTAGACACCATCTAATTATTCACGGCCAAGCAATAAGTACGGTTGATACTTTAACTAACTAGGGTTATCACAAGCCTTAGTTACTAGCAATATGCAATAAGATGTTCCTCCAGCCACAAACCCTGCAGCTAATATAGGTTATCCAGGCGACTTGGATTCATTAAGCAGTTATCAATAATTATTAGGTAGCTTGGTGTGCAACAGATGACAGTGTGCGTAGAAATTGTTTCATGAAGTGCCCTACATGATAGTGGGCTAGAAATGTGCCCTACTCGACGGCAGGCTACAAGTCAAATAATTGTGACCGGGATAACGGGATCGCCTGTAACTGGAGAAATCTCTCATGACTACTGAATTATTCTAGTTATTAGCCTTAGTCGATTTCAGTGGGTATCCCTGACCGTGGTACTCAGGAATCTCCGTCCTAGACATGATGCAAGATAGGACAGGTTCATTTGTACAAGCACAATCGTCCACGGTGTCCAGGTCATTCATTCTTGTCGTGTCAAGTTAGCCATCACAACAACATTTTTAAGGAATATTATGTCAGGTTTACTTGTCAAGAGTGCACCACGACGGGTCACTATCAAGAATTATCATGTCAAGTTATCAAGTCAAATTATCATATCAGGAGTGCACCACGGCGGGTCACTATTAAGTCATGTCATTTATCAAGGAAGGAAAAAATTTATGCAATTGAATAATAATATGTATATAATATATATATTCTTGAAGCCAAGGAGAAACTCTACAACTGTCATGTTGGGAGTGGAAAGAAATTCGGACCACAATTCAAGCAAATAAAATAAAAAACAATCAAAGTGGACCCCATGCGGCCCAAAAGTGGGAGAACATACATGCGACCAAAGAGAGTGGGAGGCCACCTATGCGGCCAGAAAATAACTGAAGGGGCCATGCGGCCAGCAAGAAATATTCATGCAACCAGAAAAGTCAAGGAGAGAAGAACCCGCAATTAAATGCAAGCTTCCACTCAAGCAAAAGAAAAGGACACGTGGCCACTCAAGTACTGAGGCCATAGGGCCTAAAATTACATGGATGCAAACCTAGTGGGACCCCCCTACAATTAATGCTTCATACTAATGAGGCCAGCACACCATGGTGTATGCGGCAAAATATGGCACGTGGCCACTCCAACAATGCATGCGGCCAAGTGAGCACGTGATTAACCA